>WEKX01003585.1:212790-271333 GCA_013390025.1 Pitta sordida | reverse complement strand
TGGTGGCTGAGCAAAAAAACCCCACCCCTCCCCCTCACCAGTTTCAAAAGAAAAAGTAAAGGGAAGTGTGGAAAATATAAACTATTCACTTTAGTAAATACAAAAGCCAGGATGCAATAGTATTAAACAGTATAACAACAGTATTGTTATGAGAGAAAACCTGAGATATCCCACAAGTCCTGCAATGTGGACAATCCTGAGGGAAAATTCGAGATATCCTGCAGTCCTGCAATGTGAACAGTTCTTGAGAGAGGATCCAAGATATCTTGCAGTCCTGTGATGTGAAGAGTCCTGCAGAACTTGGCCAAATTCCAGCAGACAGTCCCAGAAGAAACGCTTCTCAGGGGCCCAGAATGCAGCTGGAGCTCAGGGTGCTGATGACTGGGGGCACTCGAGGGAAAGCAGAAGATGGGCAGACAAAAATCCCTGGGGGGAAGAGGAGGGGATTGCAAGCTCGCTCGCTCTCTCTCCTGAGGCTGGGGCACAGCAAGGAAATGGCCAAGAAAAAGAAAACGAAAACAAAAACAAAAACAAAAACTAAAACAACAAACCACCAGAGGCTCTTGCAAGGCCCTTCTCAAGGCTTATATACTGCAGCTGTGGGAGAGAGGGTTAACGAGCCCAAAAGCTCTGCAGCTGTGACCTGGATATTCCGAGGGTATTGCTGGAAATTTCCTCCTCAAGCTGCTGCTTCTGGTTTTTTCCTCNGGGCACAGCAAGGAAATGGCCAAGAAAAAGAAAACGAAAACAAAAACAAAAACAAAAACTAAAACAACAAACCACCAGAGGCTCTTCCAAGGCCCTTCTCAAGGCTTATGTACTGCAGCTGTGGAAGAGAGGGTTAACGAGCCCAAAAGCTCTGCAGCTGTGACCTGGATATTCCGAGGGTATTGCTGGAAATTTCCTCCTCAAGCTGCTGCTTCTGGTTTTTTCCTCTTCCAGACAGAGAGAGAGAATGACCTTGGTCACTAGGGATCAATATACACAACACAATTCCCTCATAGACTGAAGCCAAAGCACAAAGATATGGAACAGATATACACAATGGAATCACCCCAGGACAATATGCCATGTAGACATAGACTTCTTTTTGCTCCTTACTGATGGCAGTCTAGACTGAATGCCTTTTTTCTAAAATAGGGTTCAGAGCTTCAGTAACCACCTACCTGTGGACTCCCAAGCTTTGTCCCTAACTCCAGCCCACACTTCACAGGATCACAGAATATTATGAGTTGGAAGGGACCCACAAGGATCATCTAGTCCAACTCACCATCTAACACCCGTAAAGAGACCGAGAGCACATCGCAGAGCATAACACCAACCTAGATCCCTCACAGTCTAGCAGGCCACTCCGAGCCGGAAGGGGCCCAGGGTCATCCAGCCCTACACCCCCCTGCTAGACCATGTCACTAAGCTCCTCGTCCAGTCTTCTCTTAAACACCTCCAGGGATGGCGACTCCACCACCTCCCTGGGCAGCCCATTCCAATATGCAATTACTCTCTCTGTGAAAAACCGCTTCCTAACGTTAAGATTGAACCTCCCCTGGCGTAGCTTGAGGCCGTGCCCTCTCGTTCTGGTGTCATCAGCCTGGAAGAAGAGGTCCACACCCACCTGGTGGCAACCTCCCCGCAGGTAGTTGTAAACAGCAATGAGGTCACCCCTGAGCCTCCTCTTCTCCAGACTGAACAATCCCAGTTGCTGTAGTTGCTCCCCATAGGGCCTGCCCTCCAGTCCTTTCACCATCCTCATTGCCCTTCTCTGCACCCTCTCGAGCAGCTCAACATCCCTCTTAAACTGGGGAGCCCAGAACTGGACACAGTACTCAAGATGTGGCCTGACCAGCGCCGTGTACAGGGGAAGGACAACCTCCCTGGACCGACTGACCACACTGTTCCTGATGCAGGCCAGGATGCCATTGGCCTTCTTAGCCACCTGGGCACACTGCTGGCTCATATTGAGTTTCCTGTCGATCAGTACACCTAAGTCTCTCTCCACTTGACTAGCCTCGTCCCCTAGAGAGTTGGTCTTGATGGTCAAAACTGTCAGAAGCAGGGTCCTGGAGATGCTGCTACCGAGCACACTACCATATTGCTTCAGCATTTGAAGTCAAAGCCACAGATTTGGCAAACCTTACAGCCCACTTAAACTATACATTTGGAATGCATACTGTCTGTGGTGGTTTTCCTGCATATCTATTCATACTTTCACATATGTTGTGTGAAAATAAATAATAAATAAAAAGGTATGCCTGGAAGTAAGCAAGGTTTGGCCTATAGCTACAAAACCAATGGTTCAGAAACCAGAATACACCTCTGAGGTAAGAGTCCTGGGAACTGACAACTATGGTAGCATTTGGTCAGGCCACAATCAGCTCTCTGAGGAGACAAGTCTTTCCATAAACCTGTTGCCTTTATTCCCATTACTTTCATTTTAAGAGTTTCAGAGTCTCACTGCTTTTGAAGTTGGAAACCACCTTCTAATTTCTGTCTTAAGGTTATTCAATGCCACACAATAGCCTTTAAATCTTTAGCTTAAATAGTTCTTCCATTTCATCCCTAGTATTTGGTCCCTACTAAGAAAGGATAATCCTACCGCCTTCTCAATGTCCTTCTTTTGTGAGGCTAAGCAATCCAAAATCTTTTGATCTTCCTACTCCCTGATTTTAGCAGCACTTATTTGGTCATTGAATATGAATGACAAAATTGCACACAAAGTCTTAGTCATACTTTGTAAAATGGAGTAACTCTTCTTCAAATAAAACATGTAAATAATACACTAGTGAAGTAATAGAATTACAAAGATCATAATGTATGCCATGAGTGCTGTCCCTCAGGGGTTGGTATTGGGACCAGTGGTGTTTAATATCTTTGTTGTTGACATGGGCAGTGAGATCCAGCAGCTTTGCCCATGGCACCTAGCTGTGTGGTGTGCTTGGCACACTGGAAGGAAGGGATGTTGTCCAGAGTGACCCAGATATACTGAGGAGGTGGCCCCATGAGAACCTCGCAAAGTTCAACAAGGGCAAGTACTAGGTCCTAAATATGGGTCAGGCAGAAATACAGGCTATGTGGAGAATGGACTGAGAGCAGCCCTGAGGAGGAGGACTTGGGACGTGTTAATTGATGAGAACCTCAACATGACCTGTGCTTGCAGCCCTGAAAGCTAACTGGGCTGTATCAAAAGCAGCGTGGCCAGCATGTCATATTGATGCCTAATTTGCTTATGAGGCTGGAGGGATGAAACAACAGTACTGCTAAGACTCAAATACATTGAGAAGGGAAATACTAGGGACAAGTATTTCTGCACTTAATTTAAAAGTAATTTCCATTTTTGAACCATTTTCCAGTTTTTCAAATTTGCACCAACCCCCCCCCCCAAAAACCCCAAGGAAAAACAAACAAAACCCCAAACGCTCCTCACCCCCCCTCTAAAAAAAGCAACAACACTCCCCTCTCCCCTAAAAAAAAGTCCATAAAGTAAATGAACAAACAAACAACTCATCCTCCAAGGCATCCCTCTGAAATCTTTACAAGACCATATAAGCAGTGGGCACGTATGAAATCATCCTTACATTGACTGTATTTCTCTCTTAGTTTTAGGAATGTAAAGTTTAAGGACTGCCACAAGCAATATTCAGGGCATATTTTTTATCTATACTCTTATTCCTCCTAATATCATGCAGAAATAAAATTACGTACTTTCACAAAATTTTCTTACATTCACGATATAATTTGCTGCCCAATATTCCTGCATGTCCCACCAGCATCAGAACAGTAACTTTTAGCCAATGTAGATTATATGTTACACAATGGGTTGGATGAGTAGACAGTGGGTGGATTGAGAACTGGCTGAGTGGCAAATCCCAGATGGTCGTGATCAGTGGCATAGAGTCTAATTGAAGGCCTGTCACCAGCAGCGTCCCCCAGGGTTCTGTACTGGGGCCAGTATTGTTTAACTTGTTTATCAATTACTTGGATGAAGGGTCAGATGCCTCCTCAGCAAGTTCATTGATAATGCAAAGCTGGAAGGAGTAGCTGATATCTAGAGAGCTGTGCAGCCCTTCAGAGGGACCCTGACAGGTTGGAGAGATCAGAAAAGAGAATTTCGATTCAAATTCAAGCATTGAAATTCAAGAAGGGCAAATGCAGGGTCCTGCACCTGGGGAGGAATAATCTCAGACAACTAGTACACTCCGGGAGCTAACCTGCTGGGAAGCAGCTCTGTGGAGAAGGACCTGGGGGTTCTGGTGGGCAAAAAGCTGTTCATGAGCCGGCAGTGTCCCCTTGAAGGCCAGTGGTATCCTGGGATGCATTAGGAAGAGCACTGCCAGCAGATTAAGGGAGGTGATCCTGTCCCTCTACTCAGTGCTGGTGAGGCCACATCTGGAGCGCAGTGTCCAGTTCTCGGCTCCTCAATACAAGAGAGATGCAGAGCTCCTGGAGTGAGTCCAGCAGAGAGCAACAAAGCTGATCAAGAGACTAAAGCATCTCTTTTAGGAGGAGTGGCTGAAGGAGTTGGGCCTGTTCATCCTCAAGAAGAGACAACTGAGAGGGAACTTCATCAATATACAGTAATCCCTCAAATTTCAGGGGGGTCCAGGACCAGAAGAGTCCTGAGATAGCTGAAATTTGCAAAGAAGCGGTTCATACATATGCAAATGAACAACATCCATTGCCTCGGCCCCTCAGCCCTACAGCACCGGGAAGGCATTCCTGGCACCTCCCTGTGTGATGGGACAGGGGAGTAAATGGGGTCTTCTCTGCCACTGTCCAGTGTGGCAGGCAGGGACAGGGGAGCAAAGAGAAGCCTACAGCTCAAGCCACCTGCGAGGGTCGGGGGGACCCGTGGGAGCTGCCCAAGATGTGGGTTATCCCCGCCAAGTGCTTATGGTGACAGCCAGCCCTAGCTCATGGGGGCAGGCCAGCCCCACCTCTCAGTGCCGCAAAGGCACTCACTGCGCTGCCATCCCATGCTCACACAGAATCAGACAGAATATTCTGAGTTGGAAGGGACCCACAAGGATCAGCAAGTCCAACTCTTAAACGGCACCACTGCCTCCCAGTGGGAATTGAACCTAGGTCTCCCGCATGACAGGCGAGGTCACTCACCACTGTATTAAAGTGGATTTTTTTATGTGACACAGAAAAACCCTGTGAAGAATCAAGGGAAGTCTATGACGTCTTCCCAGGGGAAAAAATCTCCCACGAAGTATTGAAGGAGAAAAATTTGAGTCGCAAAGCACTGAGAGATTACTGTATATATAAGTATCTAAAAGGGGAGTGTCAAGAGGATGGAGACAGGCTCTTCCTAGTGGTTCCAAACAATAGGACAACAGACAACAGGCAGAAACTGATGCACATGAAGTTACACCTGAACGTGAGGAAGACCTTTTTTATTGTGCACATGATCAAGCACTAGTACAGATTGCCCAGGGAGGTTGTGCAGTCTCTCTCCCTGGAGATACTCAGGACTCATTTGGTCGCTATCCTGTGCCATGTGCTCTGGGATGACCCTTCTTTGGCAGGGAGGCTGGACCAGATAACCTCTGTGGTCCCTTTCAACCTTATCCATTCTGTGATTCTGTTAATACATGTAAGAAAAAGGCATTCTTCCAGAATGGCAGAAAACAAAGAAATTACTGTGAATCAACAGGTACCACTACAGGATTCACTCAGACATTTCCACCAATACATAGACATGTACATATATAATTTCTTGAAGATGCTGCTACTGCTGTGATACGGTTTGTGACAAAAGAATGGAGGTGCCAATATTATTGCTCTGTTGCTCCAGAGCTCACAGCAATATTCTATGGCAGAAATACAACTTGGGAGCATCCCTCAGCACAGAAGGTATGTTGTGAGCCCCAGCTAGAAGGGATCTATCCCTGCACCCAGCAGCTGGGAAAGATAATGGAGTTCATAAATTCATTATCACTGTAGTTGTCAGGTACATTTGACCTGTTCCAAGGCAGTATTTGCTCTATCCTGCCAAGAAGCTGGGCAAAAGGTTGAAATCCTCCTTATAACCAGAGGCCTAACATACACTCAGTTTTACTGGTTTATGTGGCCTCGTGCTGAATGCTTGGCTGACAAGAATAAGAGATATGACCGAATGCAGAGAAGTTGTGCAACTGTATGTTTTTGGGTGATCATCAGATAGATGGCATAGCCATTTCCTCCAACTTTGTGTTTCTCAGAGGACAACTGTCTGCAGCAGTTTGTTGAATATCGTGATTAATATACAAGAGCAGGAACTGAAGAGACTTTTGAAAGTCTGAGGCAGTTGTTGAGGTCACCTCTGGAAGAAAATGTGGAATTTGTAATCAAAATAGGTCATAGATACATTAGTGTTCCCACTTAAATGGCAAAGGCAGTTGTGCTAGGAAATGCTTTGCTAGACAGGAAACGTAATTTTGCATGGGGAATGAGAGAAGAAAAATGGAAAGTTAGATATAAGAATAGAGAAAGCTGGCATATTGTAATTTGCAGATTGGCCAGAACTATATAAAGTTTTTTGCACATAGAGTTAAAAATGCATTTACTGGATTCAGAAAACAGAAGCATTTGTTCCACAAAACCTGGAATTTTTTAAAACTTGGGAAAGAAAAGAACTAAGACACAGCAAGGAAGATTTTATCTCCTGTGGGACTGAGTACAGTGGAAACAATCTGAAAGTTGGCTGATTGAAATGGATATTCCAGTATGGAGTGTTTACTCCATTTTGCAGGACATTGAAGTACTTGCTCTTGTAATTAGAGGTGCAACCCATCATCTGTGTCCCTCTGTAGGTTTTAATCATAGCACTATACAAAGCCATGTATTACCATTTGCTCCACTGAGACTGCTCCAAGAAGCTAAATGCACACGTCTGATTTTGCATCTCTTAGTTGTGATGAACGAAATGTTTCCTGGAACTATTTGAAGCTATTTAGGGAGTCCTGAGAGAGATACTTGATCATTTCCTACTCTTGTCAAACAGAATATTTTCTTTGCCTTAACTCCCACAGGCCAAACTAAAGTGCACTGCCAAACTGACAGTTTTCTGTATGATCACCACACATAGGAGTGCCTTAAGTACATCAGGATTTTGAACTCCTTGCAGCCTTGCTTGAAACATTTGAACCATGATCTCTGAAGTTTCACAAAGAGAAATGCATGGACAAGAGACTGTAAGAAATAAAAGAGAACATATTTCAATTTCCAGCATAGAGGTCACTTGGGAAAATCTGTCAGTAGGGGGCTAATAGTCACACTTCATCAGAAAGGTGCTTTCTTCTAACCTAATGTTAGGACATACATAGCTAAGAAACATAGCTGAAACCCACCTGTTGAATTACACTGCAGGAGGAGATCACACTACTGCAGATACTCATAAAGTAGTGCTTTCAAAAGGACTATCTACTCAGGGGTCTCCTGGAGCACCACTCACACATAACGTTCTTCTCCAAATTGACTGGCAAGTGACTGCCATGCTCTCTGTGGGGGTCTTCACATTTCACTTTTAATGTGTGGTAGCCTTTAATCCAAAAATGAAGTTCCAGTTCTTAAAGGAAAAAGTAGATATTGGATGAATTGCCCAAAGCTTTGCTCTGGGTACATCTACCCCAGAAACTTCAGTTTAACACCAAACAGTTACAAGCCCTGGCAGTTTCCAGCAGGGACATGCAAGCATGGACGTCAGCTCCAGTCCTGATTTCATGTCTCAAGGCTTAAGACTGTACCAATTGTTCCCTCAAGGGGAAGGGCCATCCTGGCTGCCTCAAGCACTAGAAGAGTATCAAGGAACTCATGAGCAAGCTGCTACCAAGCATCTAGATTTAATTCATGAAGCAGCAAGATCAATGCTCTGAGATTACACACTGGAATCTGAAGTTCAAAATAAATGGTATTTGACAAACACTTCCAACACAGAGGATGCTATAATGTGAACTAGTGAACTAAAGGTTGAAGGACTTATTGCAGGTAAGCTCTAATTGAATTTGTGCTTCAACAGGCAGGGGAAGAGGGAAGCAGAAAGCACAACCCTGCCTGCTTTCCTCCAGCCCACACTCCTACAACATATGGCTGGTGCACAGGCTGGAAAGCTGATGTGCCATTATTAAGCAATAAATTCCAAATATGGTGCACCGAAACAAAAGTTTGGGGTTATTGAGAAACTACGTCAGCCGGGAAAAAGTTGAGAACTGCTGAAGAAAATGTCTTCCTTTAACCGGGTAAAAAAACCCTGAGCTTAAGTGCCCATGATAGCAAAAGAGCTGCTTGCAGCCAGACATGCAGAACAACACTCCCTCGTGTGGTCCCTGAAGTCAGAGATCTTCCTTCCCAAAAAGCTGAATTGTCATCAAATAACAAACTAAGCAAAACTCTATCGATTTTAGCCGAACAGATAAATGAAACGAGGGCCATTGACAAATAATAACAGAAAAGTCTAAACTCTTGTAGAGGGGTTAGCCTACCATAAATTTCCACTAAAACAGATACCACTGAACAGTGCAGCAGGTGCCCAGATTTTTTTTCCCCAAAGGTGGCTTCCAAAATTTGTTACTTACTTTTTTTTTTAATTTCAATTGTTATGGAATAATTCTGAGGTGATCAAAGAGAAACTTCTATTATATCTCCAAATGAGAAAAAAAATTAGAGTATGGAAGAGTAGAACTTTCTTCATATAATTTTATCCTTTTTTTTCCCCCAAAAACAAGCCATCTTTGCTGTAGCTAGATATCAGAAATGGGCATTCCTGCAAGCTTAATCTCTGCAGCATTTCTCAAGTGTTTTGCCTAGTTCATTTTTCTTTATCTAAAGAGATTCTGATTTCCCTTAAGGGAATCTCAATGAAAACTTTTTTGCATTCAAATACATCTAACTCTCATATTATTGGAGCCTGTATTAATTTCTTTGAATTTTGGTAAAAGTTGTCAAGCTTTTCTTTGGCTTAATGGGAAAAGAAAGTGGCAAGGAAAAAGTGAGTCATCACACACATCCTCATGTTCTGTATCAGTGAATCACTGAACACTCACTGCATCACAGATGTCCTGTGCAGCACACAGAGTATCTACGATAGTTAAAGATGCATAAACTTGTGTACGCCTGTACATAAACAAAAAAGAATGACGTTTCTTTTTACTTTACAAAGCTGCATACACAGACGCCTCTAATCTGGGTCTAGTGAGGTTTATATCTGTATCCTCAGCTTCCTTGACTATAGCTTCAACAACAATTAAAGAAAACATTTTTAAACTATGATTTCTACATTTATAGCAAACATGCTGTAAAAAACATGCTTCCTGACGTACAGACCTCATCTTTTTGGTCAGTTGACATTAATACTTCTCCATTGGTACATTCTGTAATCGTCTTACTGTTCCATTCGGAGTCACTGCAAAAAGCCATGTACCCCACAGGAAATAAGGAAAATCACCCAGTGGAGTTCTTTTTAATGAATCATTTTTGAAGAATTACTCATTACTCTACCACAAAGAACAGTTACTGACAACCTTCAAAGGAAAGCAGTGTAATTTTCTAACTCCTAATCACAACTTGTATTCCCACATGCATTAAAAAAGACCATGTAGCAAATTGTACCCTTTTTGTTTTCACAAAACCGCATACACACCTCATACTTTACAGAAGGAGTTTTAAAAGAAAATCTGATAGCTATAGCATGACTCTGAGGTCACATGCAATACAATAAAAATAAGCAACAAACCAAAAGAGATAGGAAATAAAAGAGCTGAAAATCCTTTTGGGTAAAGGACTCAAAAAATCATCAGGCTCCATGTTTGCTCAGGAACTGGTCTGCTAGCTGAAACTTTAGTGACAAGGCAAGAGAAGGTCCCTTAAGTCTATGTTTGCTTTGTTTTGGTCATGACCATGCCTGCCTGGCTCCCTCTGGCAGGGCAACCTCTTCCTGTCCTAGCTCTGCAGTCCCCATTGCGCACAATAGGAGGGACCACAGACTTGTAGAGGGACTGAAGACATCAGACCCAGGACATGGAAAAACAATGATGGAATTACCAAACCTCATGCAGAGGGACTGTCAAAATGTACATGCACTATGGGATGGTATTTGATGAGACTGTAAATACAGCTCCAAACAAGGCATACATACAGACACTGAGCTGAGTGGCCTCTGCACCAATTGCTTGAGTTGGCAAAGGCTGCAGTTTCCTTGGGAGGAGTCAGTTTTCCAGAATCTGGGGAGCATTGATCCAGGCCAGCATATGACTTAGAGTGCAGATGTAAGCCATGATGGATGTTGTCTCTCTCACAACACAACAGAAACTGTAAGATTGTAAAAAAACATTTAGTGAAAATAATTTGATCTCTTTTCACTTGCCAAGCAATCAATACCTTGAAAAATTAATCTGTTTTGCAGCAGCTCATGAGCTGACTTGAATGAACTCTCCCCATGAGAGTGTACAGTGGACACACACAGCACTTTGGGATGGGATAGTATTGATGTCAGGGAGGGCTGCTTTGCTTGAGGCCAGCCAGGGCTCACAGCTTGAGCAACTTCAGTAGCAAACCAGACTGGCTCCATTGAAGTAAGATCCCACCCTTCCCAAAAAAGGCAACAGTGAAGGATAAACCAAAGTCACTGAACCTAAGTGCCACCTTCAGCACACCTGTACTCCTTCCCTGGTGCCTTGATTGTCTTCAGTCACCAGGAAGCAGCAAATCTCATGACACTGCAGGAGCCTCAGCAGCCTCCACACTGGAGTACGAGGTACTGTTTGGTAACAGCCAGTAAGCTGGCAGGCAACACACAGAGTGCTCTACACATCTGTGAACTGCAACTTGTCAAGCTTCTTCCTGAAGGAAAAAAAAATCTCATATATTTTTCTAATTTTCAGCCAAAATCCTTTTTCTTGAGTTCAAGCATGTAGGAATCGAGCTTTTTCTCCTGTGAGAAATGTATTATTTATTGACAGTAAAATTAAATTAAAACTTTTTAATGTTTCATTTTCTCTTTTGCATATTAAAAATATTTCATCAGAAGACAATATATTCATCATAATGGAAAACAGAGTTCTGAAATAATGGAATCTCATAAAATATATAAACTCCATTTCAGCACAATTTTTGCATAATTTTAAAATACAGATAACATTAATAATAAGAAAACAAAATTACTAGGGAAAAATTAGAATTTTAGATATATTAGTAAAAAATTAGAAATAAGACAGTAGCAAGACAATTAATATAGAAAAGGAACAAAAATCTTAATTTCTTCTAAAATCTAGTGGGTTTGCATCTTTACTAGCAAGAAATTCTTATTTGCTTTTTTTTTTTGGTCTTATCGAAAGCTGACTATATTCCTCTTTTCCACTGGGTGGCATTACTACCTAGAGATGTAGAACCTGATGACTAGTTTTTACAATGAAGTAAACATCTTGTATACTTTATTGATCTGGATCTACAGAATTAAACCAGTTTCCTGAGGCAGTCATCTAGGTTAGTCTGCTGATGTAGAAAACTGCCCCTTCTTAAGCAGATAATAGTCCTATCTCACAGTTTTAAAACAAAGATTGCTGTAAAAATTGGATAAGGTGCTGAGTGATATGGATCTAGATGTAGAGGATAGGTTAGTTGGATTATAGGTTGGACTAGATGGTCTTCAAGGTCCTTTCCAGCCTTATCTATACTGTGATACTGTGAAAAAATGAAAATTTCAGTGTCATTTAATTAATTCTACTGGGTTTGGCAAGGTTGAATCATTTACATCTCTCTATAAAGATGAAAGTCAAAGGTACGGACTAATATAGCAAAACCACATCACTATATATGAACCAGATAAAAATACAGAAGAAAAATCAGATATAAAATAAGTCACAATTTCCAAGTATGAAAGAGCATTTAAATTCTGGCAAAAATCAGGGTGTTCAAGCACCTGAGCAGCCCCTGAAGTGTGCAACATGCCTATAAGTCCACCTCAATGAAGTGTGCTGGAGGCGTCAGAAAAAAAGGCAAGAGAGTAGATGTTCCTGTCTGCTGCACATGAACAAGATACTGGAGCTCTGCAAAGCATCCCACAAATCCCACCATCAAAAGGCATCTTTTTTCCAAACCATGTACTGTGGTCATTCTGCCCATTACCTTCCAGTAAAACCGAAGTGCAGGAAGTAAGGAAAGAGGCTAGAAATTCAAATTACATCTCCATTAGCATGAAGGATGTAAATGGTGTGCACACACATATGTTAGGCTGGGGAATATCTTGGGTCATAGTTTAGAGAGCAACTCGGCACTACTAGGAAATCCACAAGGAATGGGAAAAACTCTCAACCGTATCTCTTTTTCCTTCCCTTTTACAATGTATAAAAATGAGAGGTCAGAAGTAAAAAGATTACTCTAGTTGTTATTCAATAACCCATATAAATAAATATTTACAAGTGGAGGGTTAGATTAAGGAAAAACAAACTAACAAGATTTTCTGATGTTTCACAGATTCACACAGATTCACAGAATATTATGAGTTGGAAGGGACCCACAAGGATCATCTAGTCCAACNACACAGCACTCAAGATATGGCCTGACCAATGCTGAGTACAGGGTTAAGGGTTGTTAAGGGTTAAGGGTTTCATTTTAATCTGGTTTGATTGTAAGTCTTAGGCCATGATCCCTGAGTTCTGTTTGTCTGGTTATCCTGTCCTTCTCAACACAATTCCTCCAACCCTTTTCTCCAGAAACACTGCTGTTAATCTCTTAAATACACTGTCTTCATGTCCATATACCAGTCCTAATACACATCAGGCTTTCACCCTTGAAGGACTTGCACACACTTACGACAGGACAGTGAACCGTGCACTTTTGACATATCTCAACCACCCTGTTGTGAAGTTCGCTTCTCGTGTTACTACCATACTTTGTCCTAGGTCTTACCCTAGGCTTGAACATTTTCACAGCTGGAAGGATGAGCACAGAGGAACCTGCCCTGACTTCCCCTTGAAAGAAAACAAAACTAAAATCTAAACCTTCTTATTTCTAGCTCGACTCCCTCAAAATAACAAAATCTAGAAACTGTCTCATGTCTCCAGTAGTCCCCTCTTCAGGTAATGAGAATAAAACTTTCCCAAGATGAGGGCTGCTTGTGTTGCACGGCATCTTTTTTTTTTTTTTTAATTTATTCCAGAAAAATCCACTTTAAAGGATTTATAGTCCAAACTGAGAGGCCTGAGCACGTTCACACAACTAAGGGGCACTGTGCATTCCTGTCCCACCACCCCTTGGCATGCACAATGAACAGGGCTACCCACGCTCACTCATCCCTATGCAAGTGCAAAAGGAAGCTGAAGACACAATGCACAGTGCATTTCCACACTGCTGAATTAATGTAAATGTAATTTAGAAAAAGACAAACCTCTCTATTGTACAAAGCGCTCTACCCATTACTTCCTTTGCTCTGGTATTCTCTCTGTGAGCATGTACATTTTGGGTAAGAACTTAATTAAAGAGCCAAATTTGTCTTTCCCTGAAAAATTTGTATTTAAAACCTCCCCACTGAAACAAGGGTGGAATCCTTTTTTTCTCCTTTTGTTTCCTTTCAGCAGCCACATTTAACCTAATGTTTTTGCTTCCACAGACTGCATGATTTTTGTGCCTATTCATCTCTGAACTAGCTTCTATAAATTGTGGTCTTTGTTCTCTAATAGGAGGCTAGAATAGGTGAAATGAAATTTTTCAGCACTGATTGTTCCTTCCAATAAAGAAAGTTACAGATTTTATTTATGTCACCAGGAACAAAGTTATTTTTATAATGTGATTGTTATTCAAAAGTGACCAGAAGAATACAAGAATTACTCTATTATTGACAAATCCCATTTATCCACTTACTATTTACAATAGTTCATATAACCCTTCTACCTAAATTTAGCATCTTCTCAGTTCTGCTTCTTTAACTGTTTGTCCAGTGTTATCCTAATCCAACTTTCTCAAGTGACACAAATTATGAAAAAACAGGAGAAGGGGAGAAAAAAAAGAAAGACTATCTAATACCGGCTGTTCTAAACACATACTTTTGCAGTACTTAAAAAAAAATGTTTATTTCACAAATTTGGAAGAAAGAACTAGTGAGAAAATGAAACTAGCAATCATATAACCAATCTGTCACAAAGAGAAGAACCTCTTCCAATCAAATGAGTTTGGGATCAGGCCTTATGAAGGTACTTTCTGTAAGCTCATCTCCTTTTATTCATTTGAGCATTGGTTTGGCCAACATATATGTCTTCCTGCTCCTTACCACATCAACCACTTCAACGAAGCAACGTCAACTAAAGAACTGGGATGTGCGTTCGGTCTCTGTATGGGTGTTAGATGGTGAGTTGGACTAGGTGATCCTTGTGGGTCCCGTCCAACTCATAATATTCTGTGAATCTGTGAATCTGTGAATCTGTGAACTTGGGTATACCTGTATAGTAAAGGTGAAAGGGTTTCTGCTCCTTGTTTCTCACTCCCAAGAGCTTGGGCTATAGCTCTGCTCTGGGGCTGAGCTGTTGGGAGACAGAAACAGCATACTTTGGCACATACCATGAGTGTCAGAACTGCATTTCTTGTCACGCTGAGGCAAATGATGGTACCCATCATCCTTGTAAAGATGTTGCTTATTATTTTAATGAATATACAGAATGAACAATTTTCACTTCCATGCGTCACATCATGTATGAGTTAGCAAGCTGCAAAAACAGTCTTGCTACAACAGCTAGATTGACTAACTCACACCCAGTTGAAGCTAGGCTGCTTTGTCCAAGAAGCAAGCACTGTGCAGGCGCTGCAGGGACCTTCCAAAGTGGTGAGTGGTGAGTCCATATCTGAGAAGTTTCTCTCAGGGCTGGAGTGAAATGTGTTTAAACCTGGGAGTTGTGGGGTGTGGTGGGCACCCGGCACAAGCATTTTCCAGGGTCCCCCAGCATCTGTTCAGGGCAGAATAGAGGGTGCTCACAGCCCACATCCATTCCGGGTGGAATGGAGCTCTGCTCACAGCCAGCATCCATCTGGGGCGGAACAGAGGGAGCTCACAGCCCGCATCCATCCCAGGCAGAATGGCACACACTCAAAAGTCTCTGCTTATCAAAGGTTTTTGAGAACTTGACAAATACAGAGATTGCTGGGTTCCAGTTTGGTTTTCCCCCCAAAAATGTCTTGTACCAGTGCATACAAAAAACTTTATTCCTACTCTCCTTAGCTTAGTTGTGTCTTGTGTCACAGCACCTCCAAACTTTGCTTGTGTGTGCTTTGCAATAGGGCCTACCAGCTGTCACTCAACAGCACACGCAGCTGTGTTCGCAGATCCAGCTGTGGGGGCTATAGGCAGGTTCCCAGCTGCCTTCACTGCACATGCACAAACAGCACTAGCTGCCCTCCTAGCAGCGCTGGTGGTGGCTGTGTCTTTCCCCATAACAGCACTCGGTTTCCCCCAAAGACTGCATGGTTTTAGCAGCTTCACCGCTTTGCATGGCAAGGGCTTCCCCTTCCAACCCCCTTTTCAAGGCTAGTGTAGCAGCAGCCTTTGCCAACAGAAGACAAAGCCTCTGCCATTATGGGTGGAGACACAACTTCCACCTCGCTTCTAGGCTAGCTAGCCTGCTCCTGTCTGGGGGTTGGCCCAGCATTGCCTTCCCCACTCCTCTGGGTGATGTTCCTGCCCTGCTAGGCTAGGATGGCCCTGCCTCTCCCAATGTAATTAGACAATACACTGACATTTTTCCTTACAGATCTTTCTGCCTCTTGCCCTTTTCAAAAATGGTCAAAATGAGACAGCAGCCCACCCCCAATGCCAAAAGCAAAGAAGACATTTATAATACTAGTATCAGGTCTTTTACCCTCAGAAGGTCTTTTTCTCCTTGGTAAGGTAAATTGAAGAAGCAGAATCTCAAGCAAAGTTCTATGCAGTGTTTCTGTGACCTTGCCTTTATATTAACCACTTCATCTCCAGCCGGAAGGAAAAGCTCCCATTGCCTTCACCCAGCTCCCACAGCAAGCCACACAGTCAGGACAACACCAAGGATCAGCAACATCAGTCTGTCCACAAAGGACAGGCTGTGACAATGGTCACATCAATTTGCTCTTCTGTGCTGCTCAGAATACAACCTCTCCAAAGGATGAGTCCTACCAGATACACATCAAGTTCTTTACTCCGCCCAAAGGAATCCCAGCACAGTGAAAGCTTGGAAAGACAGCTTTATTAGAAGCAAATTGCATCAAACACACTCTAAAAGACTCCCCATAACAGCTGTCACAGGAATCAAGTGTTTGTTGGACAGAAAACAAACAGAAAGTCACATTAAACACTAACAAAAATTACATGAAAGAAATAGCAGAGGTTGGGGATTACGGATTTAGAAAGCAGTGATCCAAAGGATGATGACAGCTGCCCCTCAGAAGCAGGATCCTTTGTCAATAATACACATTTTAGGATACTTCTATTTAATGAAGTACATTTTTCAAAGATTCAAGCACTGTAAGGGATGAATGCGCAATTGATTTTTTTAAGAATCATCTTTCTTTTCTCAGGCTTTCTGTTGAACTGATGTACAATTTCAGTAGCCTGTTACAGTACTTTTGGATATTAACCACTTTAACGATTTTCAGAAATAAAGAACGCTAGTCTTGCCTTTATATCAACCTCTTCATCTTGTCATTTTGTGAAACAGATATCAAGACATGGAATACCCAAGGGATCCATGACTCTTCAATATGAAATGACCCTTTTGTGAAGCTTTTATCTTATACAATATCTCTATTCCAAGAAAATGCTCATTTCCTACTCAGAGGCCAGTTCTTCTTATCATTTTATAAAGATGGATTTTGCCACTCTTTCAAAGCAAGGTTTTCCTCTTTGCACTTTTCTGAATTAGGCTAGTACTGCGAGATGTTATCTGCAGGATAAATACAGAGCACTCCCTTACTGCACCTTTTGACCTGTATCATTAAAAGTTTTCTTCTTAAATACCTAATATTTACTATCTCTATTCTATACACATATTCATGCTTTACATTCTTCTTCTTTTTTTTTACCCTTAGACGTTGTGAATAACCAAAAAACCCTTTTAGGCAGTCCAGACAGAATAAGTGAAATATTTCACTAATCAGCACCAGAAACTAAAGGGTGAAAAAATATAGGCTTGTGGATTACAGGTATTTTATCTTCCCACCTGCCTTCACCGAGTAGAGGACACGGTGCTAAACTTTCTTCTCAGTAGGTCTACTGCAAGCTACGCTTGCCCACAAATAGAATAATTTACAAAAGTCTTTCTCTGATCTGACAGGAAACAGTAGTTCCCATATCTAGCAAAAGCTGTAAAACAAGACCTTGAAGCTTCATGTCAGATTGCAGATCAGATGCTTTCCACTAAACATGACTGGACATTGGGGCCACTTCCCTCACTTCTCTTCTGAAAGGAAGGAACGCAATAAATGCCACCGATCCTGCTTTACCCAGGAATTACCTGGTCCATAGAACTTGTTGAGGAGAACACTCCTTCCAACTCTTCCTATTCATGTGCACACCCCATGGATACTCTGAAAATTACAGAAAAAAGTCAGACTGTGGTGAGGCTAAAGGGAAGATATGCTGCCTGCAGATGCACCATGTTCCCTCAAAGTATGGCATTTGATTCTTGCAGATATGGGATAAGAGCAGTCATGTCAGCTATCCGAAGAGGGGTTTCTTCCTGGCACAACAGACCACTTCCAAGCTAAGCCTTACAGGCACAGTAAATCAACAAAGCACAGCCAGGACCCTCACACCAAGAAGAAACTAGTATCATAGCAACAGCTAAAGATGCTTCATACACATTTCACATTCAAAAATTTGATATTTGACTCACAGTTCCCTCTGGAATCATTACATATAATGGAAACTATGATAGATAATATGTTAAAAAAGTGCATCTGTTTCTTATACAATATTTCCAGCATGGAACCAAGCTTGAACTTAACAGATCGTCTCTTCTAGTATGGGATCATTTTGTGGATAATTCTTTTCCCAAATGACCTCAAATACTTTTATATTTTCCATGACCAAAATGAGTGTTTACATTCAAGCTTCCTCATTGCCTCTTCTTGATGGCAACCCATTTTGTAGAAAGCTGCCAGATTTTAAAATGTGATAAATACTGTATGAGAAAGTGTTTTCATCAGTTTCAGAAACTCCAGGATTTTCAAGATAGCTCAGCTGCCAACATGAGAAATATTTAGAAAACTGCTACAAAGAGTACAGGTTTAGTGGTAACTTCTTTGACATCAGAACTCAAGAGCTAAAACTGCAACCAGAGGTTCTTCAGATTAAGCTCTGGAAGATAATATGGTAAAAAAAAAAAAGGGGTAATAGCAAGATGTCTTCAATTATTTTCCACAATGATTATATGATAAATGTGTGCTTTCATGTCTCATGAATAATCTTGGTGAAGAGGATGAGTCTGTCTGGAAAATTTCCAAGTATCTCCCTCTCATATCCTTTTAGTGTCTCAATTTAACAAAACCCCCCACACATACACACAGAAGATCTACTTCCATACTAACAAGTAAAACTACTTACCAGCAATGTAAAAGAGACTTCCACAATGGATTGAGGAGACTTAATCACAACTATCATTAATTAAACATTTGGTAATTTTCTTGCCATCACGAACATCAACATCACAAAATCCTGCCATCATGAACATCAACATTTGCTCTTAAGCCAGCCAACATTTTATTTTCTAAAAGCTCAAGGACAGGATGTGAAATCCCTTTTTCTGTCATTTCTTAAGAAAATTCAAAGTAGAGAAAGCTCCCCAGAGCATCCCCAAAGATGTGGTGTTATCTTAGCATTTATGCTGTCTTTATTTTGTGCTCATTTAATATTGTTTCTAGCAATACTGAAATACCACTGCCAAACATCAAGAAGGACTCAGGGTCTAATCTTTCTCTTGAAGAGGTCAAAAGATGTTTTTGCCTTGCCTTTTCACCAGCTTCCTATGAGGCTCAGCCTGGAAGAATGACCCTCAGACTGGGACCCCTAAAAATCTACACAATAGTCACCTGAGGAAAGACCAGTGTCTCTCTGGAGCAGCACAAAGAAGACTCAAAGCAGCAGGCTGAAATCCTGTGGTACTTTGAACCTGGCTGGATGCCAGAGACTTACCAACATCCACTCCCTCACTTCATCACCGCTCCGCCCCATAGAAACAGGGGAGAGAGGAAAAATAAAAAAAAGAAGGGTTTTGCTATGGGAGGAATGAAGAGTATTAGAAATCTTTTACTGTCACAGGCAAAACAAACTCCAAGGTGGAGATATAAATAATTTATTTCTAACAAGATCGGAGCTTAAAGTGAGAAGTATCATCTTTAAGACAACCTTCTTCCTCACCCCTCTGTCTCTTACAACAGATACCACGTTCCCTCTTTCCTCCAGGAGGCAGGGGGGGACAGGAGTAGGGGAAAACGATACATGGTGTGAAGGACTGGAAATTGAGGCGATAACTGCTTTCACCTGTAGATCAACGATGTTTGATCAGGCTTGGCTTGTGCTCTGTATCTGCCAGACTGCATTTGTGTTCGTGATTCACCCCTTTAAATGTAGCAAAGAATTAAAATCGAGCTTGCTTTTTAGAGCACATAGAATGTTAATGTGCATGGAGTTATGTAGAATTTCTGTTCATTCCTGTGGGGGGAGAAAAAGCTGGTTGCAGAAAGCCTCCTACTTCAGAAGCAATAAAATCCCTTTGGCAACATCGAAGTTATTCCCTAAACAGGCTTTTAGCCTGTGATGTGAGTGTGTCCTGTGCCTCTGGGTTGCAAATCCTGCTGCAGGGTTCCTGCTGATATTTCACTTGATTCTGGACTTTGAGTTACATCTCCAGATTGTCCCTCTGAGCATAAACAGACTCATAACCAGCAGAATTATTAGAGGTACTAACGCAGCATTTATATCCTGTAGGAGCTGGAATGTTTGGGACTTATTTGTCTGGTTCTTGAAATTGGCAATCTTTACTAAAGACTAAATGATGATTTTTAGGTAACGGGTGATAGGTTGGACTTGATGATCTCTATGGTCTTTTCCAACCTTACTGATTCTGTGATTCTGTGAAAACCAGGCAGTTGGTGTTTCTCTGCCGCTGCTCAGGGGAGGAGGCCATTCCCCTGCATTCCATGGGGTTCCTCCCATGGGAGAAAGTCTTTCATGACCCTCTGCAGTGTGAGTTCAATCCCAGGAGCAGCAGTTCTTCCATAGGGTGCAGTCCTTCAGCCCTAGCTGCTCAAGCTTGGTCCCATCCCAAGGCACAGATCCTACCAGGTAGAGTTCTACTCCAGAGCGGACTGTCCTCTCCATGGACCACATGTCTCTCCCGGGACCCTGCTCCAATGTGGGTTCCAATGGGCTGCAGCCTCCCTTCAGCATCCACCTGCTCCAGTGTGGGCTCCTCTCTCTATGGGCTACAGGTGAATTTCTGCAACCCTGTGATCTTTCCATGAGCTGCAGGGGGAGAGCCTGCTTCATCATGGTCATCACCATGGGCTGCAGGGAGACACCTGGAACACCTCCTCCCCCTCCTTCGGCCCTGGACTTGGTGCTTGCATTTGCTGTTACATCTTCTAACTGCTCTTCTCTGGTGGCCATAATTGTTTTCCTCTCTCTTGGTTTTTTTTCCATCTTAAATATGTTATCACAGAGGTGTCTGTACCTCTCATGATGGACCTGGCCTTGGCCAGCGGTTGGTCCTGCCAGGAGCTGGCTGGCATTAGTTCTGCCAGCTCTGAGGGAGGCTTCCAACAACTTCTCGAAGAAAAGCCTCCCTCATAGCCTCCCCACCACCAGAAACCCAGCCACAGAAAAACCCAATACAAATGCAAAGGCCCAACTGACCCTGTTAGAGATGCAATGGATTATTAGTACTTATCCTGGCCAGACTGTGGAGTTGCTTTGTTGATACTCTCTTGAAGAAAAGTGATGGTCTCCTACATATTCCAAAAGAAAGGGCCACACTTTATTTATTTTTGCCACTCTCCAGGAAAACTTTATTAATACCAAAGCCAGGAGTCTAGCTTAAATTTTTGAAATCAAGGAGAAAGGTTTATGCAATACCAAATATTAAAGGGGGAGGAGCCCTGAAGCTTTCTGGAACATATATCCAGAGAAAAATAGACAATACAGGATGACAGCATTTCCCTTTATAAAAATCCAGAATGACAGAATAAATTCCTTCTTGGGAAAAGTGCGCTGGCACCACCAAACATGTTGTGGCCAGAAGTACAGACATTGTGGCAGGTGACAGGAGGATATGGGCTGCTGAGAAAGTGACAGCCAAAACAAATAAGTCCTCATAGATCTGTAATTAGGTCTTTAATATTCAAGGAAATATCACAGCTAATGTCTGTACAGATCTTCTCATTTTAACAAGAAGTGCATACTCAGTTATGACAACAAAAGGTACAAAGGATTTCTAAGTTAAAGGATAAAAAAGAATCCTACATGCTTGAAGGGAAAGCATAATTGTGATAATTTCCTGAACTATAAGGCAGATAAAAGTCCTGGAAATGAATAGTTATCTTAGACCAGTTTATAAGCCAACCAGAAGTCCTTCTGTAGCAAGGACAGAAAGCATGGAGCCTTCCCAGCACATTCATGCATTTGGCCTCCTTCACTTACACCGTCTTCTGGGAACAGCCAAATGTGAAATACATGTTATTTAAAGAAAATATTACTGGAATATGAATCCAGATGAAAAAGCCAAAACCAGACAAATCATTTGGATTAATTGCTATTTTTAAGAAGTTCTCATTGGAGACGGACAGAAGAGGATTCAACCTCACAACTCCAAGCTGCTCATCCAGAGGCTTTTTATAGGCAAAAGCAGCCCTTCCAGGGTAGTGCTCATCCTAAGGCACATGGAGTGCTGCTTTTCTCCATTGGACTGACTGAAATGAGACCCCAGAGGGGATAATGTCATTTAGACATTTATACCGAAAAGCTCTAGAGTTAGACTGGATTGAACTCCACTCTCCTAGGTCAAGAAAAAAGGGGCAAAGGGCTTGAGATAACAAAGGTAGTAGATGATGCTGATGCTGAATGAGCTGTGGGGATGAGCTGTTTTCAGAGGGACAGACTGGTATGGCTGTTCCCACAGCGAAACCAGTATATCTAGCTGGAACCACAGCATCAGAGACACGACCATAAGGTCTGCCTCCAGCCCCTGACATTACTGCAGTACTGATTTGGCTTGATAGGATTAAATTAGTACTTTATTCCTACCAAGAGCCCAAGTATTGTCTGTCCTCTCCTACGTGGCCCTCTTCCATGGAAATAGAAGATTGTGCTCCCACTCCAAGAAGGTTACTTTGAAAACACCTCCCTACAACCTTATCTTGAAGACAGAGTCCTCCAGTAAGATGAAAAGGTTCAGTCAGGGACACTATCAGAAGCTTTGATTTTTAGTGATTCGGGGATTCAGCCACGACATTTCCTGCTCCTGTTCCATTTCGCCCCTTCCAAATAAAGGACTGGACTCAATCACTGGTTTATTTTTACAGGCATTTAATCATAACAAAAAGTAAATAGAAAAACCTGGCGATGAGACAATCTCTGCAGCCTGCCTTCTTCCTTAACACTGCTACAACTGACTACAAAGCAGTTCAGTCCAGCTGTGAAAATGCCAGTACCTATCCTGATACTATGCAGAAACCTGTGATGTATCCCCAACTCTCTGGAAAGCAATGAGAGCTAATCAAAATATAAGCTGAGCACAAGACACATTCTCACAATTCCAAGTAGCTGCAAGAAAATATTAACAGATGCCTTAAAAAGAAAAGCTCTTATCGCTTTCCTCCTACCAAGGGTCATAGAATTACCCTGTTACCCAATTCTGAATACAGTGTTTTAAAAACAGTGTTAGTGCTTATCTGTTGTCCGGGTTCAAATTTTTTTTTTTCTAAAAAGGGCCTGAGAAGCCAAACAAATCAACAGCTTTAAATTTCTCTTGGACTTTAGAAAGGATCTGGAGTTCAGAACAAACAGTGTTCTTCACATGATGGGGGGAAAAAAGAAAGCAGAATAATAAAATGCAAAATCAGCATATCCCTGGAAGGATCAGAGTTTCCTCATCATGTTATTGCTAGTTCCTAATTTCAAGCTCTGTATTATATATAATAAATTTAGCATGGTCATTCTTACTAACTCAGGCAGGGAATTCAGTTCAGTCAAATGACTGTTACTATCATTAACCAAAATCCTAGTAACATAAAAGAACCCCACAATAATGTTTTTATGATATTTTAGGAATTTCTAATACGAAAGGGAGGAGATCAGAGAGGGGGGAGAATATTTAAGAGCATATCATCTAATGGATATAAAACTAAGGAGTATCTGTGAAAAGTAATTGAACCTCAAAGCACAACATACAAGAGAGAAAACAAATACTTTACACCTATTAGACTGGATTTTGGAAGGCAGGTAAACATTTCCCCATTCTCTTCCCTTCAGCTGTCCTTGGGGAAGGACCTGAAGCAATCCTCTGAGCAGTTCTTGCTGCTGAGACTGGCAAAAGAAATGGAACATTAACAAATACGTCCTACCCAGAACAGCTTCGTCATCTGTGCCACACACACGGGCAGATCCTTCTGACAGGCCACTGCTGGAGAAATCCTAAGCACATTCAACACTTCGAGCCTTTCACAGGTTCACAGGTTATTCTGAGTTGGAAGGGACCCACAAGGATCATCTAGTCCAACTCCCAAGCAAACGCCCACCGAGGGATCAGGCCCACAACGGTGGAACCACGGGCACCACACTCCATCCATCCAAGCCTCACACCAGCAAGCCCATGTCACTGAGCACCTCATCCAGTATTCTCTTAAACACCTCCAGGGATGGTGACTCCACCACCTCCCTGGGCAGCCCATTCCAATGAGCAATTACTTTCTCTGTGAAAAACCTCTTCCTTACATTCAGTCTAAACCTCCCCTGGCATAGTTTAAAGCTATGTCCTCTTGTTCTAGTACTGTCAGCCTGAGAGAAGAGATTCACACCCACCTGACTGCAACCTCCCCTCAGGTAGTTGTAAACAGCAATCAGGTCCTCTCTGAGTCTCCTCTTCTCCAGGCTGAACAACCCTAGTTCCTGTAGCCACTCCCCATAGGGCTTGTCCTCCAGTCCTTTCACCATCCTTGTCACCCTTCTCTGGACCCTCTCAAGCTGTTGACAACATCTTTTTTTTTACAGTCCTGTTGTTTTTCTGGGAGGAAAGACACTTCAAGAAGATGATATAAGAAGCTTAGATTTCTTCTACGTCTTGAACTCTGGAGCCACTTGCTTTGTTCGCTCCTCACTCTTGCTCTTCTTTTTCCACACCACCCCCCAAACAGATAACCTATCACTAGCAAAGTGGGAATGTATTTGTAATTGAGGTCTTTTAAAGTGCATTTATTTTTTTCCCAACATGTTTATTTTTAACTGCTTTAAACACTCAGCAAAATCATGTAGGTGCTCCCAGTCCCAGCAACTTTCAGGGCAGCAAGGCTTGGCTGGCAGCATGTGATCCTGCAGCAGGGCAGTGTGCTCACTGGACACAGTGTTTCCAGGCCTTGCTCTTTGTGGGACAGCATCTGCCGCACCCATCGCAGCAAAAGCTGTGTCTGCCTCTGGGACAGCGGCAGATGCAGCATCTTCTGTGCAGAAATGCCTGAAGAGGGAGGTCCGTGGTTTGCCGAACCGACATGGATCTTGTGGTCAGTGGCATCTTCAGCTGCAAGGTTGGTGTTGAGGGCAGAAGGACACCAGGCCTGCAGCAGCTTCTCCCAGAGGTGTCGCCTGTGCTTTTTTACTTTGGTTCCCAACCATATACTGTGAGATTCTCCTATTCTCGCCACGTCCAGTGTTCTCCTCTGTCACGAAAGCTTTTAGCTATCTCAAAGGCTGGCACCTGTTTAATAAAGCATGAGCTCCTAGCATTGGGCTTTCACAGTGGCATTTATAGGATTCAACCCACAAAATATGCAAGTTATAAACTTAAAGAAAATAGGGGAGAGACACATTTCCTAAGAATGCACTGAGTGTCAGCCCACTGCAGCTGTTTCTTGTGGTAAAAACTGAGCTGTGCCTCTGTTTTCCATCCCACTTAAACTTGTCACTGCCTTGCTTTCTAGCTTTCTAGGATCACACCGGATATGGTCACTGATGCACTCTAAGGGATTTTTCTGGGCATCCTACTATTAATAGAGCAATTTCCTTCCCCTACAGAAGTTATCTACTTGTATGTCCTTCAGTAGCAAGGCACCCTGGGATGGAACACACATCACCTTGGTGCTCTGCAATCCTCAAGAACTTTTCCCTATGCACTGCAGCATTCAGTAGAAGGCTCTGGATAACAATCAGGGTCCCTGACATCACAGTCTCCTCCAAGGGGCATAACTCTGAACACGAGGATGGCTGGGGATGGTTAACTTTCCCCTTCCACACAAAACACCCTTCAAGATCTATGACACACTAAGTGGCATGGTCACCATTTTCTAGAACAAGAGACAAAACTAAAGGCAGTACAGATAACACATAGACCAGGAAAAAAGTGATGTTACTAAACTGAACAAAACTTTAGAACATGTAGTTCAAATTTTTTCCAAAATGTTTCAGTACTGGCAGACACTTATAGATTTCTCTTTTGCTTCCCAGGATGTGACCACCTCCACTTGAATTGTGCAGGGCTTTGCCCTTCCCAAGATAAACAAGAAAGAAAGCAGGAGGCTGTCTTTGTCTGAGAGCACTTTCTAACATCCTCTTTAATATTCAGAAAGCCCTGCGTGATGCTGATATGCAGCATGGATTTGGGTTGCTATAGGTTGCCTTATGCTACAAATGTCCCAATTTTAGCGGGATATTCTTTAAAAAAAACAAAAAAAATCCAAAACCCAAACAAACCCACAACCAAACCACAATATTTTCTACACTGGCTTGTAACCTCAGAGTCTAGAAAATATAAAATACAGTAGTATCTCTTCTCTGTCCATTCCATGTTAATTAGGAAGAAAGATAAAATACACAGTCTACAAATTGAAGTGAAAATTCATCCTTACTTTGCTGCTGTTCTTGTGATCTTTCATTGGTCAGTATAATTCTTGAATTAAATACTATTTTTAAAAGGAACCTGTTGTTCTCTTTGAAAGGTCATGCATTCTTTTAATGCCATATACCAACACTGAACAATGAAAGCCATTTTATCCTTCTGTAATTCACACTTAGAAAACTTAGTTCTGCAAAAATAAATTATTTGAAAAAAGATTTTCATCAGAGGTTTTGAGTTCTAATAAGTTCATAATGTACATTTATCCTGTTTCTGGGCTACAGGTATTATGGGAGCATGTTCCCATAAACAGATAAAGTATTTTCAATGGAAAATTTGCCAATGAGAAAGAGATTATTTGATAAAGAAAAATACTCCACAACTATACAGTAATTAAGTAAAAAATTATTATAATTTGCCTGTATCAAAACACTAATTTTATAAAAAAACCACCACAGTTAAAAACTTATTTCCTCTTGAAATTTTGGATTTTTAACTTTCATAACAAGGAAAAGATGTGTTACAGAAAGTACATTTCAAATTTCTGGTAGCTGGAAAGCCAACTCTGCTTTAAACAGGATTATAGGCATCCTACCATATCCTTTCATAGGACATTAACTCACATGCATCCTCACTGAAAATTTGCTCCCTACCTCTTTTATAAAGTTTACCTGCTTCCAGCAAATGAATTCATTAAACGCATTTCTTTTTCAGATAAGCTAAAAGTCAAAGTGTATCAGAGATCTCTCTAACCACACCCAAAGATGTGATCATGGCAGCGGGTTCAGTCTCTCAGTAGCCAGGCTAACTGTGTAAACAAAGAGATGCTGTGGAGCAGAGGTATTAAATGGACACAGAACAGTGTCAGTATTGCCACTAACATTTTGCTTTGTTACTCTAACTCTCTAGAACTTACTTTCATAGTTAAGTTTCAAAAGTATACCACAATACTAGATTTACTACATGTTTTGCAGCTTAGGTAGTCTACTCTTCCAGAGCAAGTGGTGTCATACAAAACTGGCAAGATCATGATACATTTCAGATGAGAGAGACAACCTTATTTGGGGCAAAACTACAGAAAAGTGGACCCGTCTGGGTGTAGGAACTTTTCAGGCCAGCTATATCAACATCTTGAGCAAATTGGGATTTGGGTAAGGAAGCTCATACTCCTGGCTTCTAGTTTGAATGTTTAAGATGAATGTGTAAAATCGGAGGGCAAAGTCCCTTCAAGACATAGTGTGAGAGGATGTACATAGAAGCCAGGACGATGAGACCCAAAGAGAGCTATTTTGAGAACTTAATTTGTTTGGAAAAACATCACTGCTTAGTGAAAACATGAACAGGTGCTTATGCAGCAATCTTTCTCACAAAATGTATGATAAAAGGGAAAATCTCATTTGAGAGAGATACAGCAAGAGACATGAGAAGGACGTGACAGGGGAGCGATACATGAGACACTTGAATGGATGAGAGAATAAAGTGAGGACCTTCAAAAACATATGTTGATGAATCGAGCCTTCTTCATTCACCGATAACCTCTGTCTGCAATATCTGGTGACTCCTGACCAAACTGCAATAGCTGGGGATACTTGTTTTGGTGTCAAAATGGATCTGATTTGCAACTCTATGAGTACCTGCTTGTTTGTCTTTTACTTTACAGATTTGGCAAGAGGAAAATAAAGTTGAGGCTAATTTAATAAAAAAAGTACTTCAAAGTTTTCTTATTGAAGTTAAAAAGGAAGAGCAGCCCGTGGCTTTACTGCAAATCAAATGAAATATTTATATTTGCACTGAAATGGCTATTCCTTGGGCATGTTTTCTAACAGCATGGGGAAGAGAGGGCAGCAGCTATGGCAGTAGCAAGGTGCTAAATTATTGTGAGTTACGAGCTGTTATAGATACATAAATAACCATCTTGGCCAGGTCTAAATCCATAGCAAGTGCCCTAACCACCATTGTGTTGGCACCCTCACTCTTAATTCCTTGGGTTCACCAAATACATTTTTAATTTTATTGTTTTTAAAGGAACAGGATCAAAAGGAGCCATAAGTAGNAACATCCCTTTTAAACTGGGGAGCCCAGAACTGCACACAGTACTCAAGATGAGTACCCTCAAATATCCTTTGTTTTGTATACCATATTACTCTTAAGACATGATTGATATGACTTCAAGTCCTTTTGGCCTTCAACCCATTCTTCATTATCACCTTTTAACCAAGGGTAACTGGTAAAAGCAGAAGAATTACCACTTTGTCCTGAAAAATGTTTCCATCCAAACCTGTTCAGCCAATAATCTCAAATTTCCAAATAGTTCCGGAATGAGAGAAACCACTTTTTATTTTGGGGTAAACTATTTTCAGAAACAGTGTACAACTCCAGTCTTAATGAAACGTTGGAATGACTGCCTTCAATGTCCTCTACATACTAAAAAGTACATTTTTGATGGTTTGCATTGATACAACATAAAGAATGTTAAAGTCCATAAAACTGATTTTCAGGTTAAACATAAGATATTCTACTCATTGCTAAGAACAAAAAAAAATGACTGAGAAATTTAACATAGTTAAAGTAGTTCTTTGTTTAGGGGAGGGTGTTGGGTTAGGGTTGGCTGGGGGGGGGGGCGTGGAATTGGAATTTCCTTCCGGCAGAATTAAGGGCTCAAGCATATGGTTCATTATCAGAGTCAACAAGTTTCTATGTGTCAGATGACGTGCAATAACCTCTTTTTACATATGCTTAGATTTAGATAAAAGCAAAGTAATATGACTTAAATTCTCATACTTTCACTGCAATCTAAACTAAATTGGATTACTTAGTATTTTGCCATGGGCAAGGAACATGTGCACAGACTACTAGAGCTTCTTTACTAAAATACAGCACGCTACTAACCAGCTTTAATACGATTTTGCAATTGACACCCAATGTATCCATTGCAACACTCTCAAACTCATAATTTTATTAAGTTTTAATTGCTTTTCTGGACTGCAAATATATATAATATTATAAAACTACACATAATGCTTTTGTAACTAATTTCTCTTCCCTTCCTCGTTACCGATATACGTATACATACTACAAAATTTTACTACAGTTTAACAAAATTTGTCCTTTGCTATTAAGGGAGGGCATTTAACTACAACACATGTAATTACAGAGTGCCCAGGAATATTTTCAGTTAGCAAGATGACTACAAATATGGAAATCTCATTACAAAGAGCTGCTTGAAACTTATACCAACCAGATCCTAACAAACCTGCTAAATGATAATTTTATACCTACCCTGTTTTTAGGGAGAATGCTGGTCCTGCAAAAAGATACCAGTTATTCTAACTTTAGTATTGCACATACATCTATGTGAAAAAACCACTTAAGAAGGTGTAAATTTTGCTTCTAATTATATAGGTAATGATACAGGAAAAGATGGAATGAAAAAGAAAAGGGAATATGTTGTAATTATTGAACCACAATGGTCACAGGAAACTGCCAGAAACAAACAAACAAACAGTAAAATTTTTCATTTGTTTTTTTAAAAACTAGATTCTCTACCCCGTTATAAAACTGAGTGTTGTCTTTTGGGATGGATAAGGAACATTTATAAGGAAGAGTCCTCACACACACTGCAGAATGGCAGTTAGAAGTAGAGCAAGTGCAGAAGGACAGAAAAAGCTTCTCCTGTGACGGATCCCAAAAGGACTGTATAAAGCACACATAGATGTTACTTTGGTTGTTAATTCATGAATATTTGCTCACAAACATAAATACATAAATTTGCCAATTTTGAAGATTCCTTCAGCTTCTGCTGAGTCCAAACTGTACATCAAAGTTGTCCTCTCTGCCAGTGTTGCAGATTCCTTATTTCACATTCTATATGAAACATCAGTAGCAAATTTACTACTCAGAGGAAATCTTTGTTCAAAGGCAGTCATCTCATACTTTTCTCATATTTTTATCACTGCTCAGGCAATAGTTGGTTTTTTATTCATAATTGGTTGTAGTCGTAGTATCGTGAGTAATGCAAATATTCCATTATGGAAAAAGTTCTCTGTCAGCAACTTCAGAGAAAACATATTAAGGAAAATGCTATTTGTTCCATATTGAAAGTAAAATCAACATTCTCCTTCCTTGTTTTCAGATTTCACTCTTAAAAGTCTAATGCACTACTGCAAAGTACATGGGGCTGCTAAGAACTTAAGCCCAAGCACTTGCACACTTTGAGCAGGAGCTTATTGGGTACAGAGGTTACTCATGTAAGAGGAATACATAGCTTTTGCTCCACCCTCCTTTAAAGCCCTACATGCTGACAGGGTGTATGGGTCCACAGAGGGGATCAGCTAGCAGGAAGCAGCCTCTAACACATGGTCTGTTTCAGGGTATGTTGGAGTTCAGTCTCAGAGCTTGAATTCACAGAATAAACTTAAATGCAAGTTGTTAACAAAAGGTTAATTTTTACATTAACAGGACACACATAATGCATTTACTATGAAAATAAATCTTTTGAGTGAACCAAAAAATGCACTTATTTCTAATAATAGGAGAGAAAATTACAGTTGGCAAACTCAAGAGACAATTAAGCCAATGTTTCAGAGAACTCCATATCACTGCCAAAACAAATATTCCGATAAAAGAGCACAGCTTACACTCTCTGCTTCCTTATTAGTTGTGTTTTCTTCTCTAGCCATTACAAATAGGCTTGTAAAATAAACTCAAAAAATATATGGGTCTCTGTTTTTTCATTTGCACTTGATTGTTGTTTCTGAGGATCCACCAACTGCTGCAGAAGAAAGGATTGCACTAATAGTCACTGTAAATCATATAAACTAAAAAAAAGAAAATCCACTGCAGAGAAAGGCTAAATGAGGACAACATGGGAAATTCATGGTATAAGGCACTGTGAGGCCTCTCACTTGGCTTTCCAAGTGCAGGATATTCATTGCATTTTATTAACTGATTAACGAGGTGTATGGCAATTCATCCAGAGCTACTAAGGTCCTTTGATCCACCCTTGCAAATGCTGCCCCAAACAGACAAAAGATGTTCTATGCAGCTAAAATTCCCCTGTGTCTGGCAGCAGGATGCTACTGTGGACTAGCACAGTTTTCCCACACCAAGGAAAGAGGTCCAGCTGCCTCATCCACCCCACAGAACCAGCCACTTGCCTCCTGGGGCAGCCTGAGAGTCCATCCCCCCAACGCTGAGCCAAACTAAGATGACACCACTCCTGCCAATGCACATGTAAGTTGGCACTGTGCTTTTTGCATGCCATCCTGTGTCTCTGTGAGGCTCTGACAGTCTCACCACTCCCTTGTCTTCATGGGACAGGCCGCTATTTTATAGGTGTTCCCGGACGTGTATGCTCGCTTTGGGGAAGGCCTCAACCTGAATATATCCTCTAACGCTTGCATACAGAGCTATCAATAACCTCAATAGAAGCAATTCAAAGAGTTGCCTGAGAAATTATGGCCTATGGTTTGTAGTGTTCAAGACTAAAGACCTGAAATACTAAAACTCTGGTTTGCTTTTGGGCACTGAAAAAAACCTCTCCTGGAGTGCCTACATCCGGACCCAAGGAATTTTTTCTGGGACTGTCTGCTAGAATCTCATCGAGACCGACAGGACTCTTCACTTACAGGACTTTCCACATCACAGGACTCTTTTCATCACCAGATTTGTGGGACATCTCAGGTTTTGTTGTTTAACACTGTTGTATCTTGTCTGTTTACTAAAGTAAATAATTCATACTTTTCACACTTTCCTTGTTGTTTTTCTGAAGCTGGTGAGCGGGAGGGGTGGTTTATTTTGTTTTTCTTTGTCTCACCCCCAAATTTGCCTCAAACCTTGTCACACAGTTGCAAAAATGGGTCTCCTTCATGGCTAAAAAATCATGCTGCTAAGATCTGAAGCCGCAATATGGGGGGCACGAAGTGCAAGAGGGCTGACTGTAAACCTATTTTACTTTAATCTTCTTCCTCCCAAGTAACAAGGTGATCTCGGCAGAATCAGAGGCACTGAAACACTCAGCTCATCATTTTGGGAGGCGCTCAGGGGTCTAAGCATAACTATTTCATGCCATTTCAGATACACTTTAGGACAGTCAAGACTTTCCTGGGAGCAAGCAGAGTGGCACGAGTCCTGTGCTGGACTGCCAGCTGTTGGGACACCCAAGGTCACCTCAAGTGGTTCCAAAGAGCTATGAATCCCAAATGCCCCTCTCAATGCCAGAGTCAAGAGTCGCCCAAGAAATAAATTTTAATTCCCAGAAGATGAATATGAATTTTTCTCTACCACACTGTAAAGGGCATTTTAAAAATAGAAATCTACCAATGTCCAGTCTAAACCTGCGTCCTTTCAGCAAACATTATCTGATGGAGAAATACCTTATGAGTTAAAGTTCATACAGAAGCATCACTATGAAGGTGTTCAGCTAGAACTACTGCTGCTCCTGGCTCATCAGGAAGGTGGCACTCACCACAGCTTGCTTTGCCATTATGCTTCAGAATCCATTAACTGGAAGCTGATGCTGCTGTCAATAATTAAACTCAAAGCGACCATTTATGGAGTTTCCCACTTCCAATATCACTGTGCACAGCACTGACCAGACTGGTTTTTAACATTAAGAGATAAAATGAAACCAAGAGAAAACAGTGTTAGCAGCCACTTTCAAACAGAAATTTAATTTACACAGCTCTGACTTGTGTCAGATTAAATTCTTTTGTCAAATAATGTTCAAAATTACCTTTTCCAGATCTTTAAAACAGCAAAGGAAGTATCTGAGGAAGAGGTAAAAAAAATCAAATAAGTGAAGTGGGCAGATATAGATGAAACGGAGCAGATCTCCCACACTAACGTTTCTAGACTACAGCACTGATCTGCCATACTGGTGTTTGATTTTTCAGGTTTTATGTCTTCCCTGGGTTGTGAAGAATAGGAAGAGAGGCAGGCTATGCTGTGCTTCCAGGAAGAGGCTGATGCTGCTCTCTTTTTCACCTGCTGAAGTATTTCCTGCAATTCCTACCATCACTTCCTTGAACACACAATGTGGCTGTCCCTTAGAAACCCTCCTCTGCATCAAACAGACATAGCTAACTGAAGTCAGTTCATTGATATTCCCTTCATAAGGTGCAGACCAGCATGAGGCAACACCAATTAATCTGTTCTCAGGAAGGCAAAAACTATCTCTAATTCTGGGCTGGGGTCTGTGCTGCTCATCAAAGTCACAGGGAGCAGAAGTCTCATTCTCCATGAGGTGCTGTCCTTGCAGGAGGCTCAAAGCAGCTCTGTGGTGTCATGAGCAACCAAACATCCTTTTTCAGCAAGGTCTCTGCACCAGAAACATTGGATGCAACTTCAGAAGAAAGTTAAAGTTTGATCACATTATTCTTCAGCTGCTGATGTGTGATTCATAACCCTTTTAGATTCAAGCTGCCTGCCTACCTACTCCTGTCATCCTGTGACTGTCACCTTTGACAACACCCCTCAAAGCAGGAGCTGCTCATCTGAGGGTCTGTGAGAGTGGACTTCCAAACTGGTGCGGTCAGATTTGGGTACAAGAAGACAAAACAGCTTCACAAGACTTTCCAGTGCATGTCACACATGCACAAATGCAGTCACAGAATCAAAATGTTTTGCCTGTCCATTTTGCACCACTAAAGCTCATGCATCAGTGCATGACCAGTTCCAAAACAACTGATGTTCTCTAAAATTTTCAAACTGAAATGGTGTGCTTCCTCAAATCAATGTTTTAGTTTCAAAATGTTATTTGTATAAAAGGCAAAATACTTGAAAGGCAAAAAACTCACCAAACCCCTTGAAATTAAATCTTCTCATTTAGCCCGAAATAAATGTGTTTGTTAACCATCACCCAGGATTCACGGAAACAGTTTGGAGGACTTGATCCCAAAAGAATGTATGCGTTTCTGGACATGCCAACAAACCAGTAACACTCCAGGCTCACATTCAACACTATCAATTTTCATGGCTGCCAGTGGTGAGCTAGAGACGTTAGGATGTTAAAAACAGTGCAGCTAGACTTGCAAGCATTCCCAACAATGCCTACAAAAAAGCACTACCAGAAACAATTTGAGTTACTAAATATATTCAGTAAAACTCGCAAAGCATGCAAAAGTCAGCCTTGCAATAGCAAACGCCTGCTAGTAACTGGATCCACTCTGAGACTGTCCAGGATGTAACTTGGTTTACAGTAAAATGACATCTCTTAACAAGGACCAGACTATCAGTAGAGAGGGAGGAAGATGGGGAGGTCGGGGAAAATATTTCTTTGTTCCATAAATATAATTAAATTTTGAGATTAAACTTACTGTTAATTACTCTCCCCAGTTTGAAAACAGAATTCAGGAAGACACATGGCCAAACAGAGGCAAATGTCTTCTTCCATCTCTGTGAAACTCCTAGCTGCTACAGGCAGCATCTGCCTGGTGGGAACTCCTGGTGCCCACTCAGGTGTGCTGAGCCACTCGTATCTCTCACGCTTCACACTGCTGGCCAGGACATCAGGCCTGGGCACACTTCTAGCCATGGTGCATTTGGGATGTCTCTCTCCGTAGGCACTGTGCTGTCAAAGGGCAACACTCCAAAACATGACTTAGGACCTCAAACCCTTGACATGGAGCAAAGAGGTCCATAAGGAACGGCAGCTGCCTTCTAAGCTGCACCACGAGCTGCCCTCCTGATGACATTCATCCATTCTGCTCTTCTACCTGGGGTCAATTTCTACAAAAATAGTGGGAATTTCTCACTGTCTTGCAAGTCTCACACAAAATCCTAAATTATTCATGAGGAACAGATAATTATATGAGACTCACTCACAGAGTGAAACAACCTAAAAATGGTTTGAAACTATCACGTAGTTTCTTTGTCCTTATCTTTCAAGATACTTTCTGCAAGCCCAAATATATTATTTTTTTTTTAATTTTAGATGATAGCTGCACTCTTTGTATGTGTACATCCCCCCAGTGAGCATAAGTTTAAGACATGCAAGAAACAGGGCAAGAGTCCCTGTGATTTTACAACAGGGGGCAAATGAGGTGAGTGAGATGGTATGGTACTGCACCATGGAAAGGCCTTTTCACAGATTGGCAGAATATTCTGAGTTGGAAGGCACCCACAAGGATCATCAAGTCCAACTCTTAAACGGCACCACTGCATCCTTGGTGGAAATTGAACTCCCCATCTCCTGCATGACAGGTGGGGACACTCACCACTGTAGTAAAGTGGATTGCAGCAGACGTTCTGGCAGAGACTGAACGTGTGGACATGTCCATAGGAGAAGCACATGAAGACCATCAGCATCGTTGACACAAGGCTGATGTGGCCAGTTGAAGTTGTGGCCACTGCAAAACTCCAGATCTGAATGTGTAGGAATAGGTGGGGGTATATGAACCTCTTCAGCTGGAGAAACACCTGCATGGAATTTTAGAAGTATCAACGCCCAAAAGGAAGGGGGAAAAAAAAGAAGAAGAAATAGTTGAAAAGGCAAGGGGAAAAAAGTAACACTGAACCCAACACATTGCAGGATAAATGCATTTGTTGCCAAAGACAGACTCTCCACCCCAAAGCGAAAATCAGGAGAGTTTCTAATATTTTTAGGAGATTCAGTCCACCAGGCTGCGCTAAGGGCATTGAGCCTGAAGTTTTGTAGTTCTTTATCTGCTTTTCGTAGATGACTTGTGATTTATTTCCCTAGCAAGGAGAAGGCAGGCTAATCTAAAAATAAGCTGCATGAGCAAAACCACAGAACTACATTCAGATCTTCAGCACTTGACAAATTTTAGGCTGCAATTCCAAACCACCCCATTTTCTTTCAGCACAAAGAAGCAGCAAAATATTTTGCTGAAGTGAGGCCACATAATAAATTTGATTGATAGATGGAGATGAAACAAATTGTCCCTACCCTTTCTTCCCTACCACTGGGTATACTGAAAACACAATGTTTAGAATAACATCATGATGCATTATTTTCTAAGACAAAAATCCTAAATGGCTAACATGGTAAAACATGCTACTCATAGCCCAGAGCTGTCTTTTCCATGTCTGCCCCCTCCCTAAATCAGGCAAATACAGTTACTTTAAGTTTCCTTCTGAGGTTGTGCCAAGATGTAATATGATGTAATATGTATATTACATGTATTTAATATTACATGTAATAAATGTAATATGAAAAGAAATCTTTCTCCATAGATTTTCACCAACACTAAACTTCTAAGCACAGTGGCATGCTATTATTTTTAAATATTACAAAAAAAGCAAGTATTAGGGTTATCCTATAATAAAACTTCACAGGACCTGGGTCGGAATAGGTGAGTGACATAGACTGTGTTAGTCAATGTGTGCTTCTAGGTCTTTCCTCCTAAAAAAACTTTATATAACTTGTTGGACTGACTATTTTAAATGTTTTAATTGGACAAAATCACAGAAATTTTTTAACTCTCATACTTCTAATTATAGGTTTGCCTTTAAAATCTCCTTACAGAGAGCCAGCCTTGCTTGCTATTCATATACCCCCATTAGCATTGCTACAACCTTCAACACAACAAGCCTCAAATACTTCTATAATTTTCACAGGTACAGAGCTCTTTGCCCTGGAGCATTTACATCTTCAGTTAGGGCAGGCTCCACACTCAGAAAAGGGAGTTCAATAAGGGTTCTTCCATTCTGAGTTCAGTTTTCTAAGGGAACAACTTTTTCTCGTCCGTGTATCAGTCCTCCTGCAGCAGGGATTTGGGACAGCACAATCCACATCCTTCAGGAGGAGAGAAGTCTGACAGATGTGTTGCATTCCTGCAGACTTTACAACTTCCCTGGTTGACAAGCAGAAGCCCAGAGGGTTTCCCAGAGGGAAAAACTGCAAAGGGAGTGCAGCACAAATGCTTCAAAGTCTGTCTGACCTGCTGGGCTGCCCGACATTGCATGTGTGCCAGCCAGAAGATCAAATGGGGACCTGTTTGTTCCTTGGCCAAGGACTATGCCAGCAGTACAGTACCTGTGCAGGGGAAGATGGGGAAGGACTACCTGAAACATCAGGGGACCAAGTCAAGCAGCTGAGGAAAAGAAGCGTGAGACTTAAGAAGGAATGTATTTCACTAGTTCCTTTCCTCAGGGGACAGCCTGTTATTTTGTTATATGTAAATAATACACATATATCTATAAAATACATATATCTATAAAATACATATAAAATAGACCAAAGTTCTGCTCTTTTAGTCTTTGGCCCCACAGTGCAGCATGCTGTGAACAGCCAATTAAGAAGTAAAATCATGGGTATTAAAAGCACGTGGATGTGGGCTTACGTATGCACCCCCAAAAAGTATGGTGCTGGCACCAGCAATGTCCAGTCTCCCCAGCAGTGTGGCAGTAAAGGAGTGTGTCTGTGTATACCTGTGAGCCAGGGAGACAGACAGACACCCAGGGCAGTAGGCTGGATTTGCTCACTGAAGCAAAGCATTTGCTGATTCCTCCACACCAGCAGTGCCATGAGCTCCCCATCCAAGCAGTCAAACCCTGTCTCCTATCAGCACTGTCCCTCTATGATGATAGTTTATCAAGTATTATTTTAGAAAGTGTTATTTTTCCTATGAAATAGAAGCCTCCCAGTACCTGCTTCACAGGGCAGCAATCACTCAGCGAAAGATTCTCTCTGTGGTGGAGAAAACTGTCTGACAACCCAAAGCCTCCCTCCCTCTTTGCTGTGTTCACCTGCCAGCATTTCAGGAGTTTTAATGGCAGCTGTTCCCGACCAGAGACACTTCATGGCAGTGGCAGCTCTCAGGAGCCCGCAGTGTGTTTCTACACTGACGGGAAGTCAGTCTCTCCCAGATGGAGGGTTTACAAATGAGCAGCCAAATGTTTCATTCTAGGCATTTTATCTATGCAAACCCAACAGATAACAAGGAGAACAAGGATCTTTAAATTATTTATGAATCAATTAAAGTCCTAAAGCTTTCTACTACACAGTGATAAAGGAGAGGATTCTCACATAAAACGCCAAGGCATGTGGAGCAAGTGATTTCATCGGTGTTCAGAAACTCTAGGTTTGCATACAGTGAAAGGAAGCAAAAATGAGCTGTACACAGATGTAAAGATAGCCACTACATAACATGAAAGTAATAAATTAATGTGACAGAGCATACGAATAAAACAATAAAAAAGTTTTATCAGCCAAACCTAGAAACTATAGACTGATGTACTGTTTGAATGCTTTCTGATTGATGTACTATATTCTCAACCATTAATACTATGTTATGTCATGACAGCAGACAATAGTTGTACATAAATACAGGTACATACAATCATATATAATAACACTTTCTTGTTTGACGTTGATGAAAATTATTCTTGTTATCCCTGAGTTGTAAAGGTACTTATTTTTCTTATAAACACCATGTTCAAGGAAGCCTGAATGTGAAAATAAATGGCTTCATTTTATTGCTTTGGTGCACCTGGTTTCACAACAAGTAAGCACGACTAAGTGTGAAGGTCACTCTTCATTATGCACAACAGCAGAAAAATGAACAAAGTGCTGGCACATACCAAGAGAAACGTGGACTTGAAATACGTTTGAAAAATAACCTGGTGCAGTCAGAACACAGCAACACTGAAATACCATGGAGGTTTGAATGGTGCCATTTCTCCAAATTTGTCACAATCTGAAGACAACAAAGGATGAAGAAGCAGACAAAGGTAGTGCCAAAGTTCCATAATGTCAGTCACTTGTTCAATACCTTTCTCCTGAATCAAGCTGTGTTTTCCTAACTTGTCTCCTTCATAGTGGTTTTTAAAACTATAAATTAAACTGAAATTAAAGCAATCTTGGCTGAGAAAAAAAGTTACTGAATAAATGCACCACAAAATATGTAAACTGTCTCCACACACTGTAACTGCAGAGGCAGGTGCTGCTGGCACACATGTACATTTCCCCGGGTTATTCAGGTGCATCTGTCACTGTGGTATGCAGGCAACATTTAGTTTAGTCCATCTGCCAAATTCACAAGGGCATTGCAGGTGTTTTGCACACTCCACACACATATCCAAGTCCTAAATTTAACTCTTTCATTTAGCTGTGAAGCAACTGAAATGTTGTATCTCATAAATGTTACAGTCTTTTAAAGGGAAAAAGAGAAATAGCACAATAAAGCAAAGTTACCTTCTATTTTTAGCTATTTTTCACCTACAGTTTGTTAACTCACATGTGGGAACAAAAAAAAAAAAAAGCACAACCCCCCCTGCAAAACTCCACTACCATCGCTGAAAACTGCTTGGGCAAAACGTTTTCCCTTCGGACCAGGCCAGTTCTTTGTGCATGAAATATTTCATCAGATATTGTGAAACTCATATCATTTTTGAAGAACTCAGCATGTTTTCCCAAGTTCCTCATATCTCCTTGATAGTTCCCAGGCTGGCAGGCAGTCTGTGCCCATGGAAGACCAAAACTCAGGCTCCCAGGTCTCATGGAAGTCTAAGAAGCCCCACTGGTTTATATTTAAAACTTGATATATGCCACCTCTGTAATTATTTATAATTCATCCTGTGGGAGACTGACTCCAAAATTTCAAATACCCTTTAGAGAATATTTTTCTGCATCCTTCTTTCAGTGTAAATCGTTGACATTNTGGAGAAGAGGAGGCTCAGAGGTGACCTGATTGCTGTTTACAGCTACCTGAGGGGAAGTTGCTGCCAGGTGGGTCTGGACCTCTTCTTTCAGGCTGACGACACCAGAACGAGAGGACATGGCCTTAAGCTACGCCAGGGTAGGTTTAGACTGAATGTTAGGAAGAGGTTTTTCACAGAGAGAGTGATCGCTCATTGGAATGGTCTGCCCAGGGAGGTGGTGGAGTCGCCATCCCTGGAGGTGTTTAAGAGTAGTCAGGATAAGGCACATAGTGCTATGGTTTAGCTAATGGGTTGGTGTTGGGTTACAGGTAGGACTTGATGATCTCCAAGGTCTCTTCCAACCTTGCTAATACTGTGATACTACTATAATACAGCGCATCTGGAGACTGAGGATCACAAAATGTCTGTATTCATAGTCCCTAATTTCAAGGCAGTCAGATCTGATGGGAGGACAATACAAATCTGGGCTAACAACACTATATCACTTTGCATCACATGAGACTACCCAGTAAATCACAAGGATACATGCAGGTTCACAGGTTATTCTGAGTTGGAAGGGACCCCCAAGGATCATCTATCCCAAATCCTGCAAAGATTTAGCAGAAAAGCATCAAGTTTTTGACATGTCACTGGCTACAGTGAAACTACTTGGTTCAAGATGTTAGTCAGTATGCAAGACCAATCATGCATACTTTTCTCACTGAGGATGCTAGGCAAATCTTGGAAATCTGCAACACTTGTTGCCTTAATGATCACAGTGTCTGACTCTGTCTGTGCTGGTTCTTCTTGGCAAGAAGAACTGAAAGAGGCACATGAAGCACAATAAGCATTTTTCAGACTGTGTTCTTCCTGGGGAACCGATGATTTTGTTTGGGTCAGAAAAATCTCCCCTCCTCAAATGGCAATTTATAAAGCACTGTAGCTTGTAGGACCAGCTCACATGAGCTCCAAATTAATGTTATACTATTTATGTGAAGAAAAATTTCAGAGATTTAAATCCTTCAAGGCAAAAGGTGCAAGAGTAGAGGTATTCTCATTGTTTTCCTATACGGTAGGTCACAAACGTCCCACTAGAAGGGAAAGCCCTTGGACGACAGCAAAGGACCTGCTGGTGCTAACTGTGGTCTGGAGAGACCTGGGGGTCATGTTTTACATTCATGTTTAACCTGCCACCCACATTAACATCTCCCAGCCATGACACCCGTGCCTGTACCCATACATTAACTGCTGTTACAGCCTCATAAACAGCACAGTGATAAATGAAACCACGTGCCACTAGCAGCAGAAGTGGGCACCGGTGGAGGCAAAAAGGGCTGCTCCATTGGCAGTGGCATCTTGTAGAGTTGCTTCTGCTATTATCCTCTTCCAAGCCCTTCTCTAACATCCAGGGCAGAAGGATCAGGCTGCTTGGCACTCCTCCTTGTTTTCTCTCTGGGTGATTTACTTACTCATTTCCTTATTATTCATGGTCTCACTGAAATTCATTTCCATCCTGGAGATGGTGATGGTGGGAACAGATGAGACATAAAGGAAGTCTCATCCTTTTTGTACAGAGAACAAAAGAAAACAGTTGCTGTAAATAGAGTGTGCTATTAACAGGCTGATGCCTGACACTAAGCAAAAATAGCATCTTCTCCAAGAAACTTAATTTGCTATAAAGGTCACCAGATATGTAAGGATCTTTGATCTTCACAATTATTCACCGTGAAGCCTCTTGATCTATATGACCAGCATATTTCCTTTGGGACAGCAATGGGAACTTCTCCTTGAAAGGGGATAGTTATGTGTTAAATAAGTTTAAGGGAAAAACTGGCATTAATAAGTGAGGCAAGGCGCAAAAATAGAGCATAATCAGTGGCAAAGGAGAAAATTGACATGTAAATTAATGAGCAGGAGTTCAGACTATGGAAGTAATGAGCACCAAGCAGACTATGCTCCTTTTCAGTCAGCACGCTGACTCCTCAGAATCACAGAATCACACAATCACAGAATCAGTAAGGTTGGAAAAGACCATAGAGATCATCAAGTCCAACCTATCACCTATTACCCAACCTAGCCAAAACTGTTACCTAACCTGTTGCCATCCTGCTACCAACACACCATCCTACCTATAACACACTACCCTAATATCTAAGTCATGCCACCAAGTACATCATCCAACCTTTTCTTAAACACCTCTAGGGATGGTGACTCCACCACCTCCTTGGGCAGCCCATTCCACTGAGAGATCACCCTCTCTGTGAAAAAGTTCCTTCTAATGTCCAGTCTAAATCTCCCCGGATGCAGTTTAAGACTGTGTCCTCTTGTTCTACCACTTATAGCCAGAGAGAAGAGACCGACACCCATCTGTCTACACCTCCCTTTCAGGTAGTTGTAGAGAGCGATAAGGTCTCCCCTCAGCCTCCTCTTCTCCAGACTGAACAACCCCAGCTCTCTCAATCGCTCCTCATAGGGTTTGTGTTCCAGCCCCTTCACCATCCTTGTTGCACTTCTCTGGACACGCTCAAGGATCTCAACATCCCTCTTAAACTGAGGAGCCCAGAACTAGACACAGTACTCAAGAAGAAACACAGCCAGCAGTTTTGTTTGTTAAGTATCACAGTATTACCTAGGTTGGAAGAGACCTTGGAGATCATCGAGTCCAACCTGTAACCCAACACCAACCCATTGTCTAAACCATGGCACTAAATGCCTCATCCAGCCTACTCTTAAACACCTCCAGGGATGGCAACTCCACCATCTCCCTGGGCAGACCATTCCACTCTCTCTGTGAAAAACCTCTTCCTAACATTCAGTCCAAACTGCCTCCCTTGTATGTACTGAAGAAGTGGTGTCACTCACTTTATACCATGCTATTGATGATAAACTGCACACAACGAGAAACTAGCATTGCCAAAATTTTTCAGCAAGTAATTTTAGAAAATCTCGCTTTAAATTCTAAAACGTTCAGTCAAAATGCAGCAGTAAGCAGTGTACAACACAGGCTCCTCCAAGTCTGTGCCCTGGAGAGCAGGAAGGGGAGCGAGGGGGGCTTGTAGCCCTGCTGTACACACCTGCCAGCATTGCCAGGGGCAGAAGTCATTTCACCTCTGCCTTGCCCAAAGTACCACAGAAGGGCATTAGCTACATCAAGAGGGGCAAATGAGCGAACTGGTAGCATCTACTGGTTCCTAGGAAATAGGAAAAAGGACAAGAAAAGGCACGGGAGTGAAGATTCACCTTTAAATACATCTGAAAGATATACATATAAAGACCCAAGACCTGGAGTGAGACAAACCAGCTGAGTTCTTGGGGCCACGGTATAATGATTCACAGAGCAAAACAACCAACTGAGCATCATAAATCTTTGTCTCCTCAAACCAAAAGCAGCACTGCCCGAGGCGCAAGTGGGCATGAGGCACCAGTGCAGAGACACAGGGTGCAGAGGCAGGTGTCCCTTGGGCTGGGATGGAAATGGCACTGGCTCACCACATCACCCAGAGATGAGCCTTGGTGAGTAAAAAAACTGAGAGGCAGCTGTGCTGCCTTGCCCCAAGGATACTCTTGTGAGCTTCCCGCTTCAGAGAGCAGCACAGCTTCTGGTGCTGCTGTAACATATGGCTGCTGACATACAGTTCAGTTGTCCACTCTGCAGGATTTTGCTATTGGATTTTGATAGGGGAAACAATCAGTTAACAATTTAAGGTTGAAAAAGAAAGCACTCAAATATATGGAAATGGTAAAGTGAGAACAGTATTCCCTTTCTCACTTGCAGTTGGAGTCTCTGGGTGGACTTTGAACAAGCCCACAGTGTCTCAGTTACTTCAAGTACGAGAATAACCCTATTTCTAACCTACCTCAACACTCATCATCATTAACTTCAATAGGATGTTCAATATTTTGCAAGGTTAGGTATATTTATGTATTTATTTATGAATATGTGTATGTATCTTATGTTGATTTCTTAGATTAGAGTCATGTTTTCTCATCCTTACAAGAAATTATCATTTTAACACTACATATTAAAGCTAACAGAATATTAACCTGGGTACATGTTGAATGCAGTAAGATTTAAAACAGAAATTACTGTTTGCTATCTGAATTTTCCCCTCCAAAATGTGAATAATATGATCTAATCATTTTACAAGTACATAAACAGTTTGTTTTCTTTCTCCAGCACAAGCTATGAATATACTCCTTTTCTATTTCTGTCCTGTGTAAACACATTTTTCCCAGGACTTCCATACTTCAATACATGGAGGGTATCCTGCAAATCACACATCCATAAAGCCATACTGATTGCAATAAAACATTTATATGCTCTGTATATAAATGAATTATGTCTCAAACCATTAATTTATGTGTACAGTGTAACTACTGCACCTAGACTACATCCACACATGACCTCAAATCCCGCAAATTCACAGCTGACTTTATGTATTTTTGGCTATAATTCACATCTAAAATAAGACCACAGGAGGCCATGATAATAAAATGCTATAAAACTACAAAACACTGTCAAACTGAAATATCTTTTAACGAAAACATATTTATCTAACTTCAAACAGATTTGTTTCCATAATTCTCTCAATATCTGCTCTAACATTACACGTATGTGTGTATTTAAACTCCCAACAGTGTTTATCAAGTCAAAACACTGATGAGACCCTTCAGTTGCCAGGGATTACAGGCAGGAACAACAACGTGAATGTTTCAGGTTGTGAGAATCCCACCTGGAGTGTTGCATCCAGGCCTGGGGTCCTCAGCACAGGATAAACAGGGACCTGTTGGAATGAGTCTCTGGATGACCACAAAGATAATCAGAGGGCTGGAGCACCTCTCTTATGAGAACAAGGCTGAGAGAGTTGGGGTTGTTCAGTCATGAGAAGATTCCAGGAAGACCTCAGATCAAGAAAGATGAAGACAGGCTTTTTTGCAGGGTCTGTTGTGATAGGACAAGGGTTAATTCTTTTAAACTGAAAGTGGGTACATTTAGACAAGATATAAGGAAGAAATCATTTACTGTGAGGGTGGTGAGGCACTCCAACAGGCTGCCCAGAGAGGTGATAGGTGCCCCCTCCTTGGAAACATTCAATGGCAGGTTCAATGGGGCTCTGAGCAACCTGGTCTATTGGAAGGTGTCCCTGCCCATGGCAGGGGGTTGGAAGTAGAGTATCTTTAAGGTGTCTTCTAATTCAAACCATTCTGTGATTTTACACACTGAACAGTTTCTTTTTATGCATGTATCATTTATTGCACATATGTACTTACTTACTCTGATACCCCATGGCATTGAGACACATAACATGTATTGTTATATATTGATTTTTCTGAATCAAGGAGAAAATTGAAAAACTGCAGAAATGTAATCTTCTTGTACAGAAACTGTTTCTGTTTTCTGCCTGAAATGACTGCCCCTCATCAATATTACTATAAATTAATAAAACAGTTGATCAATGTATTCTTTCCCATTCCTCCTTCTAGGAAGTCAGGGGCTGATTTTACTCTCTTTTAAATAAATCTTATTTATATTCAGTGTTGAGTGCTATTTCACAACAAAGAAAAAGGAAACATTTAATTTCTAAGATGACAAATACCTTGATTTTTCAGTAATGTGACTCCTTGTTTTTCCAGCTGGAATTATTCACTGAAGATGTACCTCATTTTTACTCTATGTTCAACTAAACTCTCTAAAACAAATTTAGTACTTCTTAATTAATTGTTTATTTGACTTTATTTAATAAGTCATGTAAGAAATACTCAATATGAGCCCACAGAAGAATGAGAAAAGAGAAACAAGGGTTCAGAACTCATCCATAGCCTGTATCTAGAATTAGTAGCTCATATATGAGTCTCATCTGCTTCAAGTCAAGTAGAATTAACATCATCTTTGAAAATTAATAATAAAGGGCAATAATAAAACATGACATCCTGGGAAAGAGCAATTTCTGACTACAAACTCTAAATATATAGAAAATATTATGTGATAATTTGTACATTCATTATATGACAAAGAAACTCTTTCAGGAACAGCCTCAATAGGGAGTCAGAGATTCTTAGGATTCCTGATGGAACACAATTCACCTCTTCTGTACATTTCTTCAGCAACAGCGACATTCTTCAGAGGAAAAAGCATTGCTTCCCTCTGAAGACAAAAAAAGCTATATATACAGGAATAAGATCTACCAGGTCTTCATGCCAAACATAATCATACTTATCATACCAATCTATTTAGAAAATATAATATTGCTAAACCAGTTGTTATGGTTGATTAATCCAAGCTCTTCTTGTTAAAAACAGATGGCACATGCAAGAATAACAAAACACATTCTGGAGAAAGTGTATTATTTTTCATTAGTTTCTTATTTATACTGAGCAATAACAGCTGGTCTACAAATACTTACAAAACATAAACAAAATGGAAGGCTGAAAACAGAGACCAATTCATTATGAACATGAACAAGTATTTTTATGGATTTTGAGCAGATCTGAGCTCAGGATTTTCGTGGTTCTCACACTACAAAAAAATCCTCTTTTTAAAACTTTATCTGTAAGTGTATCTATGAAGAAAGGTGGCATTTCCCATTTCCCTGAGTTCCTGTAGTGATTCTATCTGAGCTAATGTCTATTTATCAAGCCTTTTGTGGTGGCCTGATTGACTCATTGCATACTCGCCTAACTTGGACAGTGTGTTAAATGACAGCTTGGAGAATATTCTGTTAGTAGTAATTCCATCTTAGTGTCCTGTAAGATAAAATGCCTGAAATGAAAGAAAAGCCACATGAGAAGGGAGATACATAACAAACTCTGTTGCCTGGCCTGAAACTCACACCTTCATCAAAGGCAAAGACAGCAGCTGAGCTGCACATGGAAGGAAACAGCAAAACATACTGTTAACATTTGAAAAATGTAATTACATGTCTGAAAAGCAGAATGTCAGCGCTGAAGCCTATCAGGGAAGTTGTGGCTGATTTTTACATCCAAAAGACTGGAAGGAGAAAGCAGCAGAGACAGGCAGCACAGACTATACATCAATAGCTCCACAATCCTCATCCATGACTGTGCAGCCTGTCTCTCTAGGGGCTGCCACAGTGGTGACCATGTCCAGCCCTGCTGGAATACACCTACAGCACCACATACATCCCTATGGAAAATGCATGCTGGCAGCATGGGGCATCAGTCTCCTCATCGTGCCCCAGTGCAGCAGCCCAGCAGCAGCCCAACATCCCTCATCCAGAGGCCTGTTGCTGTGAATCCCATTGCCCCCCACATTCCTGATACAAAACCACATCAGCATAGTATAGTTACAGGCACTCTGCCAATATTTCCCACTGCTACGTGGGCAGGGATCACAGTTGGAAGGATGGGCAGAAGCCACAGTGTCCACCACATGGGCAGACAAGGCTTGCTGCATTGACCAAAACCAGGGCACTGCTCCAAGCCCCTTTCTCACTCAGGAAGGGAAGAGAACACTGGAAGTAATGGCTAAACTTCATCCCACTTCAGTCTGGACCAAAATGTATAGCCTTTCATAGCTATGAGAGCTCTTATGCCATCTCCACAGCACTTTCCACTCTTCCAGCTAGGACCCAATAAAATAACTAGACCAATTTCTTGGGAAGCTCCAGAATCATCATGCAATTTCTTAGTGAAGAAATTTACATTTCCTCTTCATAATAAGCATAAGACCTCACAAGGAGGAAAAAACAACATCTGGAGTTGAATACTCTCTGAGATCCTGTATCAGGACACAACCTCAATATCCTTCAGCTTTCAAAAGGGAAAGAGTTTACAATTTAGCCCTTTTCCTATATTTTAGTTGCCTTGCTATCACTCTTCTCTCTGGGATACGTATTTAAAAAAAACTGCATGGGTTTCCTGTCCTTACCTGAGGCAGGCCATCTCCCTCTGCCTCCATCCTGCCTGTAGTCCTGCCTCCTGATTTGGCCAGCTCCCAGGAACACCAGGGGACAATCCTGCTGCTTTCCTTCTCAGAAGTGCAAAGAAAGGAAACTTTGTGTGAAAAGGGATCTTGTGTCCAAAACAGATGTTTCCAATACACTTCTACCATTTTGCTTTCCCTGTGTACTGCAGCCTGCTGGAGGCAAAAACTCTCCAGGTTCCCAGAAACATTTCTCGACAGCAAACAAGACACAAGAGGACTTGGGCTATAAAGAGTCCATCTATAACAGCCTTCAGTCAGAAGCAAAGCCTGATGTAAAAAGAGACAAAAGGATTTTTTAAGGAGGAAATAAACATTGCACTAAACAATGAAGGAAGTGTGCAAAAAACTTATGTAAGAAACTGCAATGATGTGAGCCACATGCAAAGGCTGCAGAGAGCATGCAGTTGGTTTCTCCCAGTGAAAAGTCTGCTTTAAACCCCTATTTACCAGGAACTATAGCTTTGCCTTGACTTTCTGTGATCAAAATATAATTGCATTATTATGGAAAGTAACAAAGTTGTATTTACAAGGTATCTGGAAGAATAATCTTGATGGTAATTTCAGGCATGGAATATTTTCATACTCTTACTACCTGCTTCTTTAAGTGTCACCATCACCTGCAAATCCAAATGTACCCTCCTTGGGATAACAGTGTAATTCAGGCCGCCCAAGGGAGAGCTGAAGCAGCATTCACAGCTCCCTGAGATCACCCAACACCTCAGCCTCCATCAGGGGCTGCGAAGGGAACAGGGTCATGCCACCTAATTAGTTCTGGAGCTAAAAACCAGCAGCACAGCTCAAACAACTAACAATCCATGGGGGTAGATGAGGTCATAGAAGGGTCTCTACCACACAGCAGTACCTTCTGCTATTTCCTGAAGTACACAGAAAAGGAAATTCACATGTAAAATGAATGAATGAGTTACTTTCAAGGCAAGGATCTGCATTATTTATGGATTTAGCTGGTATGCTACTCTGATTCTCAATGTTTAAGCGGCAGTTACTGGATAAGTGGAGATTCCAAAAATCTGGAAGTGACATAAGGAGCTACATCAACTTATTTGACTTATACTTGTAAGCCAGTGGCCTTGCTTACTCACAAGCTTCTCAGCAAGCTGCAAAGCCCATCCAGCTCTCTTTAGCAAGCAGAGCAAGGCAACTCTTGCTAGATCTGGCCCTCAGCTTATGCAGAAGCCTGACTAGCCCAACATGCTTGGAAAGAGCGGAAATTAAGCTGGCTGGTCCAGACTCTTGGGCAGCCCTAGCAGTCAGGGGGCATTACAAAAGTCCAGGCTCCTGAAAAAAGCTCTGCCAGGAGAAGGGCTTCTTTCAAAATCATAAAGTGTTACATTTCAGAAGAAACTACTTTTACGTTTCCAGAATTTCATTAAACCCATTAGCAACCATCCCACCAATAGCATCAGGATGCCAGGACTCTACGCTTGATATTTTAAGCAACAATACCCAAACAATCCACATAAATAGGATGAAAAAAAGCCAACCACCCTTTGGAGACCTTTGCACAGGGGCTACCAGATGCCCACATACCATTGCAAAGTCTTCATTAGGACCAAGTGCTGTTTTGCTTTTCCTCTTCAGCCATGTAAACTCCAGAGATAGGAAACCAGCTCTTTTCCCCACCAATCGTGCAGACATTTGATTAAAAATGGTGCTGTTTCCCTGGAAGTCTTCGCATGGATGCAGGAGATGTTGCTGAGTGGACTGAGCAGAGCTGCCTATTACCCAGCCCAAGTGAGCAGGCTACAGTTCTGAGAGAGCAACGGAAGAGCCAGTTCCTGGAGATGGTTTTCTGAATACAAGTCTAGACAGGAAGCTTGGAAGAAGACGAGTTGCTTTATAAGGGCTCAGATTATTTTTTTTCCTATAAAATTAAAAGGATATTCCTTTTATATGATATCATATATATGATAGATGAGACAGAGTGACACAGGCACATGAAGATTTGTTCTTTCTTTTTATATTCCCATGACACAATAAAAGCTGTTCACATTTTTGAATGTCCTAAACCTGAACAATTCCTGGAAAATGACACAGTAAATTTTCCATCTAAATGCTCTGTTAAATGAGAGTTAAATTATGTTAAAATAATAAGTTAGATAATTTACTCATTATAAGTAAATTACAAATAGAAACATAAGTGGCACATTTTCATTTCCTTTGAAACAAGTACTATTGGCCGTAAAAAAATCAAATTCAAGCGTAAACTGGAAATTAAAATATCAAGCATTGCTGCAGAAATGTATTGTAGGAACACCAAATGACTAACTATGGACTTAAACCTCCTCAGGTTCTAAATGACCCATATAGCCCTAGACAGCAGTAGAACAGATGTTCAAAGCAATTGGATACAATTTTGGTTATTTATTTCCTCATTTAGGAACAAAAAGCTTCTTCTAAATTAAGATAGCTTCACTGCCTTTGATCACCATGCTGAGACACCAGGTACCTCCAGTGTTTGGAGCAAAGACAGTCTTGGGGCGACATCTGGGATATCACAGTGCGTTCTATGTCAGAGACAGGCAAAGGCAAAGACACGCACCACATGATCAGCAGTAAGAACATTCATGCCCATGAGATATTGTTTACAAGGGGATCTGAGCCCCTGATCTCCTTATGGTGTGATTATCTATCCTTCTGTCTAGATAAGAGATCTCTGGGACCATATCTAGGTCTGATAAAACATTACTTCTCAAAAAGAAAAGTGTCAAGAGGAAAAAAAAAACAGAATTGAGCAAAATGGTGGTGACAACTATTGACAATTGGTGACAACTATTCACTATTTCAGTCATTAGTAAGCATGAAAGAAGCTAAAAGTTACACCTGGAAAAAAACTAGAGCTAGATCAGTTTGAAGAAACCATTGTGGGATACTCCATCTGCAACCAAAGTGTAGGCTGCAAAGCTGCAAATGGAGAACAGGAACCAAATATCAGAAACCAATGGGTTGAAAGACCAATATCACAGTGACACTACCAGGGCCTTCAAATACCACCACAGGTCCACCTTATTTATGCACTGAAGCAAATTAGCGATGTAGTCTCCAGACATGTGATTTCAACTTTGACTTCAGTAGGGCATCCTAATGTCCCTGCCCATGGGAAAGGAGCTGGACAGGATGGCCTCTCAAGGTCCTTTCCAATTCAAACCATTCTATGATTCTGTGTTCCTCTTCTCCAGCTGATCTACCTGCTATATAAAAAATACCATTAGTTAGCATGCATCCCAGTAATGTGCAAGGCCAGCCCAAAAGTGGAAAGCAAGGTGGCTGAGAAGACTTCTGCACAGTAGTAGCCCACAAAGAGCATACTGCTGACCCAGTGTTAAAACCCATTTTAGCTGCCAAACAGATGAAAGCTGAAGTGCTGCCTGGAAAGTACTGGTGTTTTCTCAAGACACTGTTATTATCTAGATAAGAAATTGAAAAGCATGTTGTTTACTATAAGCCTTGCTTCAAGGACACTTCTTTCAGTCATGTCTTAATAAACACATTGAAGTTGCTGTGCTAAATCAAGGGCAAGGTACAAGGCAAGCAGTTGTAACATCTGTGAAACTGGAAGCTAAGTATATTTTTTTTCATATTTCAGAAGCAAAGATCTTTTATCAAGATTGGTAGCAAAAGTTTGCATTTTTTTATTTTATAGTACAGGAAGAGCAAGAGTAATACTGGAATAACCAGATGAAGAAAAAAATTCTGACATGAGAAAATCTATTTGTGTGGGATGTTTCAAAATACCCACAAAAACTGGTTTCCATGACCTTAAATATCTTTTCACAATTGTCACACACAGATATAAAGCCTCAAGAATGAGTATTCTATGCTCTTATTTTGTGGGTCAAAAAGAATACAATTCACAACTTGCTGTTTGTAGAAGTTAAAATAATAAAATTTTTCTTCATTTTAAATTTTCTTAAATTGCTAAGACATTTATAGGCAGACTGTAATAAGATTTACACAATCTGACTTACATGCAGGTAGAAGTTTCAAAGGGCAACATTTCTGAAAGCTAAGTGAAAAACAATTCTATTATAAATTTAATTTGGACAGAACAAAAGGAATGTTCCTGGAAGAAAGTCATTACAGTGCAGACAGCAACCTGCTTGTAAAATGTACGATGAGCTACAGCAAAATTTAGAATAACACTACTTGCTTTGCTCAGCACCATACAAGCTTTATTCAGGAAAGGGTTTTGTTCATGGGATGATGCCCACAAGCACGATTGCAAGCTCCTTGGTCCTGAAGAGTCTGCAAGAACCATTAAGATGGAGATGCTGGGTTTTGGTCCCTCTGCTTCAATGGTTCTCAGTGTGAAAAATGGGCAAGGATGGAGCAGGTAGTGTGACTCCTTTGGCAGAGAAGTTTTCTTTTATGATGTTCCACTCATCTGTTTTTATCTTCTTTTTATTGCTAGTGCTGCCTGACATTATGTACGATTTCCTTACTGAATATTTTGCCATGTGGTTTAGTCAAAATAGATGCAATTAGCAATTACTCAGTTTAGCCTGACATAAATGTTTAAGAAAGCTCATGGCTCACTGCTGGACTACATATTTATTGCAATTTATATAATTAATAATATAAACTCAGCTAAACGGCAGAAAGGATAAAACAATAAGAAAATTAATATGAAAAGCAGACCTAAGAAGACAAGAACATGAATTCATTTTAATCTCATTGTTTTTGTTACTGTTGAGGTTTTTTGGTCTTTCTGGCTGTTCCAACTACCACCTAAGTGCTCAGTGTGAGTGAGCCACACAACACTTCTCGCTTTAGAGAAGTTTGAGCAAGTCTCTGCTAAAGGATACAGTCTTCCTGCTGCCCATACCCATCTCTGCAGCCTGACATCTTCCACTACAGTGGGTGGGTCATGCTTCGCAAGCTTAAGCAAAGAGTAAGGATTTGAAGGAATGAGAGTTTCCTGAGTCATTCCAGATTTGCTAGGGTAACTCCAGCTACGTTGAGAGATGAGAATTTGATCCTCTCTCCTTAAAAAGATTAGTTTTAAGAAGCAGTTATGCAACTCAGAAAAATGAAAGCTATGGTCCCACATTCTTCTGCTTCTCCTGTTTTACTGTATTTAGCCAACTTGTCATAATGCTGTTATATGTGATAAACAACTGAAATGTTCAAGTCTACTAAAGGCATTTTATAATGGGTGTGCATGGGCAATTGCTACTTCCATATATGATGCAGTGTTTTCAAACACTGTGACGTCAGTGCCAAAAGTCAACATGCTGACAAGAAACATACCAGCACTTAACTTAGGCAATTAAAATGTTCTATATTGCAAAAATCCCATCAATCTCTAAATTTAAGGCTGCCTTCACAGCTGTTTGTTCTTGATGAATTCCCATAATCTCTGAATATGCTTTCTCCACATATTTTTGCATGACAGAGTTAGGGCATTAAGTTTCTATCATTCCAATACGTAGCACCAAAGTTTTTCCTTCAGTCTTTTCAACAGTGGATGATATATGTCTGCTATATATCCCCACCATCTTTCTGAGCTTTACAGAAGTATGCTACAAAATCCTAGTTATTTTCTCACAAATGTATTTGTTTCACTAATCTCTTTAAAAAATAGAGCAAGAAACTCTACTAGAGCTCATTTCTGATTTTTTTTTCCATCAAAGGGGATTTTCCCCCTTTGTTTACAAGAGGTGACACCTCCTTCACCTGAAAATTGATGGGATTCCTGGTGAATCCCATGGCATCATAGGAAGGCAAAACAGAGCTATGAGATGTAAATTCCTGCAGCTTAATTTCCTCGAGCCAAATTTCATCATTCAGGAGACTCAAATATGTGGCAAGACATCCACAGAGGAGGCCTGGGGGCCCTGTGGAGTGGGGATGGTGCTAAAAACAGCTAGCTGGCAGGTGTGGCCAGGTATCTGGGACCTGGCAGCAGAGCAGGACAGGAGATTAGTGTCTCCTTCTTCTGGTCTCTGCAGCCCACCTGCTTCCTGTCACAGCCCTGACCTCCCTGCTGGCAATCATGAGGACTTCTCTTCAGGGAGAGGCCATCCCTTTCCACGAATCCAGAATCCACAACCCACAGACATGCTCCGTATTGGAGTTCTGTTGCAATTGACATGATGGTAATGAAGTGAAGATTTGTAACAAAATGGAAATGGAAACAATGGATTTTTATGCCCTGGAACAAGTTACCAATTGCAGTCAACTGAGGTTGTAAGCAAAATAACTGGAGACAAGATAGACATTACTATAACAATTTAATCCAATGCCATGCCCTGAATCTGAGGCTAATCATGAAAATATTTCTCTCACACCCAATCACTACAACAATAAATGCAGCCAAGTGTAATAAATTTCCTTTTTTTTTTTTGATCTGTCTATGTCCAGAGTTTGCTGTCTTTCCATTAAGATCATTCCAACATGAACAGCATAAATCCTTCCCTAGCTGCCACATTAACAGTAATTTTACATCCTGAGAGTTATTTCGCTTGATTTTACCACCCAAGAAGCTATTAATAGAGAAATAGAAACAGTGAAAGGAAGAAAAAAGTTCAATGCATTAAAAATTGAGCAAAACTAGGACTCTCAAATAAATATATGTACTTCAGCCTCCTACTGGTAATGCACAATTTCTGAAAAGGTTGCACACTTAACTTGAAAGTATTAATGTGTGCCAACTTAAAGTGTCAACATGGCTCCTTTGCTCCACTATGGCCCCAGGCAACTCTCTAATTGTGTCTGATCTTCTGCCTCTGTCTTCTCATCTGGCCTGCTCTGACCACACTGTATGTCATCCATGTGCATCCATACATGCTCAGGCCCAAGGCAATGCTGGCACAGTCAGTTTTGTGATGCTTAGGATCACCAAACTTAACATGCTTTACTTAGCAGTGCTCTCATGTCCTTCTCCATGATGGTCCAGCCAATAATAGTTTCCTTCTCTCAAAAACAGCCCTTGCCTATTTTCATGGCCACTTTTCCTCTTGAGAAGATTGATTTGTGACTGGTCTCCAAAAGCATGTCAGAGCTTCCTTGAGCCTGAACGAATGTCATTTAACAATTACCCTTTCCAGAGTTTTTCCCCCTAAATTTAATGCTTAGAGAAATCTCGTATCTACCCATTTTGGATGATACAGGTGTTCAAGTAACAAAAATGCAATATGCTACAGTGAGAAACACTTCAGGGTATGAAATGCATTATGAGGGTTAATCATGTACCAGCTGGCCCAAACAAATCTGTCATGGCATTAAACTATCTGTAATAGCATAAAATTCAGGGCAGGAATGTAGCAAATGCACCAAAGTACCAAAAAATAACATTTTCATATCCACAAATACGTGTTTTCCATCCCAAATGAAACTATTCCTTTCTTGAAAGAAACAAATGTTATAGCAAACCTGGCTTCTTTTTTAGAGCTGATTACTTTTGTTAATTTGAACTTTTTTAGCCACCATACAATGATGTGATTTTGATCAGCCACTGCTTTATCATGGAAAGACAAATGGAATTAAAAATGAAATCTTACTGAAATTACAAATCTTAATCACAGCAGGGAAAAGGAATATTTTGTGCTATTTCTGTAGGAGTAGCAAAAGGTTCTGAAGAAAATGAACTAAGGTGGCAGCTCAATTACACAGCATCACGGAAAGGAAAAATGTTATGGTTTAAAATATAACACTGCACAGTACTCTACTTTGGGCAAAATTGATACAGCAAAACAAATAATTTAAAAACTCTTAATGTTCTCATTTTATTGTGTTTTTCTTTTTAAATTCCTAACCCACACCATTCACAAATGAGTAGCAACCTAGTGGTCAGGAAGTATGCCTGAAATATTAAGGAAAAAATAATACTTTTCCATTTGTCACTTGCAATAAAGTGAGATAATACACTAAGATCATAGTTATTTTCCCTAAACTTCTGTTTGTGGTAGCTAAAAATATCTGCCAAACACTGAAGTGCAGCACAGTCAGCTCACATGGCATGAAACTTTAACTCTTTCTAGGCCAAGCAGATGCAGAGACAGAGGGGTTTACCACTGGAGTCTTAGGGATGCAGCGTTGCCTGCCTGACTCTGCAAGCTAAATACTCAGGAGAGTGTAAATGACTTTGATTTTAACAGATATACCCTGAAATATGCTAATGATGATCTACATTTCACTATGAACCCTTTCATTCTGAATCCAATCATGACAAAGACTATGAAGATCCACTTAGGAAGAGTCTTTGATCATGCATAATTCCATGCTCCATGATATCCATCCTGCACACTGTTGTGAGAGCAAGTTTGGTTTTAAATTTGAGAGGGGGCTGGGTTTCTTTAATGTGTTGTGGGTAAATGTTTCGGTCTTTCGTGCCATATAAGGAGTTTGGTGTTGTAAGGTTGGTATCACTTGTTCGTGGGTGGGTTTGCTGAAGACAATTCTGAAACATGGGAGAGGATATGCACTCAAGAAAGTTCTGGGAAGTTCTAAGTGGGCGAGCAAACCTAATGTATAAATACACTCCCTTCTCCCTTTGTTCGGGGAGCACGTCTTTGGTGGATGACCCCCGTGCTCCCAGCGCTGAATAAAACGTACCCTCCATATCATTCGTGATTGGAGTCATTTTCCTCAGCTCAGCAGGATAAGCCAGTGATAGAAATTTGATAAAGGCCAGGAACAGACACACAATTAATTTTTTTTTAATATATAAAATTATTATACTTTTATGCAGGCTGCCAGAACAATATCTGACCTTGCTGGCATAAGGTTAATCCCCAAATATTAAAAGAGCAGAAGTCAACACTGGATGAGTGTTTTGCTCCACATGGCCATAGCATTTTTGATCTGATAATCAAGACCAGAAAGGTAGATGGATTTGTGATAGCCCTTTTTTTATTTTTACTTTAGTATGAGAAGAAATCTTGCAACAGGGACTCACTTTGAAAGAAAAATCTGGTTAACCAAGGCGTGATCTTGCCTTTGGAAAAGTTACTAAGGTGATCAATATACTGTCTGTGTTTGCTGTAACTAATCCAGACTACATTTGATAAAAATCTTGTGACATTAGAACTGCTCTGTCACAAAAGAAACAAAAATTTGAATTTCAGAAACACACAGTCAAGGAAATGAAGATCTAAATAATCTGAAGTGGGAGGAATGGGGATGACATGCCATAGCCATTTACACTTCTTGCGTGCTCACTCAGGAGCACTTACCTGTGGAAGGTAAAACACTTTCCTCAACTTTTCCTGTATGATAAATCGTTTCAGACTGATCTTTCACTTCAAGAGAAGTGGAAGAGGAGCCTAATGCTCTTTAAAATAACTATTAACATGTTTCTAAGTCCTCAGACACCTTAGTTTTAAGGTTGTTGCAGGGAGGAATTACTATTCCCTGGAGAAGTTGAAGATCATGGTTAATGTTCAGTTCTTGTCAGTCACTTTCCATACACTAACAGAGCTAAAAATAGCAGCACAATTTTGGAGAAGGATATTCTCAAATGTAAACAGTTTATAAATAAAGTAGGTTTTTTTAAATTGGGTATGTATCATCAGCAAAGCCAGTTAAGTATTGCACAAAGCAAGTGATCCATGAAAACAAGGGAGAACATCAAATATTTCCTCAGCCTACTAGGAAGAGAGAAAAATTACTGCAATTGTTCTTTTTCCTGCCTCTGTTTAAAGTGTCATTGGACTGAAGTGCTCTCTTTGATCAAATGTGTGCTGTGGAGGAATTAGCCTACGTTAGCCTACCGCTACATGTCTCAGATATCCTGCCTTTAAGTTACAAATATAATACATTACAAACTACTCAAAGATTATTCCTTCCCTAAAAAACATTAAAAAATACAAGCTTGTAGTAACAATAGCTGATAGTTGAAATGCAGAGAACATATACACAGGTTTTTATTTCTGGTATGATCACTCCAAGACAAATCCAATGACTGCCTTCTAGTAAACACCCCACCTTGCTGTAACTTCCCTAGGGGCATATCCATGTTAATTCTAAGACTCAATCAGAACAGCATGTGGTAAAACAGAAGAAACATGTGGTTTGTGGTTCTTGCCTATGCCTTATTTGACAGTCGAGGATTTAATAAAAGCTGGTTGGCTTAGGTTAAATTACTGGTGCAAAACCAATCAGACATACTTGGGCATGTGCACATGTCCACATGGGCAGGATTCCCAATGCCTGGTGTGTGGGGAAGGTGGGCGGGGGGTGTAGGAGATTTCTGCATTTGGTATATGTGAACCCTTTTCTTTTCTCGCTGACTCACCCTCACACTAAAGGAAAGATCCAACGTGAAGATGGCAGTCACTGAACAATAGAGAGAAACAAGGCAGGGTAAAGGAAAAAATAATGAAGGAAAAAACAAGAAAAATTGGAATACAGAATAAAGGGAGGAAATGAAAAACTGATAGAATGCATAGCAGAAGGATAAATTTGTGGCTAACATACAGGACAAATAGTCCTTGCCAAGCACCATGTGTAACCGCAGCCACATCTTCCCTTATTATTTCAGTTAACATATCACAGTATCACAGTATAGATAAGGCTGGAAAGGACCTTGAAGATCATCTAGTCCAACCTATAATCCAACTAACCTATCCTCTACATCTAGATCATATCACTCAGCACTTCATCCAGCCTCCCCTTGAACACATCCAGGGTTGGTGACTCAACCACCTCTGTGGGCAACCCATTCCAAATCTGGATCACTCTTTCAGTAAAAAACCTTTTCCTAATATCAAGTCTAAACTTTCCCTGCTGAAGCTTAAGACTGTGACCTCTCGTCCTGTCCCCAGAGACCAAGGAGAAAAGACCAACCCCTGCCTGGCTACAACGTCCTTTCAGATAGTTATAGACAGTGATAAGGTCACCCCTGAGCCTCCTCTTTTCCAGGCTAAACAGACCCAGTTCCTTCAACTTCTCCTCATAAGGCTTATCTTCCAGCCCCTTTACCATCCTAGTTGCCCTTCTCTGAACT
>WEKX01003585.1:175267-211838 GCA_013390025.1 Pitta sordida | reverse complement strand
ACCACATCTCCCACCAGGTCCTCCTTATTAGTAAACAGCAGATCAAGAAAAGCCTCACCCCTGGTAGACTCACCAACCAATTGCGACAAGAAGCAGTCCTCTATACACTCAACAAACCTTCTGGACTGCCTCCTCTCTGCTGTATTGGGTTCCCAGCAAATATCTGGGAGATTAAAGTCCCCTAGGAGAATTAGGGAGGGTGATCTTGAAATATCTGCCAAGTAAGAGAAATACTGAGCTAATGCAGGTAGGAAAGACTGCATGAAGTCTTGCAAGCAATGCTGCTGACTTGCTGTCAGCGCAAAATAAACTAATGTGTCCCAATCGTTTTAGTTCAAAAGCCAAATAAGGCCAATTATTTTTAAAAGGTCTGAGCTATAATGAACACCTGTTGACAAGACTGTTGGCAAAACCTGCCCTGTTTCACTCTGCACCTCAAACTCACCTGGGAGGGTCTAGCCATGGGGAGGCAGGGGATCGCTGCTGCTTCTGAGGGACATTGGGAGACAGAGGCTGGTGCAGAAAAATGAAAGCAGTCCCCCACCTATCCATTCTCAATGTGACCAGCAGCTATTCCTAGCTGCTCACACTCAGTTTGTCCTTCCCTTCTCCTGCCAGAAATGACTCAGGGTGGTGTCACACAAAGCAATCACCTGCAAAAGGCTTTCCTTGTCAGGAACAGCTACCCTTGTCTCTACTGGCTACTTCCACAGAGCTGCAAGAGTCTGAGGAGGCAAAAATCCCTTCTTCCTCTGTTCCACCCAGTACAGCAGGAGAACAGGCAAGCTGGGCAGGGGTAAGGGCTGCACCATGCTCACAATGTGGCTAGAGCTGTAAGCCCAGCAACCACACTGCAAGTGTCAATACACTGCTTTGTGCTCTCCCAAAAGGAACCCTCCCAAAGCCGTTCAGGAACCACATCTTTGTGCACAATGATATGGAGGATTTTCTCCTAAACAAATCTGTTCAAAGGTGCCAAAAGTGACAACCACCCAGCCTTAAGTAAAGGAAGCCCCAGGCAACCCAATAACATTTGCTCACTTAAAGTGCAATCTCAGAAATAGGTGTTACTCCAGAAACTACTTCAGGCTTTTTCAGAGCAGCTGGTGGATCGGAAACCTGTCTTTTCCATTTCAACAGTATCTCTGCTGACCTAACCAGCAACCCTGTCTCCTAATTTGGTAGCAATCCTCTGGCTTCTCCTGCTGTGGGATGTGTGTTTGCTTGCAGACTGAGGAAACTGCTGCCAGGCAAGTATCTGCCTCAGCACAGCAAAGGGCAGTGGAGGCATATTTCTAGGATGATGGAACCTGCACCCCGGCCGTTTGGGACCCACATGTGGCAGGAGTAAGTAAGCATGAGAAAAGAATATGTAGCTGGGTGTAGCCCAAGCTACAAACAAGACCCTAAATAAATTTGAAAAAAAAAGCAGCATTGATACCTAATTTTGCCTTACAGTGTGACAAAACATATTTCTTTACCATTCTAGGGACATACACATCCTTCTCCATCTCTCCAATTCACCTCTTGTTTCAGGGAGCTCCTGTCTCTCAGGCACACATGCCAGCCAGCAGATTCTGAGGCTTACACCTCAGCTGGCCTATATATGGCTGCAATGGAAAACACTTCAAATTTGCAGCCAGGTTGTCACAGCACTGAATTGGGTAAAGCAGGAACCTCAATCTGGGCTCCCTCATACCCAGGTGGTGAGGGAGGGAAAGGTCCATCACTAGTAATTCATAGGGGGTTTTTTGCTTTCACATTTCTATTTCCTAGCAGGAATCCTACCTTAGACCCATGCGAGATCCTTGCTCAAACTCAATTTCAAACAATACACAATGTAGAAAGTTTCTGCTTGTACATATAATTAGAAGTTTCTGATACAAAATATATTTTTAAAAATTTGCAGCCATTTCTGCAAAAGTTTCTCCTCTTGTACTCACAGTCCCAGCATGCTCTGTAAGTGTGCAACAGCTTCAGGACGAGAGTCAATTTTAGTGTGCTTCTCCGACAAAAAGCACATACCAACAGGAAGGCAGAAGGGAATTGTGTCTATATTTCAGCTGCAAGGATCCTCTACGTAAGTCGTGAGAAGTAACTGCAAAGAGTACAATCTCTCCCATGGAATGGAATCATAAATTCCAAATAATTCAAGGTGAGCCAAAGAGAAAAACCATCCAGGCAGCATAAAAAATTCCAGCTGCATGCTGAACGTAATAGAAATCAAGACAACTGTTCAAAGAGCTGTGCCAGGCATCCAGATGCTGCTGCTGGCATGAAAAGATCTTCCACAGTCTGATAGCAGCTGGTTCCAGGGACAGCAGCCAAAGCCTAAACATAAAGCAGAGAAGAAAGGAGAGAGAGGGAATTGATAGCTCACCACATGATCGGTGTTATTCCTTCTATACAGGCATATGCATGCTAGTTACTAATCACAGAATCACAGAATTAGTAAGGTTTGAAAAGACCATAGAGGTCATCAAGTCCAACCTATCACCTATTACCTGACCTAGCCAAACCTGTTACCTAACCTGTTGCCATCCTGCTACCAACATACCATCCTACCTATAACACACNGACCTTCCTTTCCTGAAGCCATGCTGACTAGGTCGGATCTCCTTACCCTCCTGGAGGTGCAACATCATTTTCCTTAAGTTGATTTGCTCCATAATTTTGCCTGGCACCGAGGGCAGGCTGACAGGTCTATAATTTCCTGGGTCCTCCCTCCTACCCTTCTTGGGTAGGAGGGATAGGTATCACATTGGCCAACTTCCAATCTTTTGGGACCTCCCCAGTAAGCCAAGACCTCTGATAGATGATTGAGAGAGGCTTAGCAAGCTCATCTGCCAGCTCTCTCAACACTCTAGGATGTAACCCATCAGGTCCCATGGACTTATGTGGGTCTAGATGTACTAGATGTACTAATCATTGATGTTCACCTGGAAATTGAACATTTTTTATAAAAAATTCCAAATTTGATGCATGAGTGTACTAGGGTCTATGACCCTGAGATGAACAGGACTGATACCTGCAAAAAACCTCATTGCTCATGTAGGCAGGGCCACTGCAGGCAATTCATCAGGATACTCAGGTAAGAAAGAAAAACTGCCTGAAAGCATGAAGCTAGAGCTCTCTCTCAAGTTTTTCACTATTTCTGCACAGTGTTCTGTTTTAAAATGTTCACGTCTTCTTTGATTACTGGAGCAATCAGAACTACTCAAACATTCTATGTCTGTATCTACCACCTTTCATTTCAATCTGCTGCCCACCTTCTGCTGCTGACACCCTCCTTCAGCCTCATGGCACATGGTTTGGGCACTGCAGCAAGAAGTTGCCTCAAACTGAATGGCTATTATGCATTACAAAATTGTAGGCAGCCTGATATTATCCTGTCCCCAAGGACTGCTTCCCAGGCACTTTCAGGCATGTTTGTGGCTCAGAAAACACACTTTTTATATACTCCCTGCACTCCAGACTAGTTGAGACCTATATAAGTAAGTCACTAAAGGGTAGGAGCATAAGTTGCCCCCCCTACTCTGCTCTGGTAAGATCCCACCTGGAATACTGTGTCCAGTTCTGGAGTCCCCAGCACAAGACAAACATGGTCCTGTTGGAGTGGGTCTAGAAGGGTGGAGCACCTCTCCGATGAGGACAGGCTGAGAGAGCTGGGATTGTTCAGCCCGGAGAAGAGAAGGCTCCAAGGACTTCTCACAGCACCTTCCAGCTCCTAAGTGGATCTAAAAGGGAAAGGGATTTTTCCCATGGGCATGTAGTTACAGGACAAGGGACAAGAGTTTTAAAGGGAAAGAGGGAGGGTTGAGACTGGATATTTTTTTATGATGAGTGCGATGAGACTTTGAAACAGGTTGCACTGCTGTGGATACCCAATCCCTGGAAGTGTTCAAGGTCAGGCTGGATGGGGCTTTGAGCAACTTGCCCTAGTGGAAGATGTCCCTGACCATGACAGGGATCCCACACCCATGCGACCTTTAAGATCCCTTCCAACTCAAACCAATTCTTTAGTTCTAAGCATGTTGAGTTGGCAGAGAAAAGTAAGTACTGACAGAGTAACATGCAGGATCTGAGTTAGGTGTCTGGTCCTGGACACATTTCAAGTAGCCAGAGTTCAACTGTTCCTGTGACATGCATGTAGTAGAAAAATCTCTTGTAGTTTACATGCAGATGGTGGCAGTTGGCTACAACACTATATTCAAATTATATAGTACAAAATTAACTAAGACAGGGCATCACCAGGAGGCAGAAAACATCCTCTGATGTGAAAAGGTTACAGAGGGGAAATTTTAAGGATAGAGTTGGAGTGCAACTCAGCCAGGGGATTCTGTTCCCAGGCCTTCACTAACAGCAGCAATCAATCTACTTCTCAGGAGAGAGATAAGCTTGTTCTTAATAAGGGATGTGGGCTGTATTAGCAGGACACATGTTCCTCCTTTTTATATGAAGAAAGGGATGCAACAAATACATTGTTCCTGGTAATGTCTGTTCCTGGTAAGTTATCAAAGAACCCCCCCCCTCCAAAAAAACCAATATAGCCATTATTATTTTTCAGTAACTCTCAATGTCTAATGGAGATATTAATATTTCTATTAATGTCTCCATTAAAACTGAGATTCCAATATTTTTCACACAACCAGAATAGACCATACAAAGGTCCAGGCTAGACCAAAGTCCAGGTCCCCAGTACCTGGAAGTAGCTGGAGAAGAGCAGGAGTGCACAGCAGGAGCAACTATACAGCACACTCCTCCATCCACCAGCCAGGAGCAGGACCCTCTCTGGCTACCTCCACATCAGCACGTGGATAGTGACCAGAGGGCTACCAGAGGGGCAGGTGTGCAGAGAAGGGGACAATTCCAGCTTCTGGGACCTGAGACTACTCCTGGGCAAGCCAAAGCAGGGGAGGTAAGGATGGATCAGGCAACTACTTCAAAGAACCGTGTCTACAAAATTATCTGCTATAAACCCAAGATCTTATCCCTAAGGCACATCAGATTGCTTATACACACTATGAACAGTGAAAAATTAGACATCCAAGTCATGCCCAGCTTTTTCTTTTTTATATTATTTTAAGCATCAGATCACAATTATGGTTAAATATATCTTATCCCCAAACCCATAATTAATCTCTCCATGAGATTTTCTCTCAACATTCCTGATCACCACTGAGCTTCAAATGAGCTACTTATTTTTGCATCTTTCTTCCAGTTCACAAAACAAAAATGTTGGAGACATTGGGCAAACCAGACTCAGCGTGGTGAAAAGGAGGAAGAGTGAGTGTTATCGTATAAGTTCATCACCAAAGTAAGCCTGGCTGCTGGCAGCTCTGCAAGACTGAAAGGTAGTCCTTTATGCCACTGGAGAAGTTTCCCAAACTCCAACCACACCAATCTAAATAATCTAATCTTGGAAGAAACTGGGCCCTCAAGTCAGAGGCAACATGTGTGGTTGACTACAGCTCCACGGGGATCCTGGAGGAAAGGGGCAAGGTGTGCCAGTGACCCCAGCTGAACAACATGTAAGAGGCCCTGCTGAAGATGATAAAAATCGTGTCTCAGCAACCCTTTGTGGATCTTGCCTAGGTGCTTCAAGTGCATTTGTTTTCTTGGCCAAACTAGACCCTCACAAAAGTCATTATAAATCAACTCTGACCTAGAATGTTGTTCTACTTAAAATACATGAGCCCTTTTGTTCCTATTGTGCCTGGTCAGCAAAATAAAACATTGCTGCTATAGATGCAATGACAGTATGCCTAATCAGGTTACACTAAGGGTGCTAGGACAAAGATTGGGATTGAGAAGGCAGGTGAGAAAGTGGACAAAAATTCCTGACATCAGGGTCATCCTAGTTACAATGTCTCCCGCCTCAAGCCCATGGACTCGGGAGGTGATGACTTCACAACAGACAAACTGTACTGGAGATGGAGGTGGGCTCCTCAAGGGAGTCAGCCAGCAGTCCCATCTAATCAAGCATCTCCCAGAGCCTGTCTTCCTTTGGTAAGACTTCATCACATCTAAACTGCTCTAAAAACTGCCAACTTGTTCAATCAATAGGATTTTTCTTATAAACTTACATTTATATATTGAATGCATTCTAGACATAACAACAATTTAAAATCCTTGAAAGTATTCCTCTGCCTGTATACCATGATTTACATGGGTTATGCATGATAGAGAAGTTTCTTACAACAGTCTCCTCTTCATTTATCAAGTCCTGAATAATTCGTGACCTTTTTCCAGAAATAACAGAACTGTTCCCATGTTAGTGCTGATAAAGATTTCCTTCATATCATCCCATATTTTCTTCTCTATTTGACATTATATACACAAGAAACAAACATGAAACATTAAATACACTAAATTAAGAAATTACAAGGAAACAGGAAATAGGTTTACTGAAACTTTATAAAATTAAAACAAAATGCGGTCACATCAAGGCAAAGTCCAAAGCAGGAAGCCAGTCCATTCAGCATGAAATTAAACAAATATGCAAGGAAGAAGGTCTACAAGAAGGTCCAGATTTCATCCAAGGATTCAAGTTCAAAGTGATAGCTCAGGGCCCATAAACTTTCTTGCGCCCACGGAAAGTGGTAATTGGTTGTCAACAGAGGCAATAAAAATCATCTAGCAGTACAAATCAGCTATTGGTAGCAGCTTGCTTAAGCACAGCAAAAGCATTTAGAGACCGCTAGAAGCGAATAGCTCTAACTCTGATCTGCAGGCTGCAGTATTACATTAAGACCGTGTGTATCATAAACTTATGAGGATTTTGATTGTCATTCTGCTCTCTCATTTTTGCGTTGGGATCTAAAAGGATGTAAAGACTAAAAACGGAAAAACATCAATCTGCTCAGTTTCTCTCTTCAGTAAGTCCATCCTGGAAGATTAACTGCAGCCCAGTTTCAGTATAAAATATCAAAAGATTGTGCAGAAAGGGCTGAGGGAGTAACTGGGAAAGAAATAATCCAATAATTGGATTCAAACATTGGACCCAGCTCTAAATTCTAATACCCAACAACAACAACAGGAAAGCAATGTCAATAATAATATACAGCCTGAATATTCCAGGCATAGACCTAAATATATATAGTTTTGACTAGATGCCAAACTACTGTATTAAAATGATGATGATAACTCTAATGAGAACTATGTTCACTGTACCACAAATGCCAAACAAAGGAACAATATTCTACATATATTTTTCTATTATTTTGTTAGGAATTTATTTTCAAATGGAACCAGCCAAAACAAACAGCTGCCAAGAATCTCTTCCAGTATATGAGCAATCTGCTTCTAATATTTACCAGGTTGTGGGTTTGCCTCTGGAGAAATGGAAAAAAGAAAGAAAGTCCCATGTTTGGATAAAAGAAGTCACATGAAAAATGCCAAGTGTTACCTCTTGCTCCATCATTCCCTATGCCACACAGGTAAATTCCTCTCTCATTAGAAACATCTGCATCCCATTCAGAGGATGAGAAAGCAGCCTGATATTTCCATCAGACAGCGATGGCACTCATCCCAGGACAAGCAGGTGATTTTTTTCAGTCTGCAGCATTTCATGATGGCACTGTTTCCTACCACTGCTTATCTGCCAGCTGCAAGTGATAGTGTTTCAAAGTTTGAACCAAATAAATCAGAATTAAGATACTACTTGATCCCCTGTATTTTTAAAACTAGGTCAATAGTTATTTTATATCTGGAGCCAAAGAAGGTTGAGCAAGATGAACTTCGTCAATCAGTACAAAATGTATTCGTTATTTTTTCGTATGTATTAGCTGCCTAGTCCTGCTTCACCTTTTTAGTACTGAAATTAAATACATTATGCTGAAGCAGATAACCTTATCAGATTCTGACCTTCACTACTAACTCCATCTGGCTGATTTGTTGTATCAGAAATGTAAGTTATACACAAGCCCACGGGTGTGCATATAGCACACACAGGCTTTCATGAATTTCTGACCCATAAACCCAAAATTCAGTTTTTGCATGTTACTTGTGTCAGAAAAAAAAATTACAACGGAGTTAATGCATTTGTCTGATAAAGCCCAACACTCTTACAAAAAGCATGCAATGTCCTCCACAATACAACCAAAGAAAAGAGAGTTTCTCTGGTAACAGTTTCCAGCCCTATCATGTTAATATTTAGCCTGAACAACCCATTGACAATATTTTTTCCACTGGTCTTGTTCCTAGCACCTGTTCTGATTTTGTCTTGCTTTCCTAATCCTTTTCCCTTGGCCACCTGTGTTTTCAACATGTCATCTTCCCATCACAATAATGGTTATCGTGTTCAAGGTCGGACCTTTTTGCCTCCAAGTTAAACCTCTATGCCAGCCAAAGGACAAAATTTTCGGGACCAAGAGGCTCTCAGGCTTTTGACTGTTTTTATAATGCCCTTCTTGGCTTTACTATGAATAAGATAAATTAAACATTTAATAAAGTTTCATCCAGTCCACAATAACACATCTTCTATTCAGCATAAAAAAGCTAAGGAGAAAAAATGAACCAAATTTTTGAATAGGTTATGTACCTGATATCTGAAGCCAATGTATCTAACAAAAATTAGAGTGTTTGTTTGTTTTTAATGCATTTAATTTTGTTCTTATGAAAAAAAATTAAAATCACAAGTTGATCTATTTCAGCCGCAGGATGCTGGGGTAGATACAGTAATGGTTGACCTCAAGAGAGCTCAATCTGGATCAACATGTTCTCTTCTTGCCCTAAAATATAATTTATTATTCTGGATACACCAGAAATTAATCAGAAAAACAAGCAGGGAAAGTTTCTCTATGTATCCTCATTTGAAAAAAAAGAAAAATGCCAAAGCAGAAATATATACTGTAGACTATTGCCAGACTATTGCAAAACACACATTATAATCTTCAAAGGTCTCTCTTCAGAAAGGTTCCAGATAGGATGAGAATTGGCCTAGTTCTTCTAATATGTAAAGCAGTTTATTTAACTTCTAAGGATTTGATGTCTCTGTGATTTTTCTGTTATGTTCACACATTATTGCCCCTCTGCAAAAATAACTTTATTTATTTTTAAAATATAAACTCGGTATGATCAACAAAAATAACAGTGCCTCAGCTGGATTTCCTGCCGCCCCAATTCCAATGCAGAAAGATGTAGAGGAGCAAATGCTTAACAATTGGATACGTGCTCAGATTTTGCAAACATGGCGAAAGAGGGGTGGCAATGGAGATTGCATTTCATCAACTCAACTGCTCTCATCTAGCATAAATATAAAAAATTTCCCCTGGCATATGTCACTCAATAATTACTACCTGTCTTCTCCATCATGGATTTGTGTAACTAAAGAAATAGCAGGTTCCATTAAATTCACTTCAAACTGCAGAAAATCAAAAGGGCTTTCCAGGTGATGCAGTTAGAGTTTGTAGTCCAGTGAGAATGTGTCTGGCACTTGGATAGCCCTTCATATGCAAGCTTCCTCTTCCTAACTTGCGAGTGATACTCTGGGAGGCAGTGCAGGAGGAAACAGAACCTCTTCTGCTTCACTGCATGTACTATGAAATGGCATCAAAGAATAGCCATTCAAGGGTCTTTATAAAATAAGAACAAAGACTGAGTGCTGTGAAAATTAAGGCAAATAACTAATTTTTTAATGGTGAACCGAAGGGTTTAGCTCCCTATTTTAAATCAGCTGATTCTACAACACAAAATTCCTTTGATAAAAAATGTCAGCAGATACTAGTGGGAACAGATGCACCAGGAATAAGGCAAGAAGATGCTGCTGTCATTTTTTGGAACTACTTTATACAAATCCACCATCATAAGCAAATAAGAAACATAGTTGCAGAGGAAAATCAACCTGCAGGTATTCCATTTCTAGATTTTTAAAATTAAATTATTTACTATAAACTGCTGATACTTGAACTGCATGATTATTGCCTGAAGCACTATAGAAGAGCCTTAAGCATCTTCTACTACAAATGTTAAAACTACATCTCAGGGAAAAAAAAAGGGGACAAGAAAAAAGAGAGGGATATTTCTGACAACAATCTGTTTGGAAACTGGCAAAATTCAAAGCCTTATCAGACTATGGTAAGCATCTTGTAACAACTTGGCCTATTTGGAGCTCTGTTAGAATGCTTAAGACAGTTCAGACAGTGAATATCATTAAATGCCTTCTGTAGACATTCAGCCTGGGGGTGCAAGGGTTTCTTTTGAAGCCAGTAATGTGCTCCATAGGCTAAGCATGTGTAAGAAACAGATACAAAGCTACTTTCAAATGCAATTAAACAATGCAGCAGAGACTCATGAACCACTTTCTTGATTCTCTTATTTGCTGTATGGTAGGAGAGTCACAAAATAATCCTGGTGTGTTGTAAGACAAATAGCACCTTAATATCACCTGTAAATGTCTGGGTTTATTTAGTACTCAGAAAGGTGATGAATCCCCAGTAGATTAATTAATTACTGGAAGAATTTAGATGAAGTCCTGCATGAGTGTCCTTCAGCAGTGTCACACCTTGTCCTCTCTTTGCTGCCTGTTGAGGCTGCAAGCACTAGGGGCAAAGAAAGAAAAATAAATCTCGATGTCTTCGGATGTGGAAGGGTATGAAGCAGAGCACTGAAGAGGCTCAGACAGTTGCCAGCTCCTTTGTCTCACAAAGTTTTAGGAAACATTGGCCTATGTAACAGCACATTTAGAAACTCAGTCACGGTATTCACACTATAGATAAGGCTGGAAAGGACCTCAAAGATCATCTAGTCCAACCTATAATCCAACTAACCTATCATCTACATCTAGATCATATCACTCAACACCTCATCCAGCCTTCCCTTAAACACCTCCAGGGTTGGCAACTCAACCACCTCTGCGGGCAACCCATTCCACATCCGGATCACTCTTTCAGTAAAAAACGTTTTCCTAATATCAAGTCTAAAATTTCCCTGCTGAAGCTTAAGACTATGACCTCTCATCCTGTCTCCAGAGACCAAGGAGAAAAGACCAGCCTTGCCTGAATACAACCTCCTTTCAAGTAGTTATAGACAGCAATAAGGTCACCCCTGAGCCTTCTCTTTTCTCGGCAAAACAGACCAAGCTGCTTCAGCCTCTCCTCATAAGGCTTATCTTCAAGCCCCTTTACCATCCTAGTTGCCCTTCTCTGAACTCCTTCCAGCACCTCGACATCTTTCTTGAACTGAGGGGCCCAGAACTGAATGCAATACTCGAGGTGCGGTCTAACCAGTGCCGAGTACAGGGGAAGGATAACCTCTCTTGACCTACTAGCCACTCCATTCTTGATGCAGGCCAGGATGCCATTGGCCCTTTTGGCTGCCTGGGCACACTGCTGGCTCATGCTGAGTTTACTGTCAACTAATACCCCCAAGTCTCTTTCCACCTCACCACTCTCTAAGTATTCCACCGCCAGGCTATAGTTCTGCTTGGGGTCATTACAACCAAAATGCAGAACTCATATATATATATGAGTTCTGCATTTTGGTATATGTATATATGTATATATTTTGGTATATGCATATATATATATAGGGTGCATATATAAAAAAATAAATATATATAGGTCTGTATAGGATACAGCAGGAGATTAAACCTATTTACATTACAGTTTTCATATTTATTTTCGTCTACTGAAGTATCTACATTAGGTAGAAACCAAGACCATTTACACACACAAAATCCAGGTGGTGTATCTGGGCCATTTCTAAAACACCATGTTAGTGTGAGCACAGCTCTACAGAAAAAATTCTCCACCTCCTCTAGAGTTTAGTTTTAAAAGTTATCATAGCAAAAGCTGTTGNGCTTATCTTCAAGCCCCTTTACCATCCTAGTTGCCCTTCTCTGAACTCCTTCCAGCACCTCGACATCTTTCTTGAACTGAGGGGCCCAGAACTGAATGCAATACTCGAGGTGCGGTCTAACCAGTGCCGAGTACAGGGGAAGGATAACCTCTCTTGACCTACTAGCCACTCCATTCTTGATGCAGGCCAGGATGCCATTGGCCCTTTTGGCTGCCTGGGCACACTGCTGGCTCATGCTGAGTTTACTGTCAACTAATACCCCCAAGTCTCTTTCCACCTCACCACTCTCTAAGTATTCCACCGCCAGGCTATAGTTCTGCTTGGGGTCATTACAACCAAAATGCAGAATATATATTTTGGTATATGTATATATATATATAGGGTGCATATATAAAAAAATAAATATATATAGGTCTGTATAGGATACAGCAGGAGATTAAACCTATTTACATTACAGTTTTCATATTTATTTTCGTCTACTGAAGTATCTACATTAGGTAGAAACCAAGACCATTTACACACACAAAATCCAGGTGGTGTATCTGGGCCATTTCTAAAACACCATGTTAGTGTGAGCACAGCTCTACAGAAAAAATTCTCCACCTCCTCTAGAGTTTAGTTTTAAAAGTTATCATAGCAAAAGCTGTTGTTTGTTGTCTGGGGATTTTTAATAACAACTGATGTACTCTTTAAAACTGCTTATTTATTTATAAAAAATTTGTGTACACTATGAGATGCTAACTGTCCAAGCTAGAACTACTGAAGCTGAGAGGTGGACTAAGCAGTTTCTTTCTGCAGTGCCCTGAAAACTGCACATTTTACTATCAGGTTAGATTTCACAGAAAGAGCACACCAAGTATGTACGAAGAACAACTGTGTTGGTCTTGCAGGAGCCATCTCAGCTTGAGACACAACAGCATCAGCATTTTGTATTGACAATATCCTGGCTCCTCGTTGCCATAGCAAAGGTAAGGGAACAATGCATTAGGCTGCCTTTTCTCTCCACTTGCCTACGAGGCTGTGTTTCTTCATTCATGAAAACTAGCTTCAATGTAGAGAGTAGACGGTTGTAAATGTAAAATCCACTTCTGTGATATTTTAACTCTCTATTTACCTCTTCAGTATCTACTTCTTTAATATGTCTTCTATTTTGCTCAGAACAATAATGGTGTGAAATGCCTTCTCTCAGGATACATTTGCTCTATAAACATGTTGTGCAATTCCTCTGGGACTAGGAGAGTGCTTGTTTTCTAGTATTGAGAGACTATTTTTATGATCCTTAATTTCACAAGTTACTAGGCTGTAAATCTGCCATTTTTCTAATACAATGATCCCCTGAATATTCACGGCTTGCGTATCTGCATATTCAATTAACCGCGGTTGGATTTTCAGTGAGTTGTGAGACCGCGCACGTGCACAGAATGTCCTGGACCCCAGATTTCGTGACCAGGAAGCACCAGAGGGTGCTTCCTCCACTTTAATGAGGTGCTACAGTGCGAGCCACACTCCCAGTACCACCCCTCCAGACTACAGGCGGGTAGTAGTTGAATATTCATGGGTTTGGTATCTTCATGGATTTCATAACTTGCAGGACCTGCCCAGACCCGACCCTCAGCAAATTCCGGAGGATCACTGTGCTGTGTTGTGGCTGTTCTGCCCCTCAAGCTACTGCATCATTTTCAACCTTGTAAGAGAATGAAACTCCACATTTTGAAGAGGAAAATATTTCTAGAGACAACAGTATGGAGGATGTTTCTGACAGCAAACCAAACATAAACATTCATCTGACAAATATGTATTTTACCTTTAACTGCAAATCCTACAGTATTCTCTCTAAACACTTATGCATACTTGGCCAACGAACTCAGAAACAATAATTCAGGGAAATTAGTAGAACAGTCCTCATGAACTGATCACATATCTGGTTTGAAAGGATGCATTTCTAACTGTATGAAGAACGCTATTCCCCTTCCAATGAACAGACTGTTTATATCTGAATTGCAGCAAAAGTAAAGTAAATTTAAAGCGTGACAATATACAGGAGGCTTTTCAGCTTTTGATAGATTCAAACTTTATTCAAGTAAGTATTATGGAAAACTTCAAATAACTGAAAAGAGACTTACTACAGATCAAATTACTCCACAACTACAGTGACTTCTATTTAAAATTCAGCAAAATTCTCCAAAATTCAGCAGACCCCATCTTCATTTATGGAAAAAAGCAAGACTGGACTGGACAAGACATTACAAAAGGGCTGTTAACATACTGCAACTTCAGGAAACTCAGAAGGGCATTATTTCCTGTAATGCTTTACAGTTCCAAACATAAGGAGTTTTTTTGTGATACGCTTCCTCAAGCCTTTTTTAATCCTAAATTACAGTCACTTAGCAATATAAAGAGAAGAACTAGAAAAAAGTTTAAAAATGCAGAAGCAAATTCTATGTTTCTCTCCCATGAAGCCCGAGACTATCTAGCTGGAATGGCCTTAGAGAACTTTATACCAGCATAAAAACTTAAAACTGTTGAATCCACTTTTAGGTAAGGATAAACTGGCTAGAAATCATGCAGTCATGACCAGCTAAAAACAAAGGCCCACTCCCTTTTCCCATGGGGGTGATAACACTAAATCAGGCCTTGGAAAGCTGGTATCACACAAACCATTCCTCTCTAGGGGAGACAGACAGCCTCAAGAGCAAACACCAAACACACAGAGTTGAGAAAGAACAGATCTGAGCCACGAGCTGGGAGTTTTTCCTCTAACACTATGCCAAGTATGACATCATGCTTGAACTACAAACAAAAGTTAATAATAGTTTCTGATCTTAATTTACAAAACAGAGTTTTTACACGTTTTTGGAGTCTTAGCATATTTGAAAGATCCATAGAGCCTAATCATTGCCCAAGAGAACATTCATATTCCTCTCTAACAAATAGAAACAATTGATTGCTTTGCATCTAGTGTAGCATCCCACAAACAATGAAAAGCTCGAAACTATTGATTACCAACTGCCAAAACCCATTTATCAGTAGTGAAAAAAATCATTACTTGGCTTTAAAATAAATCTAGGTTCCTGCTTTTTCATTTCAATCCTGTGTTTTCTACGGTAAAAAACAAATAAATCCTTACAGGATGCTATCAACACAGTAGTCACAGGGAAACCTCCTTGCATTTTAGAAGAAAAATTGAGCAGGCCTCATAGTCCCACCAAGGCCATTAGAGTTTTCCACAGTTTAGCAGATGATTACATAAGACAGTTCTCAAAGCTAGTGAAAAAAATCATTGAGAAAAAGTCAACCACAGAAGCACAGAAGCCATGATACAAATTTTACTCTTTCTAAGAGTGCTCTTTCTTCTGGTGCCAATTCATTGCTTACAGCTGACACCTGCCGCAGGGGCCAGCAGGTGAAACAAAGTACTTGAATTATTTTACTTACAGGGAGAAAGACCGTGGTCATCAGCAGCTGTCACAACTCAAGCAACCTTCAGTATTTATAATCATGGAATCAGACATTTAGGATGTAGAAGGTATTTGTCAGGTCGAAACTGAGGACTACAGTTAATGTTGATGCAGTGTATGATGGGCATCTCAAATATCTATCTGCAAGCACTCCCATCATTAGGTAATGAAACCTGTTCTAATTTCAAGACTGGTTCACTGTTTCAGGCTAAATGTTGGTATTTGAAATGCAGTTTGATGGCTCTCAATTCAGGACAATCATGAATCAATACACCCTTCTGGTGATTTTGGCCCAGAGCTATTTCATCCCACAGCACAACCAACCAGTGCAATGAACTGAAAAGGTCACCTTGGATCAATTAACTTCACTCCACTTTGGACAGAAATCCTCGCTGATTTCTACCTAAATGCAGAAAGAATAGTGTTCTTTTAATGTCTGAAAGTCAATCTACCTTATATCCTTCAGTTTCAGTCACAGATTCAACCTCAGGGCTTGTGCTTTAATTTCACCAAGTGTTGAATATTTCAAGTTCTAAAATGAGATCTGAAGCTCAAAATTTCTAATAACCTTATTTCCTTTTCTTTAGGTTTTCCCTCTTTTATATTTTCATTCCATGGAATACCACATACAGTGCAGCAAAATGAAACGAATTCAGTAAGAAATCAGACTTTGGCAGGGTCCTTGGAGATGTTACCCTTAATCTATTAGACACTAAAAGATGGCAGTGCCTAGACACTCTGTTCCTATTTCCATGAGTTTACAGATCTGGGGTAATGTCTCTGCAAAGCATATAGCAAGTACAATCAATACAGGGGGGAAAAGTCTATTATCGTTATTTCTCATTAAATAAAACTTTTAAGTCACATGCTGCATTGAGCATGAAAACATGACAAAATGTAGTTTAATGCCTCCTTAAAACATTGCAATGAGGAAATGCTCATAAAGCCATGGTGGTGAGATGTTAGGTGTGAGTGACTTTGGCCCACCAGAGGGACCAGGGTCAGGATCACAGGAAAGATGCAGGAAACATGTTCTGTCCTGAGCCAGCAATCGAAGGTATTACCCAAAACAGCTGTTTCTGAGAACCAAAGCTAAATCCCCATAATTCATCGCTTAATTTTAAGTACTTTGCAGAGCAGGCTGCAAAAGCGTAGCCTCGCAAACTATCTAATTGCTGAAAAAAGGAAAGAAGAATTTGCATTAAGTACACCCTTAGCAATATGTTTTTGTAATTTTAACTTTTTTAGTGACTTCATTCCATTCCTGTAAGTCCGTATTTTGAGTAAACATGCTTTTATCATTAAACCTCCTCAGTGATAAAGCTGACTCAGAGTAATAAGACACACACCAAGATATCCTTCTTTCCAGGGTACAGAGTCATCTTTCCAGGGCAAACACATCACTTTCTTTGTTTCCCACTGAATAGCTCAAAGCCTTCCTGAAAACCTCCCAGTGATCTGCCACGGGGGCATGAGGTTTTGCATATAGTTTTTCAAAAGCTATCTGTCTGTGCAGTCTGTCCTTTCCCAGCAGTGTGAAGTCAGTGGGAGGAAACCCCAGAAGTAAGACATTAAAAGAAATCATACTTACACTCAGTTTTCTGGGGGGGGGGGGCAAAGAAGAAAATAAAAGTGCTATAACAAGTATTCAATAGTGACCTTATGCAAGTGAGTATAACTCATAAACTCGAGGAACCACCTCACCTCAGGGATGCTGCCTGTCTCCCCAGTTTGTAAAGAAATAGAAGATGAACATCTCAGTTAAGATGCAGACTTAGCCTCTGAGCAAAGCCTGAGCCTCAGCAGCTCTGAGCACAGAGTCTTTTCATTATAGAGGCTGATTAACAGCTGATCACCACAGACATAAGGGAGTTCCACTCCTCACGCCATCAGAGGATGGGACAATCCCTATGAGCTGCCTATTCTGCGTGTGTGTGTGTGTCTGTGTGTGTGTGTGTGTGTGTGTGTGTGTGTGTGTGTACAGGGCTCCCAAGACAGTAGCATGGGCAGAGAGGTCCCTATGGTTGGGGTACCAGCAACTGTAGTAGGGTTGCACCTCTGGGACTTGAATGCCCAGGTGCCACCAACTGGGGAGACTGGGACCCAGGGGCAGCTACAGGCTAGACTGAGAACATAAAAGTGCATACATATGATATATATTTGTCTATATAGGGCTGCTATATAGTTGTCTTTGACTTTCATCTTAAATAACTGGGGAGGACAATCAGGACCAGGCCATCTATGCCATTACAGTATTTGTGTGACTGCTGCATATCTTCAGTCTGTGTTGATCTGCATGTCTGTATACAGTCGGGTCTCCTACACCATGGAGCCGTGGTCTTATTTGGGTCCTGTGAAGCCCTACTTCCACGTTGAATAGCAGCTCATTAATATGCAAATTTGCCCCACATCCTCAGACGGCTCCCCAGCACTGTTTCAGCTCTGTGTTGCTGTGTATTGGTTGCCGCGGCAGCCGTGCCAGGGGGGTGGCAAAGTGGTGGAGCCGCCGCAGCCATGCCTCAGGGGGTGGCAAAGTGGCCGAGCCGCCGTCGTGGCTGGGACGGGGCAAGCGGCCAAGCCGCTGCCATGCCTGTGCAGGTTGATTTGCATATTCATGCTGCGTAATTGAATATTCATGCATGTCAGGTCACGCATGCGCAGTTGCGAGAAGGGGCGTCCTTAATCGCTAAAAAATCATGCCGCTAAGATGTGAAGCCACAATATGGGGGGCGCAAAGTGGAAGAGGGCCGACTCTAACCATGTACATACACACACACATACATAGAGTGTGGACATGTGCCTGTTTGGGGTAAACACTGGACCATGAGGCCACAGCACCCTCACCTCTATCTGGCTGTTGAGATTCTGCACCTCCTCACTCTGCACACTATCTTGAAATGCTACCACACCTTTAGAATGCATTTTAAAAATTATTAGTATAGCTTAAAATGTAAAGTGCTGTTGGATAGCATCAAACAGTTCTGAAGACTGCACCACCAGGTATCAGCCTTAATCATATCAGCTGCTTTCTGCAGCTCTGCATTATATCCCTGGATCCATCTGAAGAATCCTAATAACTACAGGAAATGACAAATGTCTTTATGTGACAATTTTCTATATGAAAAGACACTGGCTTACTTTATATTGCTAAAACACAGTTCTCTCTTTTAGAATCTCAGAAAGTGATAAAAGAATCACCCTTTTTTCAATGCTTCCTTCAATTGTAAAAAACAGTTTCACCACCTTCACTCTGTGTTTCTGAATATTGTTAAAGAGTAAGATAGGAATTGGACTAATTCAATTTTTTAAAGAAATCTGTATTTAGATAACTAGGAAAAGTTCAAGAGTCCATCCTTACCAAGAAAATACTACAAATACACATTTGGGGAAACTGTTTCCTGCTCTCTGAGAAACCATTTCAGCTGTGGAATACAATGAGGACATACTATAGGCAAGAAAATAGCAGGACTATTTATTCACTGGCTCAAAGGGATTGGAAAAGTCTAGGAAAAATGAAAATGAGGTACCAGTCTTCAGTCCCTTGATCCCGAGAGTAAATTGCAGCTAGAAATCGGAGGTTAACTATTATGTATGAGGTACTACTTTTCATTGGGCGATAAAAATAGAAACACTCAAAATAGAAGAACGAACAAGTTCTCCTCTTTTAGGTTCAGCTTAAAAAAGTATTAAGTGCTGGTTCTCAATGTTTTTCACGGATGAGATAAACTATACCATGGGAGCTGGAGTCACATGTAAACACAGAGTTTTGAGATTAATCTGATTTCTCGTAGAAATGGGGGATCTTTGGTGTAGCTTCAGCTTCTGAAGAAGGGTCTGACAAAGCTCACTGAAGTCTCTCTCTGATTACAGATAGCTTTACATCAGGTCCAGAGGATGATGAAACATGACTTTCATCTATAGAGCAGGAACATCAGAACTGGATGGGATACTGCTGACAAGAGCAGTCTCCATCATAAGCAAGATCTTGAAGGTAACAAAGGATATTAGGCCATGGGTAAAAAAGCCAAACTGCACAGAAATGCAAAAAGACTCCAGACCAGAGTTTTCATGTTCCCTGATGCTGAATTCTGCACCAGTCATTGTATTCAACACTAGCCACAATGTTCTTTCTTTTCATGAATTAAAAGTCTTAGGTAAGAGACACAGACTGATTTGGGACATCAAAAATATTCTGAACTATCATTGTACAAAGCACTGTAAACAGGTACAAACATTTCCCACTTTAAGCTGTAGATATTCAGGCATTATGAAATGAAGTCTAAGCCATAGCTTAAAAATGTAAGTTAAGGAAATGTAGTCAGGAAAGAAACTGACAGTGGCTGAGTTCACATGACTTAAGACTATACCAGGTTTATAACTTGCCATCTTATGGCACCTGTGGCTGCGCTTCACAAAACTGAAGTGGCAACAAGAGCTCTTATTCTTCCTCAGACTATGCTTAGGAAGAAGGTTAGAAACTTTTTTTCCCCAGACAGCTCATCATGTTTTACCTGCAAGTAAGAGTTCTCAGATGTCATCTATTAAAGCCACTTCAGCTAATGTGAGGAATATGCTTCACCCCCTGCCTAATGATACACCATCTGCACCATGGTGCAACCTGCACCACATCCCATCCCAGCCAGAACAGCAGTGCACGTACAGCTGACTCCTCCTTAGTGAAGGGATTGCCTGAGATGGACACAAGTCTCTGTTGGGGTGGTGGAACCGTGTTCCAGGGGTGAATGAGCAAGGAGGAGACTGCTATTGAGCCTAGCTGGGTTTGAAACCTACTTTTTTAGCTTCATCAATTTGAATACAAGCAGATTTTTATTTTCATTCAATTTTAGTCAAGAAACAATTTAATTTGTGCTAGGAAACATATACATAACATTAAATGTTTACACCGTGTTTTAATAATACTTCCACTGTAGCGGATAAAAACCTGTATGTTTCATATTAAGGTAATGATGTGCATTCATGCTGAGGTTAGTTCCCAGCACGAATTTTTGGTAGTCTAGCTCAGGAGGTTAAAATTCAAAAGTAAGCTTTTCACCATTTATGGCTCATGTTTTCTTGTTTACACTGCACTCTGTCTTCAGAGAGACAAGGCCAGTCAATCAGAGTTTCAGCTCTTCAACATCAGAGCTATGTTATTTTGCATGGGTTTACAACACTAACAAAATTACTCGTATCCAAAATAAAACTGCTAAATGAAATTAGGAAAAATATTTCATGTCCATTTCATGCGTCATGTTCAACACAGCTTAAACGCCCTGTTTCACATTTTGAAAAATGAATTTGGAAGTCAAACTGCATAATTCTGTATCTTTAAGAAAACTGGGATTGGCCAAACAGCACAAATAAACATTAAATATTAATCACATCTATTGAATTTATCTGGTTATTTTTAATCCTAAAAATGCAAAATTAAATTGTTTGAGAACAAAGTCACCTTCCTGGCTGTTGATAAAACAGTTGTATATGGGTTTCATTAGGCTTTATAAGCTGTGGCACAGGATGGGGGCACACTGGGGTCAAGCAGGCACAGGCAGGTCACTCTGCAGGATGCTCTTGTGTGCCCCATCACAGCAAAATGTTAAGCACTGTCTTAGCCTGTTCTGAATACATCTGATAATACTAAGCAGAAGTTCAACAGCAAGAGAGAAAAAAACTCATGTTTCTTAAAAATGCTAAGAAGAGAACTCCAAATTCTGTGTTCTACCCCATGGGAAAGTTCATAAGAAGTCCCTAAATGTGCCTCATGTCTTTATACAACAGGAAATCTAGCTAGATACAAATGTTGACACTCGTGTGCTCTATCCAAGAACTTTCAGGTCATGAAACAGACATCGCTCAGCTAAATACTACACTCATGTTCACAGGACAAACCGCAGCAATACTTTCAAACCACAGCTAATCCTATCCAAATGGGAATGTAATCTGTTTGAATAAATAAGAAGTAAAAAGAAGAGCGAAGCCAAGGAATAATGAGGGTTTCTCAGGGCTGTGTGTCACGGCTGAGTATCTGAAAATAGGGTTGCATCATTTGTATGGTACATGCTGAAGAAGACAAACTGTGCCCTGTAAGGCAACATGGACAAATGTCTTGGGACAGAAGACTCCATGCGTTAAACTGTAATTTTCTGCCTGCTGGAGAGTACTCTTTGAAGTTACTGCGTATGAATTCCTTCTGTAATTGTATTCACACAGGCGCACACACTCGCATTATGAATTTTTCATCTGCTTCTACAGCACTGAGCAGTAGCCACAGCCAGTGCTGGAATGACTGATTCCACAGCATAAAGTCTGACTAGTGCAGAGCTTCTTGAGTATCATGCACTAACTCATAGTAATGACCAAATACTGCATTTCTTAATACATTTTGCCGTAACCATTTGATGTGTTTCAAATGGCTGCAGTGGAGCCTGCAGTTATACTGCAACTATTATTACAGCAGAGTGATTTTTATACCCCATGCAGAATTGACACATATTGCAAAACTGAGCTGCATAACTTAAAGATAATATGTTTGGTATGTATAATGAGCAGTAAAAGCATAGTGGGTACTAAATGCCTTCCCAAAGACGAGGTATTTGGCCGGGTGTCACTCTGCAATGCCAACTGTGCTGACTGCAAAGGTTACAGGCCCCGGCCTGCCCTGGCTGTCTGTCATCTCCCCTTCACTGGAGATTAACGCCTGTCCCAGACTGCTGGCGCAGCTGCTCCCAAGAGTATTCCAGCACCTTTTCAGCAGAAATAGCCGTGCTGAGAGAATGCAGTATGGAAGCCAGCCTGGAGAACTGAGATTTAACATGGTGTGGATCCCAGAAGTGTCTCTGCTGGACGCCTGGAGCAGGGTTGCACAGGTAGGAGCAGCCTATGAGCAGCTGGGATGGGGATTTCTCCATTCCAGCAGGTTGGAGAGGCAACGTGATCACAAGTAAGTCACAAAACTCTATTTCTTTGTCTGATATCGGAAAGTGCCCTGAGTTTACACCCACAGACACTGCATCCCAGAGTCCTACAGACAAATAACAAACCTGGTCTGATCACTTATCTTTTGAAAGCCCCTAAGAGACTGAAGGTCTGAACACTGCAGGTCTGGCAGATTTCTTTCATTTATGTATAGTTTTTAAAGAAAAAACTGCTTAAAGTGTATGAAAGGTGGAATGACCATTCCTAATACGTCCTTCAATCAATCTCCCTGGAAACATCCCAAATCCACCTCCTTTCTTTCAGATGACCCCACCTTCCACACCAGGATCTCTTCAGACACTTGGTTTAGGATGAAGCTGTTGTAACGCTGGGCTTCCAGTCCTCTACTCCAGATTTTTATTATTCCTATTTCTCCTTCCCCATGAATATTTGTGAACTAGCTTTTATAACTATGCCTGTCATCCCAGAAGAAATGTAAGTGGAAGCACGTGATTTTAACTATTTTCTTTTCTGTCACAAGGATCGAAATACCCACAAGGAAACCGCCAGCAGTGTTATCAGAATCACTCATCTGTAGTTTGGCAAAGTTCATGCACTGGCAAGTCCTAGACTTGTCTAAGGGCAGAATCTGGAACTAACTTTTAGCTTGGCACATTTGGGAGAAAGCTCCTCCTGAAACCAAAAGAACTACAGATGTTTTTATCTAAACTGAAATTCTACTGGAACTGGTAATGTACATGTCTTACTCCCTCAGCTATAAAATGCAGCCTTACTTTTTTCTGAAATGCTGACCTTGTGTAAATTCACTCAGAATCTCCTCAAATAATAAGACCTAAAAGCCATTACCATCACTCATGAATTATATAACTATGTCAAAAGAGTAAAATCTCCCTTTTCCCTCAGAGACAATAAAGAGATACTCAGAGATAATACAAGGACATTAGTGATCTATATGGGACTCCAATTATGCCTGAAACCAAAACCTCTTTAAAGTACAGCCTGGGTTAAATAAACAAAGACTGATCATGACTCCTGCAAGCAGCAGTGCTCAGCTGAGTCCAGTCACTGCATATCCAAAGGTCTTGCTGGATGAATATTCAAACAATCCATTCAGTCTCATGACCTTGGACTCTGCTAAAGAAAATTCCAGAAGACTTTTGAGGTCTGATTCTCCACAACTTCCCTTGAAAAACAATATAGAGATTAATAACCTGAAAGTGTAATGCAACAATCTGGAAGAAAATACATAAAGACCATACTGAATTAGAGTTATGAAAAAGGTAAATAAGCCATAGAAAGACTTTGATAGTTATCAAAATCAGAGTAAGGACGGGGAGGAGGGGAAGGGTATCAAATGACAGAACCTAATATGCCAAAGAAAAACTGGGTTGAAAATGGTTATATAACTCTGTCCACATACTATTAAATCTTACTGCTGTAGCCAAACTGGGCTCCAAACATGGGGTCCATGAGCAAATGAGCTAGGAGTTGACAGTACTCCCTATTCAGAAGGGCTGTGATGCTTAACACGTTCAAATACACTCATTATCTAGAAGAACAAAATACTACAAGGAGTATTCCTTCCTTAGTAGACAAAAGCACAGATTTTGCAAAGATCTCACTTTGAGCAAAAAAAAAATCTTCTTTTATTTTTCAGTATCAATGCTTACCTTGGACATAGACAGTCCAAAACCAACAAGGGAAATTTCTCCTCCACTTTCAGTAGTTGCATATACAGGCAATTGGAAACCTGTGCTAGGTGAGCACAAGGACCATGAGTTCATCGACTTGCATCCCACTGGACACCTAATCTATGGTCTCATGAGATATCTACACAGAATTTATATCTACCCTGCCTGCTTGGCCAGCTCCAGGCCAGGGCTGACATTCTGCTATGCACTAAGTCCTAAGTCAAGAACCCAATACAGAGCTCCTCCTTTCTCCCTGCAGCCCCCAGTAGCCCACAGGGCAAGTTTCAGAAATGCATTAAGGGCAGACCAGAGAGCCACAGCTACTGAAAGAATGCTTCTTGCTTCCCAGCACTTAGATCCACTTTTTTTCTTTATTTTTCCCAGCCCAGTGCCAGCCTTCTCAGAAGGACCTGGGGGGACACAAACAACTCTGAGCATAGAGGACATCCATGCTCATACAACTTGTCACCTGAAGGCAGCAGAGCATGATTTTTCTTCCCACCCATCCCTGCCATTTCTGCGCTTACTTCACAGCTGTCACAAGTACAAGTACAAAAGAAGTTCATTTGCTCCAAGATCACATCTTAGAAACACAGAATCATAGACTGGTTTAGGTTGGAAAGGGACCTTAAAGATAATGTACTTCCAATCCCCCACTGCAGGCAGGAACACCTTTCACTAGACCAACTCATTCAAAGCCCTGTTCAACCTGCCCTTGAACACTTCCAGGGGTGGGACATCCAGCTTCCCTGGACAACCTGTTCTAGTGCCTCATCACCCCCACAGAGAAAAATTTCTGCCTAATATCTAATCCAAACCTATCCTTTTTCAGTTTAAAGCCATTCCCCCTGGTCTTTTCGCTGCACGCCCTTGTGAAAAGGCCCTGTCCAGCTCTCTCTTAGGCTACCTTCAGAAAGTGTTATAAGGTAACCTTTTGTTCTCTAGGCTGAACAACCCCAACTCTCACAGCCTGTTCTCATAGGAGAGGTGTTCCAGACCTCTGAGCATCTTCATGGCCCTACTCTGGACCCTCTCCAACTGGTCCACATGCTTTTTATTGGGGGGGCTCCAGAGCTGAATGCAGTGCTCCAGGTGGGGCCTCACGGGACCAGAGTAGCAAGAGAGAAGTATCTCCCTTGACCTGTTTGGGGTGCTCCTAGTCAGGTGCTGGAAGAGACACTTTGAAATAAAAGCAAGCAAAAACAGCTGCAAGAAGGGATGACAAGAAGGTGCTTTGATTTCTTTGCATCTTTTGTACTCCATCTTTATAGTGGGAGGATGTTAACAAAGTAACACCCATACTTACTCTTTCTAAAATATATCGTTGATAGATAAAGATGAGAAAGAAGATAAATATTGAGGGAAAAAAATTGAGGGATAAATATGATTTGCATCTAAGGGTTCTGGATACTAGAAATATCGGTGACTGACAAAACAGTTAACTTTGGGGTTTAGTTATTTCTATAGAGATCTCTCTCTTTAGACAGCAGACAGGTCATTATAACTCAGCTACAGACAGACAGTATATGATGTCCTTAACACCCAGAAAATATCCCCAAAAGAATAAACAACAAACTTTCAGAATTTTATTTACCAGTTTTCTCACTGTATTAAAGAAGTTATATTAAATTCAAACACTACACATCTGCTGATGAAGTTTACAAGAAAGTAAACCACACAACTGGAGAACAAACTGTTTAACAATCTGTAGGACACATCAAATAAATCAGAAAAGTGGTCTCCTGAATCACAAACTATTTTGTTGATAATAAAGAGCATTTTCTTTAATTCAGCCCAGTTCAAGAACAGGTTTGCTTAAACTTTGAAGAACTGATTGGAAGTAAGGAATTTTTCCCTTCCAAATCTATACATACTTGGCAGAAGATATGCATACCTCTAAAGTTTGAAACAAATGGAAACCAAGAACAGTCCTATATAGTCATACCCACAGATGTCGCCCAGGAGCTCTAACAAGTTAGTAGAGGCAAAACATAGCTTGCTTTTTCAAACATCCTGTGTGCCTGATGTAGTCTAAGCATACACTAGGGCATTTTGCAGTCTAGTTTCATGTAAAAACAATTCCATACACATCCTCAAAGGCTGTTCCATGACGCAAACCCAACCATGCTCAATGAGTGCAGATAATCAGCAGAATGGCTTCAAAATATACATATTTGATCCAAATTAAAATGATCACTTTAATGTACATAGTGATGTTTAACTGTCCGATAATTCCCTTACTTTCAACAGCAAAACATGGTCTACACACTTTCTGGTGCCTCTCATATGTGTAACTCAGTATTATTTAACTAATTTTATAATACTGATTTTGTTCCTTGTGAACTGAATTCCANAGGGCTGGATGACGTTGTGCCCCCTCCGTCTCGGAGTGGCCTGCTAGACTGTGAGGGATCTAGGTTGGTGTTATGCTCTGCGATGTGCTCTCGGTCTCTTTACGGGTGTTAGATGGTGAGTTGGACTAGATGATCCTTGTGGGTCCCTTCCAACTCATAATATTCTGTGATTCTGTGATTCTGTGAACAGCAAAACATGGTCTACACACTTTCTGGTGCCTCTCATATGTGTAACTCAGTATTATTTAACTAATTTTATAATACTGATTTTGTTCCTTGTGAACTGAATTCCAAGAAGACATCACCACAAGTAAAACATGACATGCTACATACGTTATTTACCATTTATAACAAAGACTATTTAGAGTTCGTCAGGATGAATAGCAAAACAAGTACCAAAATAAGAAAAAGATATCATTGACACTCAACACATGAAACATCTATCAATCAATACAAATCAGTATTACAAGAAAAATAACTATGAAATACAAACCAAAAATTTTAAATCAAATCCCTCAATTATTAAATTAAGTACACATTTAAAATCAGTGGTCAAAATCAAGCTGCAAACCCAAAGATGAGTCAAACAACTACTAAAAAACATAACTGAAGAAGACCCAGTCAGAAACAGCAAAGGGTTGCATGTAACTCAGATACAGACAGCATATGAACTCCCTAGCACCTGTGAAGTTTTCATAAAAGGTTAAATAACAATCTCTAAGAATGCAAAAAGCATCTGAGGGCAAAAGACAACTGAATACCTTTTTTTTTCCTAGTTTACTGTAGTTTTACTGAAATTACAAATGTGACTCACATCTTTGCCTGTATTTTCCAGAAAAATTGTACAGGTTTGGTGAAATTCCCAGCAACTTCTTTCCTTGTCTTTTCCTTGATTAAAGGAAAGTTTTATTTTCTGGATACCAACATCACATATCTGCAGCTACATTTATTTTAGCAATGGCATGAGGCAAAGTTTGGATGTTTATCTACTCACAACAGCCAAAAAAGCTGTGTTAAAACTTTACACAAATCAGTTCAAATTAACTAAATTTTCTCTGTGAGTCTGCTCCTTATTCCTGAAGCTTGTTTGCAACTCAGTTATATTATCCTAAAGAAAGTAACCCCATTCTGAAGAGTTAAAAGTGAATGCAGTTTTTACAAAAATACATGATCTACAATCCAATCGAGCTCTGAAAGCCAATGGGAGACATCAGGAAAACTGAGGAAGATGAATAGGAGAGGACATCTCGCCTACCCCTTTCATTAGCCAGGGAAATATGAAGCATTTTGAATCATTTTAATGGAGAAGACCTAAATAAACCAGAACAGAGCAGAAACAAGACAATGAAGACACCAAACGAAGACTGATAATTTTTCAGATTAAAACTAAAAGAGCCCTGGCCTTCTGAAAGCCCATGTTTATACAGATTGTCCTGAAGTGAGTGGAATTTTAATCATTTCATTGGCAGCTCACCATGAACAAAGCCAAACAAAACAACACACACACACAGATAAAGATCAACTGCAACAACTCCACATTTCCACATATATATAGAACTGTAACAAAGTAACGGGTTTTTTTTTATGTTACCAGAATTCTGGTCTGGATAGAGTGACTTAAACAAACAAACAAAAAAAGGTATCCTTCTCTTTCAAATTTGACAATTTGGCAGTCCGTAAGCGCAGTCCCATATAGGAGGCCACCTCAAGAGAACACTAAGTGGTCAAACCTAGAAAATTTTGATGATAAAATCACTTGTACAACTTGGACTCTAAATTCAAGTGGGAAGCAGTCATTAATTACACAATCACCCAGACCTTCTCTAGCATGATGCCCTACACATTTTTTTTCTATAACTCTAAACATAGCAACATTGTTGGAAAAAGCAATGGATACACAGTCTCATGCAAAAATGAAAAGCACTTGTGAAAGTCACCAGTTACACACAGCTTTGCTCTTAATACACAGAAAAGCTCTAAGAATGTAAAGAGACAGCCAATCTAAACTTTCAGCTAAAATAGCTCCGTGGAGTACTTCTTCACTGACCGATTCAGGAGTTCCTCTGTGGCCTTTGCTCCAGCTGGCTCTTCTCCCTATCCAGGGGCAGGACCTGGGCTCACACTAGACCTTCTTGTCCCACTCCCTCACCTCTTCACTTCTAAATGAAGGAAAAAGAGTTACACACAAGGCAAGCAAGATTCAACTTATTCATTTGTCTCCTTCGTGTCAGCAGATGGGGATCAGCTCCCTAGCACATCCCTGTCCTAAAGTGACATAGAGAAGCACCATGTGCACGTCTCAGTTTGCAGGTCAGTACTTGATTAGCCAAAGTCCCTCCTCCTCCTATGCTAGAATGGCACTGGATAGGAAGATCTGTAGCTAATTTACTAAACACAAGCTTGAAGACAACTCTGGAGGAAAATATGCACTAGAGCTTCCTCAGTTGTGAGGCCAATATCAATCTTTATTTTTGTCCAGTTTTCACACATACAAGTCAGCCTGCCAGAGCCAAATGTGGGAAACACTTTGTCTTTCACTGGAATATACACAAATTATTCATACACGAAACTACTCAGGAACATATGCATGTACAAGAAATATATTTTTAATTATATATGGGCACTGCCCTTTTAAATCTTATCTTTTTCAGCTGCATATTTGTTTCTGATCTCAACATGTATATCTGAAATTCTATTTATCTGGAAACTTCAAAATGAGTGATGACCTTCAATTCAAGTGATACAGAATATACTATAGCTTGCATATATAACGACAAAAAACCTCATTTTCTGTTGAATGCTACTTCTAACATGAATGACATCAAGTGTCTGTCTCCAAAGAGTGGTAAGACATTTAAGCAACGCTATGTAATACCACATACAAAAATAACTCAGAGTATTTTGTCACAAATATTATGTATGTTATAAATTAATTAATGTGTTAATTGACCAGTTGCTAGCAACATAAAAGGTAATTCAAAAATCATACACATTTGGCACTTCTCTCTCATTCAGTATATTGGAATAGGAGAAACACACTTTCTAGATTAATGTTGCTTACTTCTCTCGCAACATGAGCAAGTCTCCCTGCAAAGATCTAAGCCATGAAGTACCGAGTCATCTACAGAACAAAGAAGAACAGTGAAGTGAGAAAAGTTTCAAACTGTAGGATGTAGGAAGCCTGGAAGGAGAGAGATCACATCTTAAAGAAAAGATTATCAAAAGATTCATGCAGGGATGTACTGGAGTCCGACACAGCATTGCTTATGGAAGCGAAACACAGCAGCGATTGACAGGACTGCTTAAACAAATATACACACCAAACCAAAATCTCCAAAATGTTGTTTAAAGAAATATGGTAAATATGAATCAGTGTCAAGTAAAAACAAATCAGGTCCTTATCTCACTGCCTCAGCTGACATTGTATTACAGCTTCCCAGCAGGTGTTCATGTAAGATTAGGCACAGTAAGACCTAATAAATAAAGTCCTCCCAACTATGGAAGGCAAATTAACTGTAAAAACAAATCCCATCACAGACAAAAATAAATACCATCAAGCAAAGACCACAACAGAGTCCTGAACAACATCATACTACAGCTGTTTTGATTGAATATTATTTTTCATTTTATTAAAATAAGCACATGTATTAAAAATGGACCATGTGTTGTGACTCCCTGAGAAAAAGATTATATCACTTTCGTCCAAAAATAGGAACCAGGATACCCTCTCTTTTTCCAGGATAAAAAACTGTATTTCCTTCACGAGCATTACATGATCAACTCTAATTTTAAAGCTGACTTATTGGTGACCTTTTCCTGTTAGGAAGGGCAGGGTGTTCACACATCTGTTGAAACCCCACACCATTTGCAAAGTCATATCTAATCAATTCTGTAAGACGTTAAGATACGTTTTAAATAAGACCACCACTAATAACGAAATTATACCAACTGATATCAGCATGCTGCTTCAGAAAGTCTCATACTTGTTGGCCATGCCAATCACCTTAGTTTTTTTTTTAAAACAAAAACCACAACTTGCTACAAAAGCCACTGACTGACTTTCTGACTAGGAATATTTTTCCTACAGACTAGTGCCTTTCCTTTTTGCAAAACAATCAAAGCATGGCCCTTTGAAGTCTAGCACATTCTAGCAGGATTAATGCACCATAAATTTTAATTAATTCTTCATGTGAGCAACTCTCTCCTATTATGCCTGTGAGCAGACTTGAAGCCCAGTATTCGAAATCAAATAAAAGCTGATATATATGTTTTTAAGGAGTGCCAACTGTATTCCTCTAACACTGAAATTCTAATGTTTTCAAATAGTTTAAAGAGAGTCATTAACCAGGTGGAAATATGCATTTAAGTAATTCTAAGATTCACCTTGGTAACTGCCATTTAAGATGAAAATACTCACAAAGAAATACAGTCGGCCCTCTTCCACTTCGCGCCCCCCATATTGCGGCTTCACATCTTAGCGGCACGATTTTTCAGCGATGAAGGAGGCCTCTTTTTGCAACTGTGCATGCATGACCTGGCACGCATGAATATTCAAATTAATCCCCAGGCCGTGCCGCATGGACCATGGCTGCACTACTCTGCTATGGCGAACTGCGCTGGCCCCGCTCTGCCCCTCTGCTTGGGGCTGCGCCAGCCCCCCCTGCTTCCCCTCAGTGCTGCACCGTCTCCCCCCCTCCCCTCGGCTCTGCTCCGGGCCACCCTGCTTCTCCCAGCCTCCCCTCAGGGCCGCCGGGACAGTGGTATGGGTGGCTCCCCACACCAGTGTCCCCGGTCAAGTAGAAAAGGGTTTTTTCCCAGCGTGGGGTGGCTGCAGGCACTGGGAAGTGCTGACACAAACACCAATACACAGCAAGGCAGCGCCAGAAGAGTGCCAGAGGGGCCATGCGAGGGTGCGGGGCAAATTTGCATATTAATGAGCTGCCAATCAACACGGAAGGTGGGCTTCTCAGGAGACAAATATGACCGTGGTACAGGAGACCCGACTGTATACGTAAAATCTTACACATCAAATATTCACTCAAGAGTACAATTTTTCCTGTCCTGTTAATGGGATTGCATGTATGTAAGAGAAGGGGAGTTAAAAGCGCTTTTGTGTGTCTTAATGCTTAAAGCATATTGCCATTTCCCTAATTTCAAATTTACCATTTTCCTGGATGTCCAGAACTTTATTGCTTCTACTCTTTCAGCAAAATTACCTATTTTAGAAGCAAATTTCAGCTCACTCCTCCTGGTTTAAACACCACACAAACCACACCTTTACAACGTAAGTGGGGAAAAATGTGGAGGAGGAGTTTACCAGGTACTTTACATTTGCCCCCGATGAAGGGCCTTCCAAGACATGTCCTATCAGTGAGGTAGCACAGAAAGTTCATTGCAGGCCCTCTGGGGAGCCTGTTGGTCACAGAGCAGCCTGCAGGGCAAGGGGACACCTACCCAAGGACAGCCAGGCACATTCAGTGCAACCACTGCTGCAGTGGCTAAGCCTGGACATGCAGAACTGCCCCATGAGTCACAACTGCACAGGGAAGCTTTCTGTGCATTTGCCTCCAACACAACAAGTCTAGCACTGGCAGAGCAGGCTTCACTGCATCTGCCACTGAATCCTTTGTGCTGTCTTTTTAGGAGATGTCTATTCAGAAAAGGGTAAATCATTAGATTCCTCTTGGTAATGGCTAACTACCCAGGCAAAGACTTTCACAAAGGCCATCAGTGCCCTAGCAAGGCTGAAATATTGAACCCTGGATTAAGAGTTGCCTGTTCCATACTCAGCTTCTCATACAAAGATCCAATCAAGGCTGAAATGCCCCTCTTCAAGGCCAAAAGATAACAATTCTTCTCTAGGTTGTGGTGGTTTTGTCGCATTTTTTTCTCATTTTTTTCCCAGTACTAAAAAGTGGTCACTGAAAAAACAATTTTTATTGAAATAAGTTTCCTCCTCATCAAAGCAAGTATACACAGAAGTAATCCCAGCTTTGAGGAGGATGACACAGTTCTGAAGGGCATCAGAATCAGGAAACGTAGCTTGCAACCTCGCCTATAAAACCCACCAACTTCCTTCTGAGATGTCATTAACCAATTTACAAGGTGGGAGCTTGACAGTCTGTCTCCGAAACAGCACTGAATGGAGCATATGAAGACAACCACCCAAACGAAGGACAGTGGGATGGTTTCGTGTGCACTCCTCCTTGTCAGGGAGCTGAGATGCTGAAGACAAATAGACAGGCACATTTGTGCTCCACAGGCTGCTGTGGTCCAGCACTGGGAATGGGCAGGAATGGAGCTCCAGGCAATGAAACACTCCAGACTATTGTATTGTGCATGGTTGAAAGCTGTTTGCTCTTCTCATTGAGAAATAATAAACAAGGTATTTAGAGAAGAGGCTTACTTTTATTGCTGATGGCAGAGCAACATTTCAGAAGTAGTTAAGTGGTCATAACAAACAGGTGAGAAACCCTGAAGTTCATGGTTAGCAGCACTGGAGAAGGCTCAGCACAACTGTTACGTATAAACAAACAGCATCCACTTTCTCCTGCATCCCCTGCACCTTCATTAAAGCACAGGGTTGAAAATTCAGTGCTTTCATACAGAGGTAAGTTTCAAGGCAAACATATGTAAACACCCATTAGGTAAGTGTTAATAATTCACAGCAAGATGTCAGCTCTCCATTAAGACATTTAATGTGCAAAGGAAACACTGCAAAAGTCCTTGGAATAAACTGGATAACTTTCAAACAAAAAGAATTACTTAGTATATTGGTATTGTTGATCAAGTCTTTCTTTTGCTGCTCTTATTTTTTTATTTTTTTTTAAAAAGTCTTTCTGTCCAGGGTTTAAATTTGTGTACTTAAAATCATACATACCTTCTTACTTTTCTGACAATGATGCCTCTGCCTTTGCCAGTCAGAAGGGCAACATCAGACTGCATCAGGTGTCAACCAGACACCAGGATTCAGTAGGCCACCATAGGGAGGGGTATCCAACAGTTACCACAGCAGTTGGGTAACTGGTTCACAAGCTGCACCATCCCCATGCACTTCACAGACTGACGGGGTAACAACAATACTGCTCACAGGGATCAAGAAAAAGATTGTAAGACACCTCCTTGGAAGAAGAGTAAAACAGCAGTGTGCATCTATACATACTCCCCAGGACACAGGGAAAATCTGATGTCTGTGGAAAGGGAGGCAGAAAGGCAACAAAGATCAGTATATGCAGTATTCCTATCACTTAGCTCCATCCAGGAGCTAAAAGAAGTTATATTTATACACAGATTGTCAATACACAAGATTTTTAATAAAAAGCCCAAGTAGAAATCCTGTGCTGACCGCTGTCTTCTCAGTGGCCCTGGTATTCTCTTTCCTCACATTTCCAACTCAGCGCTGCTCTGCTTATATTCATCCATAATGCTCTGCAAAGACTTCTTCGCTTTGCTCATATCACCTTTTCTATGTGGCATTACATCGTCTCTCAGATTGTTATTACATCAAACATTAGATATATCCCTCCCTAACTAGTCCCATCATCTCCATCACCCTGATCTACTGTCTATGTTCATTCTCCTATGACAGATCTCTGTTACCCAGTTTTGTACACTGGGAACTTAATTCCTTTTCCCTTCATTCTTGAATAAATTACCACTAAATTAGATATATATTTTTATATTATATTATATTTATTGTATCTATTATATTAATTATTATCTGCATGGTTTAAGACTCTCTAAAACTTAGCATGGGCTAAACTTTTTTTGTTTGCCGAGGTCATTAAATATCACAAAACAGCCTCTGTGCAATACTTGCTTCAACTGTATCTATCGGTTGTCTCTTACATAAAATGTCTGGAAATAAAAAAAAGTCTCTCATGTTTATATACCTTATACTATGACGCCCTAACCCACAAATGTGGTGTCAACACACTATAGTAATGTAAAAATAGCCAACCTGTGGTGAAGGGATGCCCACAGGAATCCTGTGGATTCTGTATGGATTTGCATAATGTTGGATGCCCATTTCTGTCCCTCAACCCCCTGCAGTTAGAGAAGAAACAACAGATACCCTTATCATTCCGTTGTACTATCTCATCCCTAGTTTGGGCATAATCCCAGTTTAAACCAGATATCTAACAGCTAAATATAATTTCTCTAGGCTGTGTACTCCAGAAATAGTTTTTCCAGAAATAACTAATGCTGCATTCTCTTCCCCACATTAGGGAAACACCCAGCAGTAATTGCCAAACCGCACCCAAACCCCACTGCCCTACTGAGTAGGGCCATGTGGCACAGAGACCCTCACAGCAGACACTTCCCAGACTTCACATTTTGGTGGATTAGCCACCAAATCCATAGGCTCATCTGCAGCTCTGATTTTTTAAGCCTTGTCCCTTCCCAGTACTTCAATAAGCCATCCCCAGACAGCTCCTAAGGACCAAGCGAGTGCCTGTCCACTGCTTCTGTCCCACCTTCAGGAGCAAGTCAAAAGATATTGTAAGAACCATCTGAGTTGTGCATACTGTAAATAAATTTATTCTTACAGAGTGGATGTAGCCCTAATTCATAATTTTAGGGGAGGCAAAAACTTTCTTAGTCCCTGCAACAAAATCTGCAGTTGGTCTTTTTTTCCAAGCTAAGCAAATTNCAGTTCCTGTAGTCGCTCCTCATAGGGCCTACCCTCCAGTCCTTTCACCATCCTCGTTGCCCTTCTCTGCACCCTCTCAAGCAGCTCAACATCCCTCTTGAACTAGGGAGCCCAGAACTGCACACAGTACTCAAGATGAGGTCTGACCAGCGCTGTCAACCCTTTTAATTCAAATATTTCCTAAAAATCTGTGAAGAACAAAAGCAAAACACATAAACACAGTCTTTTCAGAGTTATCATAATACAAAGCATGGAAGAAGAAATTTTTCATTTCTTTCAAGTTCAGTACATTAGATCCTTTTCTACACATTGTTGTTGTGCCAGTGGAGCATAAATCACCAAATTTGCTCTGAAGTAGCAGCAAAAGCCTCCAGCTCTCTCCATAGGCAAGTAACCTCCAGCTATTTGATCTCACAACTACTCACTTGCCTCCTTTTTCTGGAAGCTCCTTCATAAAAAGGCATCTGGAGGAGTTTGGTAGGGACACCCAATGTCATCTGAATCGAGCACGGTGGTCCCTGGTATGGTAACATACCACAGAATTGTGGAGCTGCTGTACTGGAATTCAAAGCAGTTTCCCACTGACTCACCATACTGAACATTCAAACACATGTCTGAGAACCTGCAGCTCTTCCCACTACAAACTTCACCCACCCTGATTTGCAGTGTCTCATCTCCAGGAAATCACATCTCATAGGCAGGAGATGTTTCCTGACAAAATGAAGAGATGGATGATAAAACTTTCACTTACATTACTACGAACTGGTACATTTTTCATTATTTTTCTTCTTCTTGACATTGTAAGCCTCAGTGCTGTACAAGTAACAACTTTTTAGTAACCTGGACTCCAGATGTATTTAGATCATTGTGAAATGGTTAAACTAACATTTTTCCATGTGGCAATCATTCATGGAAGAGAAAGATCCAGACAAAAAGAATATTTTCCATGCAAAAATATAGCAAACATAATTTGCAGGTTTAGCAAGATCAAAATAATATATGTATTAAATAGAAATACATTTTACAGGAAAAACATCTCATCACAAAAGTGAAATAACTCCCCTGCAGTTCATAATTCCAACCATCCCACAGCACCTCTAGTTTTCTTTTCCCTTACTGTGCTCCTAAACTTTTCTCCTTCCTCCCATGAAACATTTGCAGCCCAGATCTCCTGGGCAACTACTCCTCCCAGAAGGTGTGATAATGTAAAGTCATAATTCCCAATTTCCCTCCTCAGGTTTTAAATTCCAGGCTTCATTAAGCTTTACCAAACAAATTCGAGCACTTCACCACTGCACAAAATAATCACTACTCAATCACTTATCTCAAAATATATACTATACGGTACTTCAGTGCATCAACACAACAGTTACCTCAGTTTCATCTCCTGTTGCACTCATTGATCTTCAGATCTCTGTTCAATCATCTCAGTCTTTCCCGAATTTTCCCTGCCCTTCCCAGAAGAGCTTTTCCGTCTCTCTGCTTGAAAAGGTTGCATTACAAAATAACCAAAATAGTGAGGTAAAAAACCAAAATAACAAAAACAAAAACAAACAAACAAAAATCACTTTGGTCTTGATAGGAGGTCCCATTACACTCCTGCCATAGAGTGATTCCATTGTGTATAAGTATTCCATATCTTTGTGCTCCGGCTTTGGTCTATGAGGAAATTTCCAGCAT
>WEKX01003585.1:159852-175176 GCA_013390025.1 Pitta sordida | reverse complement strand
CTCCCACAGCTGCAGTATATAAAGCTTGAGAAGGGCACCTCTAGTGGTTTTGGTTTTTTGGGTCAGCCCCAAATTTACCTCAAACCTTTGCCACTCCCTACATGTGTTTTGTTCTATATTCTCAACAGCCCAGCAACTTCTTCTTCTGCACCAATACTGCTAGTCCTCAAATCTGGAAGCAGACCCCATTCCTTGCTCCTCGGGCCCTTTATCACTCACTGGCTCCAAAGAACATGCCAAGCAAATTCCCCTTTGCTTTTCTGTCTTCATTCTCCTCTAGCCTTGGATTTGCTTTCAAGAGGGGTCATCAAGAAAGTCCTCCTGTAGGTCCTCCAGCTATTTCTACAGAAATCTCCCACGTTCTCCTTAGGAATATCCTAACAAATTGTTCCCTTCCAGATTTGCTTTGATTTGGCCCAGATGTTGTCAACCATGTTTCTCCTTTCCCCTTGGTTTCCACTCCATCTCTCTGAGTCAGATCCAGCACAAGAAGCACTCCTCTTTTCCTACAAATGCTTTGGCCCTGTTTTAATTAAGGGGTCAGTCACCCTCTAGCACAGCAATATAGTTTTTAAGTGCCTTTATCTGAACTGAGAGAGTGTAGTTCAAAAAATGTAAGTAAGACAGAAATAAATAATTCACCGCAGGAATCTCATTCTTTTCAACTGTAATTCAAGTTACATAGTAAGCCTGCTATCCTCAGCTCAGAAAAGTTCTATGGTTACACTCCATGCTGAATGCTAAGTTGAAATAGCTGGACTTGGTCCAGAAGAAGGGTCTCTAAGAGTCTCTCTCTAAGGGTCTCTCAAACCACCTAGGAAAGGTGTCCTGCCAACTAAAGCCAGAGCTACCACAACTGCAGTATGGCCATAAAAACAAGCTCATTGCTGCTCCCAATGTTTCCATTTCCAGGGTGCAACAGCCCTTCGACGTGTCAAGTGATGAGTGTTCTCTCTCTTCTCTACGCCAGTCATTGCGATTCAGTAGCTTTGGTGTAAAAGTTTGTGCTTGTGGAGCACAGGAAATACAGATGATGCCCCATTATCTCTACCAACTTCTCCTGCAGTGGCACCTCAATATCTCTGCTGGGTTGTAGCCAAAGGCAGCCTGCAGGATATGGGATGGACTTCCTCTGTAGAAAGGAGGACTATATCCAGTTTCCAATCTGTTTGTCAGAGAGATTCCCAAACAACCAAGCTACAAACACCTGGGAGTTTGCTTTAAAAAGACCCCCTGAGAGAAAGCTCAGACAAATCCAGCTCTGCAGCATAGCTCCCTTCCTGTGAGAGTTCCCTCCAGGACAGAGATCACAGAACAGAGGGTATTACCAAAGAACAGCAGATATTCTCTTTTTAATTCTTGCACTTAAGCCAGAACCCATACTCTATAGCAATTAGAATTTCCATCTGATTGTACAAGCTTGATGCTACCAGTTTAAAGAACTGAAGTGCATACATTTGGACTTTAATAAGCCTTAAGATACGTTTCTAAAAAACAAGGAGATACACTGTCACAAGCCAAAACCAACAAATGATAGTAGAAGGCAAACACGATAATACAGCGAGTTGTGCTGAAGCACATACTTATCACCACAAAACAACCACAAAGCAAGCATGAACAACATTTGAAACAGCAACAGTTGGAAGTGCTACTAAAATAAGAAAATGCACAAGAAGAGGTATCCACAAGGCCTAAGACCCCCTTACTGGCAAAAAGTGGTATTCCATTGTGTGGAACACTTCATCATCACCAACCTCCTTCTCTGGGAAGGAAGAACAAAAGAAGGCGGCTCTACTTAGAGTAACAAAAAGTAACAATACAAAAGATCTAGAATAATATTTTTAAAACTATCTAAATAATCTAGGGACTCAAGGTTCGCCCTCAAAAGTGAGTTAGTGGCTTCAGAAAATCTCAGCGCAAAGAGATGAAGCTGAGAACTATTCAGGGAGCCAATGCACCATGGCAGCCATGGGTCCAACACACCAACCTTTCATCTTACTGAAACACACCAAAAGCCAGAGTTTCCCTGAGGCTCAGGAGGACAGCAGACAGAGCCCCGAAGCACAGGCCACCCCAGCATGGTACCTTGGTATTGAGGTTTGACCCTGGCTGGATGCCAGAGATGCACCCACAACCTCTCTTGGAGGAAAAAAACTGGGAAAAAAAACTTATCACAGGAAAAAGCAAGGCAAACTACAAGTGAAGAATATAAAGGATTTATTCATTAACTAACAAGATTAGAGCTTAATGTGAGACGCATAATTTTAAAGGCAACCTTTTCCCCCCACCCCTCCTTTCTTACAACAGATCTCATGTTCCCTTTTTCGACCAGAAGACAAAGGGGGAACAGTGATAGGGGTAAAACCAGGATTGTTGGTATTTCTGACCAGATTTAGGGTAGGAACCATCTCTCTGCCCTTCCATAAAGTCCTCTCACACTCTCTCACAACAGGAAAAGTCTTTCATGACCCTTTGCCAAGTGAGATCTCAACTCAGGGAAGACAGCTCTTCCATTCTCTGTTGCCTGAGAGTCATAGCACAGGATGCAGTTTTTTAAGTACTATTTTGCTGCGTCATTATGAGCCCATCCCAAAGTACATCGTTCTGATCCTACCACAATGCAATTCTGTCACAAAACATCTGTCTAAAGGGTCTCTGCTGAGCTCAGCTCCAGCTCCATGTTTCTGGGCTCTCAAAACATCTGCAGCCGTTGCAGCATGATTCTCCATCTTCAGTCATGGCCTCAGGTGGATTGTGCATCACCGGTTCCTCTCTCTCTATTCCATAGGTTTGCACCATGGTCCATTCCACAAGCAGCAGCGAGACGCCTGGAATCCTTCCTACCGCTTCTCTGGCCGGCCTAGTCGTGCCTTCATGGCTTTCAGCTTCTCCACATAGGCCCTGCTCTGGCAATCTACACCTTGTTATTAACTTCTTTTTTTCCTTTCCCAAATATATTGTTCACAGGGCTGTCTCTATCTCCTTCTGCTCATGACCTTGATCTCCATAGCAGTGACAGAGGCCCAGGCAGAAGCTATTAAACCCCTCACTGCCAGAGGAAAAAAACCCAAGCCATGACGCTTGGGCTCAGCGCTCCCAGGAGGAAACCAGGATATCACACCATGAGAAAGACGGGGAAGGGACACCCCACAGGATACGAAGGTCTCCTCTTCCAAGCAGTGGTGGCACTTCAGTGGCAATCTTGTTTTCCAGTCTTGCTACTCATTTTGTAATGTTCTTTAGCCTTCTCCCATTCTTTATCTTCTTTTATTTGAATCACACAGCAGTAAGTCACCTTTTCCTCTTCTTAAGTTCTGGTCCATCAAGGAAAAATGTACTTACCGAGACTGCAAAAAGTTATGAGTCCAAGCCATCAAAGCTGTGTTTTGGTGTGGGCAAGATCCTCCTGTCAGCCCATTTTCATATTCGATGCTAGAGGCTGCACCTGTTTGACCAAACCTCTGCCAGCTAAACGCAGACTTGACAAAATCATTTCTTGAGAGCATAGAAAAACAGGAGACCAGATACTAACCAGCATCCTCCAGAAACAAAACCAGCCTCCTGATCCATTATAAAAAGCAGCAAATTATAACCTATGTTCCTTTTAAACAGTAGCATGGAAACATTTATTTCAGCAAGCCAATTTGGTACCAGCTTTTTCCAGGCTGTGTGGCCCCATCTGTTTATTCCAGTTTAATTTAGCTTTGACTGATCCCAGTTACATAACTGTACGCTTAATCGTAAGGTCAACATCAGGTTAAACTGCTGCTGTGTAAGACAATATAGGCAAATCCTGAACTGTCCTACTGCCACACCTATTTTTCTATGTATCTGATGCAATTCCCAGCTCAAGAGATTTCCTTTCCTTCTTGCATGCCTCTTTTTTTTTTCTTTTTCCCTTCTTTTTTTTTTTCTTCCATTTCTCTCCCACATTATTTTTACTTTTATAATACAAGATGACAAAAATTAAAGTTAGAAATGCTAAATTGACAGTAATGCTTCTGTACCATCATTTTATTGCAGGAATTTAATTGAAGTGTTTCAGGCCTGTCATGAGAACATGTGAAGTGGTAGGAACAGATAATGGTATTTTGTCAAATGTTCAATATTTTTAAACTTAAACAGCCCACAGAAGTGGATGGAGCTCAATGTCAGAACAAATCTGTCCCAATAGCACACTGTCCTGAAGGTAGAAACCTTGTAAACCCTGAGTTCCCTAGTGCTGGAATAAGCAGACCAGCTTGGTTAAATGAGCTGACAGGAAACCTACCTGACAGGTAGTTGCTGAAACTTCCCTGCCAAATCCTTGCTGAAGATCTGCTAAAGCACTGTCAAGCTGCCTATGCAAAATATTTGTATTTGAGAAGGATTTGGTTGGGTTTTTGTTTTAAATTTACTTTGCATCTGTGGCTTTCTTTGCATTTGTGAGACATCAGCAGTGGAGCTGCAGTCTAAGAGTAGGGTATGCATCACAGAATAGAAGCACATCAACAACTTTGGAGAACAATGTAATTAAAAAAAGACTCTTCTTACAAGCCTGCTAGAAATGTTGGTGCTGGAGAGCATTATAATTTCTGCAGCTCAGCAACTTTTGTCCCATCAAAGTTATGTTGTAGCACAAGTGAGGGTAGCAGTTTTATTTCTGCTATGGAAAGAAATTACACTCTGAGTCACAGAATCACAGAAAAAATCAGGTCAGAAGGGACCTCTGGAGGTCATCTGGTCCAATCTTCTACTCAAAGCTGGGTCATCTTCAAAATTTGATATGATCCCTTGGGGCTTTGCCCTGTCAAGGGTTGAAAATTTCCAAGGACAGAGATTCCACAGCCTCTCTGGGAAACCCATTTCTTTATTTAACCACTCCTTCTACATCTACTCAAAATTCCTCTTGTTGCAACTTTTTACTGTCATTGTGCCACTCTGACAACACCAAGCTCCATCTTCCCCTCAGTCTCCATGTAGGTAGTGAAAATTAAATTACATTCCCCCTTAATCTTCTCCAAGCTGAAACAAATCTCAGCTTTTTCTTATGAATTAAGCACTCTCATCCCCCAGCTGTCCTCATGGTCCTCCGCTCTGCTTGCTCCAGTACGTAGCTGTGCCAGGGCAGGTTTAGGCTGGATAGCAGAAGAGCTTTTTCACAGAGTGATCCCTCAGTGGAATGGTCTGCCCAGGGAGGTGGTGGAGTCGCCATCCCTGGAGGTGTTTAAGAAAAGACTGGATAAGGAACTCAGTGACATGGTCTAGACGATGGGAGGCTTTGAGGGGTGGAGCATGGTGCCCCTGGCTCCAGGGTTGTGGGTTCAATCCCCGGGTGGGCGCTCACTTGGGAGTTGGACTAGATGATCTTTGTGGGTCCCTTCCAACTCAGAATAACCTGTGAACCTCTGAACCACCTCCCTTGTACAAAGGAGCCCACATGTGGACCCACCAGGGTGAAATCACTCCCTTGACCTCCCAGTTACCTTTCCAGCCATACAGCCCAGTATGCAGGCATCCTGTTCTCCACATCACACACCTTCCACCACTCACTAACAGCTAACTCGTTTTCCTCTGATCCATGTGAGGTGGTGTAATTTACCTGTATCTGGGCTAAAAACAGGCAGGAGGCTCTGTTACACAGTTTATGCCAAAAAAGAAAAGTGTGCTCGTCTGCCACATTCACTCTACTTCTGTTCAGGAGAGGTTTGTGAAAGAGAAAAGTTCCATCTGAGCCTTGACAGAGCATGGAAATGGTACATGATTATACCTGAGGCAGCGAAAAGCATCAAGAAGTATTTTGGACAGTATATCAGAGACTTTTAAAACATGCAAATTTACCAATGTATATCTTATTATTCTATTAAAAAGTTGCTTTAAAACCCTCCATATGTGCTAACTGTCAATAACATTACATTCCTTTTTTTGAATATAGAATTAAGGCACTTCATCCTGAAATACGTAAAACTTCTACTTGCGCTTATTTAAGTAATTTGGCCACTTGACTCTCCCATGTGGCTGTGGTTTGGTATGCTCCCTGGCACAGCCCACTTTGTGCATCATTTCCAAATACACTGCCCCTTCCTAAAGACCTACAAGATGTGTCACTATGGAGTGCTGGTCCAAGAGCTGTCACTTGACGCAGAAACACCAACACATGCTTGAGAAACAGTAGTGAAGCAATGAGGAAGAGGCACATTATATTTTGTCAGCGGGAATGTTATGAAATAGCCACAAGAAAACTCAACCGTATTGTTCTAATTTGCAATAGAGTAGATAGGGTCTTATTTTGGAGCATGAAAATGTAATTTATGCCAGTCTCTCTTTCCCCACTACCCCTTTCAAATAGCAGTCTGCACTGTCATCAAATTAAACTAACAGCTAAACATAGATTTCCAAGGACATCAGTAAGATTTAGCCTTCCTATATGAACATACACTTAGAAAAGAAATTGTGCTGATGAGATTGAGATCAAAATCTTTTTAAAATTGAGGACAGGGAAAAGAGAAAATTATTAAAAAGGATAACTACAAGATACAAACAATCAAAACAACAATATTTGGGAAGTGATAGCAGATGTGTCAATCTACATTCTTTAACTTCAAATTCTCCCATTTTACGTGTCAGCTTGACCCAGAGCCTGACAGCACTGTATAAAGAAACAATTGCATATCTTCTAAAAACAGAAGATGGTGAGATCTCTTATATGGCTTGCCCAAAGACCCTATTGTGCCTAAACTCTTTATGGGTTTATTCAATAAATTAAAAGAAATACCTCCTATGGGAAGCAAAAGACATAACAGAATGAAAAACATTTCCTGTAGGAGGAATATTTTTAGACTTTTAGGGAGAGAGGCAAATGAAAACTGAACAGAGCACTGCCAACCGGTTTCTCACCACATTACTCTCAGTAGGGTGCAGCTCAACTGAAATTACCCTTTGGAGAAAAAAAGAAATGTTAGTTCTCAGAAACCATCTTGCCGTATTACAAAGTGGCAGAAAACAAAGGGCTAAGTAAATAAAACCTGAAAATAGAAATGGAAAATTTGTTTTAGTCTTCCTCTTGCAAAATCAAGTTATAGATGTTCAGCAGAGGTACAGTTCCATTGCTAAAAATCAACTCCGGAAAACCAGTCTTTTGGAAAAGCCTAATTCCAAGGCAGTACAAAAGCATCTTAATTGCATTAGAAAAACACAAAAGGATACTTTCATTTGTTAGTAAGGTCTGTAAAATAATTTCTACTTTCCTGAAAACCAGTTTGTCTATTTACGAGAACTAAAGTACTCATCAAAATTTGACTTGGTCAATGTAGTTACAGCTACAGTAAGGCATTTTTTTTCAGTATGAATTCCAGGTGATGAAAGTAAGAAGATACAGTATATTTCTTTTTAATGTTTGCCCTGGAGGATAACTGAAGATACACATAACAAGGGGAACTAGAAATGGATAAAGGACAAGCCCAAACTAAAAAGCTAAGTGCATGGAACAAGAACTCAGAAGTCAACAGGGAAGAAAAGATAAAAGCAAGTTCTCAGCAGTCACTACTAGGATTTCTGCATTCAATTGAGTGCTCCTGTGCATCATCACTAAGTGCAATGCTCAAAAATTTCTTTTCAACCTTACACAGAGAGTTCTCATGGATAAATACTGTGAGTCAGGAGGTCTTTTCTTTGCAAGGACACAAAGAGATGAAGTAGGAAGATCCAGAAAACACAATTTTGGTTTCACAACTTGGGATGCTGATGCAAGTTATTCCCATAGCCAGGACTGTGAGGATGATGACCCAGGGACAACAGCTTTAGAGTGGGAAACTGATGTTTGCTTTTACGAGCTAGAGACACAGTACCTAACCTACTTAGGTCCAAAAACATGACCATGTGGTACCCAACATCTGGTTTCAGTACAACAATGTGGCAAGCATCAAGCACTGGAAGATCATCAAATCCTTCAAAAACACTCTCAACTCTCCCAGGGATTTAATAATTCTTAGCTGACAACCTATGTGGAAAAAACATGTAACTTGAAATAGCCACTGTGTACACATCCAGGAAAAACTAAAACTCAACCAGAAAGCCTCCACATACATTTCGACTGATACGTATTATTGCTACAGGACAAATAGGTAAAAATAATAATTAATTATAAATTAATAAATAAATAGATTAAAAAGCCCACAAATTATTTTGAACAAGCACATCTTAAGAATCTGCATAGAATAATAGATACAAAAGTTTTAAAGAGAGGTGAAGAAAGGAAAGTGCCTAGGACTGAATGGTGACTCAAGGCTTTGCTTCCTTTCTGATACTCTGGTTTGATTAGTAGTATTCACTACCTAAAAGGAAAGCACATATTTGAAAGCACACATTTGAAAGCACAAATTCTGTTGAATGTAAGTCTGAAAGCTCAGTACCTTGCAAGATTGGACAGCAGGATGCAACACCAAGTTCCAATTAAGTCTGAACCTTGTCTTTCCCTCCTTATTGTTCCCCGTCCAGTTTCCATAAACTGAATGGAATACAGTGAATCCCTGGTGCATTGCGACCTCTCCATTACGACCCCGCCCATTTGCAAGGCAAATTTTTCACAATTTTGATTCAGCCNGGGCTGTGGGCGCGTGGTCGCAGCAGCCGAGAGAGGTCTGCAGATTCTCGGGGCAGGAGATCTCCTGAGTCAGAGGGGACTCAAAACCAGTTCCCTTTGCTCCCCCGTGCTCAGAGAATCTGAGGGGAGAAGCAGGAAAGTGCCCGCAGTGGTCCAGAGTGCTGGGGGGTGGAGCAATGGGCATGGTCTGCATTCATATTAACGACCTGCACTTCTTTGAGAGTTTAGCTTTTCGCGAGGCCCGTGGCCTGACCCGTTCCTCGCAAATGACGGGGTATAACCGTATTTGGCATCTTCTCCCACAATCCAGACACATGGTTCAGTTAACAGGTGTAACACAGGAGGTACAAGCGCTATGTTTTAAAACATTTGCTTAATTACAGTGACTCTTGTGCTCTCAAATACTATGGTACATAGCCAGAGAATCAAATATGAGCAGCATTATAACATTTTTAAGAAGACTAAGATGGGATTGCCATTATAACTTTCATTTTTAGTACCATTTTACATCAAGATTTCAACTCTGCAACTGATCTAGCTACTACTCTGCCATCAGGAGTGTTCAGCCCTACTGCTCAGAATTTCCTGCTGGTTTCAGGTTTCAATTATGGTACACATTTACAACTGGAAGTAAAAAAAAAAAGTTAAAAAATCCCTCCAAACAGGCTTAATACCTACACACTTACACAGCCAAAATACTGCAGAAGAATTAAAAGGGACTGCTGAAATGTTCTCCACCTGCGAACTGTCACAGCTGCAGCTCTTGTCATAAGAGAGACTGCAAAACTAAATCTGCTGCAATTCTATCATGAAGTCAAATAAGCAATCTGAGTTGTTGTTATTTTAGAGGCTGTTCAAAATTACTTTTCAGTCTCATTTATATTATTTTCACAAGTTTCTTTCCCATTACTTAAGCAATGCACACTTGGGGAATTCTGTCTGTCCTAGCTGTCAACTCCCACATTTTCATTCAATGGCTTCAGATGTAATTTAGTTAAGAATGGGAAGAGTATATTTGCCAAAATTAGAAATACTGAATATATTTAGTTAGTTTTAATGGCATTCCTCTCATAAGAGATCCATAACATGTTTGCTCACTAAATTTTGCAGTTATAGGACTCCTACACCATTGAATGGGACTGACTTAGACTGAAATTAATCTGTGTGTCCAGTTGTTTAGGATGTCTAAGGGAAGAGAATGAAGCTGAACAGTTCAGTGGTAAATACCAGCACACACAGTTTTTTACTTTAAAACAACCCAAAGCCTTCCAAAATACAGTTCTCATACATCTCATTGAAAAGCCCCTGTCAAAGTGAAAAATGCAAGTTAGCAATACTGGGGATGACAGAGTGTCCAGTTTCTTAAATGTCTGGAGAAAGACCAAGTGACAAAAAGCCATTTAAACATGCTAGATCCCAATTTTCTTCCAGGACAGATAATGAGAGCTCTGCAAGGGAGTATGTTACAACCCCTATTCATATCGTAAAAAACCTCTAGGTTAGGTATCAAAGCCCTTAAGGAAAACAGACACTGTGTTCACACTTGATGTTCAACCTCAACCTCCACTGACATAGACTGAGGCCATTTCCTCTCATCCTGTCACAAGCTGCCTGGGAGAAGAGGCCAATCCCCAGGTTGCTACAAGGGAAGAGAGACTCTGACACTGCCTTCCCAATGGATTTAAACTCTTAAAGTATCAAACGAGTGAATTTACAGAAGCTCACCTCCAAAAGCACCTATCAGCTGATACCCATGTTGTGAGCCTGCACTACTTCCAATGCACATGCTGTAAAATAGTGCAGTTAAACTAATGCTCTTATAACGTAGATTAGCACCTCCAGCATCCTTGCAGCTAGTCAGAGCTTAGCCAGCCAGCAGTGCAAGAGACAGCTGGACAACTCCTGGCTTCTCCCCCCAAACTTGGTAAGGGACCAGGAAAACCTTTCCTTGCACAACAGGTATCCCTTGCCCTGTTGTCATCAACAGAAAGCCATTCTGGGTGAGTGTGCAGGTCAGTTGCAGCCTGAGACAGAAGGAGAAACAGGTGAGGAAAGGCTGAGCCAACCACCAGCAGCAACCTGATTTCATTAAGAAGCAAGCTGCAAACAAAGGATGCTGCGTCCTGCTTCCCAGGGCCAGGTATGCAGCTGGGAAGGCTGCAGATGTTATGCTACTACAGTAAGCCCTCACCTCTTCATGCCTCAAATTTTGCAGCTTCACGTCTTCACGGGGTTTTTTTCCAGCAAAAACATCTTCCCTCAGTGTATTGCAGGGTTTTTCCATGTCACGTGAGCATAGGATGGCCAGACATGCACAGAGTGCCTCTGCTGCATCAAGAGGCAGGACCAGCCCACCCCACACAGTGGGGTACGGCGGCTCCCTGGGACTCCCTGGCAGCAGGAAGGGGCAGAGAAGATCCCCTTCACTCCCCTGTCCTGTGCCATGGCATGGGGAGGTGCCAGGAATGGTCCCCAGTACTCTGGGGCTCGGGGGGTGGGGCAATGGGCATGTCTTATTTGCATATGTATAATCCGCCGCTCTGCGAGAAATTCAGCTTTTGTGGCATTCCCCCAGTCTTGAATCCCCATGAAATTCAAGGGATTACTGTACCAGCGGCTCTCAAAAGAAAAAAAAGCATACTATTTAGAGATGATAATGTTTAATTTGTCAGTATCACAGAGTATGACAACCAAATAATCGGGCCATTTAAGTTTAAGTGTGTAGATTTGGGTTATCCTAACAAATATATTACTCAGATATATCCACATGATTTGTCATGTTTTTATACACATGCTATGGCTATCCATTACCATCTTTAGGACAGAAAAATAAGCAGAAGAATTAACACAACTTAAGACTTCATACAGAGCTATTAATTTCGAGCTGTTCCAGACTTTTCACTCAGTAAATGTTGTTCACTGTAAAACGCTTGGATATTTAACTTCTACAGGATGACTCCCCTATGTTAGCATAAATGTATGACTAAATTTTGGCAGAATTACAGTATCTCTAGATATTTTTACTACCTTTTCCCATGATATTTAGTTTACTTAAAGAGTCACTTAAGCATATGAGACATTTAATGAAAGCATAATAGACTTAATTTGAAAGTGAATTTTCCTTAAGGAAGATGGCTTAAATGGACAGCTGAGATCAAATGGGAATGGAGAAAGAATGCTATTTCCCCCCTGTTAAAAATCCCACTTGGCTTTGCACCACTAAAATCACCAAAAATATTGTTGTTGATTTCCACACACCCAGGAACAAATTTTTGATTTAAGTAGCCTATACACAAGCAGATAATAGAAAGGTAAAAGAATGCTTGTCAGCAAAGTAAGGATCTATCAAAAATAATCTTCACAGTTGTAAAACATTCTTGCAAAGAAAACGACGTGATAAAAACCCAGATCACTTGGTAGAGAAAGACACATCTGTCACGTGTTTCTCTACATTCAAAAATCTGTGGATCCAAGAATATAGGTCTAACACCTTTACGTGTGACCTGCTCCTGAAACTGGAAATCACCTATGCACTCTGGTAGTCCATTAAAAACTATTTATGAATGGTGGCAAGAACTGAGCAGCAATTTTCTCTCCCTAGGCCAGTAGACAGGCTTGTGGTATGAAGTGCTTAGGTCAAAGAACTACAATTAAAAAAAAATAAATAAAATAAACCATTTTTTCCCTGGCTTCATATCAAAGCTATTATGGACATTTTGGCCTCATATACAGAAATCACAGATTAGAGGGACATGCATAATTTAAAATCTGACTAGATCTGGGCCAGGTGTACCTACTCCTGCAGCCATGAGGCACCAGCTGTCCCAGGGCAGGATTCACATCAGTGCAGGCTTCAAACCACATCCCTCTAGATGCCACCACATGGATCCAGCTTGAGACAGGTGCAAGAGGTCCTGCCCAGAAGTTATGATCTTGAGGGGGTTCTGAAGAGGAAATCTCCGTTACATTTTTGCTTTTCTTTCCTGCTTTGGAGATCAAGGTCTTGGGGAAGAAAGTAATTCCCACATGTATCTCCTAGAATATAACCCTGTTGCTTGCACAGTGGTTCTAGGGAAGTATTTTCCAAAAAGTGAAATTATACTGAAGGTGTTGGAAGGAAGGTAGAGAAAACAGATTTTGCAGTGAACATTTCTTTTATTCCCAGCTAATACAGCAGAAATTTTTAAGTAATCCAACCAAAACTTTCAATGTTCTTTTTCATTTGGCAGACATCTATCTATTCAGTTGTCTTTTACAGCCAAGTAAAATCATCGTCATGATGCAATTCATTTTCTAAGTTGAAAAAAAAAATGGAGCTACAGATGTCCTACTGAGCATGCAATAACTGAATAATGTGACATTGTAAAGTTACAATATTATAACCAGTTATTTCCTTTTCACCCAATAAAATGTGGGTTTTTTCACCTCCTAAGCCCACTTGCTTTGCCACATCCAGGGTGAAGCTCCAGAGAGAAAAAGTCTTTCATTTTCTAAAACTGAAAAAGACCTTTTCCAATAAAGTCTAAATAGGAAGGAATAAATAAATATTTCTACATAAAGAAAGGAATGTCTCCTTTATTCATAATAATATTTTATGGTTGACCAAATGGAATGACCATTAGGCTGCATGTCTGAAATAAAAGGGAATAAGATCAAACCATGTGTGTGCACTTTATTCTAAAATACAGATTATGTAAAATAATTTGTACAGGTCTTTGCTGAATAACTAAGTTAATATTTGTATAACCTCTTGAAAATAGCAACTCAAACTAGTGGGTGTCAGGTTACATGACAACTGACATACAATGCCACCAGTTCACAGTGACGATATGGACCCGCTGTAGGAGCTGGGATACAGGTGCAGCACACCCTGCTCCTACATGGCAGCCCCACCACTGTGACTGCCGGAACAATGGCAGCAGTGACACTTGTGCCCAAGGGCTCCTGGAGAGGGGTGGCCCAACTACGTGCCCCGCTCAGACACAAGAACACAACACAGAGATGTAGATACTTGCTTCTCCTGACAGCATTGAGCTCAAACCTTCCAAAAATCACTTGTTGAAGTTACTTTCTTTTCTCCTGTAAAGATGATTTTTGTTTTTTTAAACTACACTCACACATACGTCTCACTCCAAAAATCAGGCCCCACACATAGCAAAGATGCTTTCAAAATACAAACCCACACTTTTTTAAATACCCATTTCTTAATTGTATGAAAGATACTCACCTAGGTACAAGTATAACGAATAAACCATTTGTCAGAGAACAGCCCTGTAACATCACGACACGGCACTGAATCAAACATAACTATAAATTTTATCACTATACTATAATAGTGTTATTAGTAATATAATACCACACCCCTCCCAAAAAAAGTTTGGCTATTTAAAAGTGCTAGATACACACCAAATTAAGAAAAAAGCCAATATAGTACTTTTAAATTCGCAGACCGAAGATGTGCTGTACTATGTGGTTTGACAACATACAGATCTGAAAAAAAAGCCCAAAATGCTGTGAGTCTTGGACTCAGCCAGGAAACCCTACACAGGAAATCTTACGTATCTTATACTTTTTGATGTACCTTATCAAATCACAAGTGGATAAGCAACAAACTTTATTAGTTAGTGCAATCACTTAATTAGTGCAATCATCTACTGTCTCACTGTCCACTGGAGTTTTGCCACTGATGCTGCAACTTTCACAAAGTTCTTAGAAATCATGAATTTTTAATTATCTTAAAGCATCAAGATGAAAAACTAACTTCTGATCACAAGAATTCATAATAATCCATTTTCTAAAACTCCTAAAAATCTTCACCACCTCTTTCAACATTAACCAGCACCGTGCCTGAAGTCATCCTGCCTGAAGTCATCACCCACACATTGACACTCCATCCCAAGGGGCAATCGTGGACAGCTTATTCAGGTTGAGAGGCAGCCTTTACCCTTAAAAATTACAGTGTAACTTAGTGCCACCACGGTGCCGATCTTGGCTTTGGATCCCAAATCACTGCCTAAGGTAACAATTTTTCAAGGGTTTCCCATTACACTGAAACAATTGGGCTGTCTTATTGATGGAGCTAGTTATTACAGGCTATTTACATATAATGAAAACAGCTTTGGAAATGGAAAAGGAAATAAAAGGAAAAGGCTGCCTTCTGATCCCGGGGCTCCACGAGGCACTACTAAACAGTTAAGCAGGAAACCTCATCACCATGAACAGGATGGAGAACTTCTTAAAAAAACCTCTCCTGCTACAAAGAGCTCTGCATAAGCAACCCTCCGAGCAAGTGCTACCAAGAAACAATGCCACATTCTTCAAACACATTCATCCACATGGTATGGTATCTGCAGCCCAACATTGACAACATCCAAATTAAATGAATAAATATCTGCACTGCAAGCTGGATTTGTCTCGGAATACAATTGCTCCTCATGTGGTTTTAACACATGTGCATTGTCAAATAAATCACAGCTCAGTGGGCGTGCACATTAAAAATAATTTGTCTATCTTGTTAGAAGCCATCACATACTTCAGTTTAAGAGGTGTGAAACTGGGCGAGAAAGGTTTTACAGGCCTGGGACAGATATACATAGAGCCCGTCGAGGGAACCTCAAGTATCCGACCCTCCAGGGAAGCGGGTGGCGGCTCCCGGCAGCGATACCCACGAACACCCGCGGGTTCCATGCAGCCGCCCCCGGTGGGCGCTGGTGTCGCCCCGTGGGGCCGCCCCGTCGGGGCGG
>WEKX01003585.1:120547-153090 GCA_013390025.1 Pitta sordida | reverse complement strand
TCAGGGCGAGGCGGCGGCTTCTGAGGCGGCGGCCACCCCCTACGTGGGGCTGCGGCGGCCGCTGGGCTACAAGCTGGCCAAGGCCACCAAGGAGCGGATCTGGCGGGGGGAGTTCATTGACCTCTTTTCCTTGCTCCACACAGAGCTGGCCCCCGAGCACGGCCCGCGCCCGGGGGACACGCTGGACCAGTGGGTCTCGGCCTTCCTGGTGTACGCCAGCGTGCTGTGCGAGAAGCACCCGGCGCGCTGCGGAGCCATGTTCAAGTACCTGGACACCATCCGCAAGCTGCACGCCACCTACGGGGGCACCTCCTGGATGAACTACGACGAGGACTTTCGGCGGCGGGCGGCCAAGAACCCCACTTTGCCCTGGGGTGACGTCGACCTGGACCTGTGGATGAAGTGGATGGCGCCCCTCAAGTCGCTTGTCCCCAGGCACCAGCGTGCTGAGGGCGAGACACAGCCCTCGCCCGCCCCGCCGCCTCCGCCCTCCCAGAGCCCCAAGCAGGAGGAGAAAAGCCAGGTGTGATGAGCCGGTGGCCGCGTGTTTTCCCGCCCCACTGGCTGGGCATGGTGCCCCTCGGAGGGGCGGAGGAGAAGGGGGCAGTTGGGGTGCCCTGGCGTGGGTCGGTGGCTCCCTGTCCCAGCACTGGCTCTTGGGTCGTGCTGACCATAGGGACGTCGTATCACGGCTGCCCAGCCAGGAGAGGTGTGGGCATTGATGGGTAATTCAAGCAATTAATTGTACCATTTATTGACCTGGCCGCCAGAAAAAAGGAACCCCACTAGTTCCCTGATATATAGTTTCAGTTTCCTAAAGACATCAGAAGAAAGATGTTTTGTAGTTTTTAGTTTTTCACTGAGCTGCCTGTCTTTAAGAAAATTAACTTTCTCAGCAATACAGTTATCCATATGTAAGACAAAGAGTAGAGACTCTCCTGTTACTATGGGAGCATGTGGGTAGTTACAGGCTGTGTGGGAGGGCAGAAAAATTAATGTGAATAAAGGTAAAATTCAACATGAATGGCCACAGCTTGCAAATTCAGTGTGATTTGAAGATTAAACCTGGTTTGGGACTCATTAGATTTAATATACAAGTTAGGGTCTGTTTTGTGGAAAAAGATGGCAAGTGTGATAAGGAGAGGTAGGGAGGATTTTGTATGTTGTTTTTTACTTTCCATATAGGCATCACTGAATTGGTATAACCCCTGGTGTACAGAGGCAAGTCTACCTACCCTGTCTGCTGCCTGAGGTGTGACGCTAAGCTCCACAGCTACAAAGGGCTGCCTGCCTATGTTAGGGGTTGTGCTGGTTTTCTTACACTGATGGCTCTAGTCTGCCAGGTCCCCAGTGTAGAAAATGCTGAATGCTGAACGTTGAGTTTTATGCCAGTTGAATGGTGGTAGAGAGATTCTGTGATAATGGCTATATTTATTTCTAAAGTTTTATTAGAACTCTGGGAAGACCCTTTGCATTCCCAAAGAATTTTTGTTAGGTTATCAGATGCTGTGCTTCCTAGGGACTGCTAGCACAGAGAGACCTAGTTGTTTGACTCATGTGAGGAGGCAGGATCCTTTATTAAAGGCATCTGGATGTGTTTGGTGTGTCACACCAAGTCTTGACTTTGGTACCTATCAAAGAAAGGGTCTTTACTAGGCCAGCCTGTGACAAAGAAAGGGAGCCAACACCACACAGTAACTTAGATAAAACCAGGCCTCTTGGCCTTGAACTTTGTGGTTGATGCTCTGTGTTTCTGCAGCTTTTTCTGATACCTCATTTATGTTTCCCCATTCTCAGGAAGAACAGTTCAGTTCTTGTTTTCCTCCAGATCTTACCTGAGCACCAGATGGGCATATAGCTTTCATCTCATCTGAGAATGGACATTCAAGTACCAGAAGTTTAATGTTTGTAAAAAGAATGGTGCTTTTGCAGCACAGTTAAAAAGTAAAAGCTGTGCAATTGTTCAGTGTGATTTCAACTACCTTTCTGTTATTAGAGGAGTTTATAATTGGTAGCACATAGTCTCTTATAATGGTTTAAAAATGTCCATAACTGAAATAAGGGTTTGAACAGCTGTCAGATGTTGATGAGGCCTAGGATAAAGCATGAGTTTATCATTGGCAAGGCAGCAGCAAGGAAATGTTTTCTTGGAGGTGACCTGTGCATTTCCCTCACACCTTCCCAGCACCTTGCAAGCTGTAATTATGTTGTGTAAAACTATTTCAGCAAAATAAGGTCCAACATTACACGTGGGCAAAAGAACTAGAGGGTTACAATGGGAGAGAATAGACTTTTTATGGGCTAACAACTTTGGCCAGAACCTGAGCTTTTCCACATTCATGCTGTCAGGAGGAAGAGGGGATATTTTACAAAAACCTTTTATTCCAGAGTGTTGGTTTGAACTGATTTTGCTTTTATAATTTCAAGGGACAACACTGGGCAGCATGACCAGATGTCATTTCCCCATGTCATTCATTCAAAGACTCCTGGAATTTTAGTGTCATATACGTTAGTGACTGTCTCTAGTTCTGCATTTCCACAGATGGTTAAACAGTAAAAACAAAAGTCAAGGTAAACAAAGTATCATGTCCAAAGCTAGCTGCTCTTTGAGGCTCTGGTAAAGAGCTGTAACTTTGCTTCACATAGAAAGAGCGAAGTGAGTTTTAGTTTGAGTGCGATAATTGGCACGTATGTAGGATAGCTGAGGTTTATCCCTGCAAATTTATGTCTGTATGTGTAACTTCAGACAATTCTCTTTTTTTCCCCAGACTCCATGAAAACAGAAGGCCAGTTGGGATGGCAGTCAGACTAAATGGGTGAGTTTATTTATAAAACTGACTGACTTTGGATCTTAAATATTTGCAGATTTGTTAAATACGGAATTTCTTATTGGTGCCAACAGCCTGACTCCGTTGGTGTTTAAGTGGAGCTCTGGTATTCTAGTGCATTCTTTTACCTCTGCTTCTGTTGCGTTGCAAGCTGTGCTAGAGAAGACGTAGGAAATTCATTTTACCCAATCAGCAATTGTAACAATGGACTACAAACCTGCAGAGCAAGCCAGTTTGCTGGAAAACAGGAATTCCTGCAGCGCAGCACTTGTCACAGACTATCCAAAGAGGGCAAAGATTCAGGAAGGTGAATAAATTGAACATTGGTTGAATGAGGTCAGGAACAGTCTCCTGGAGGAGAACCCTGCCCTAAAATACTTTGAAAGTATAAGCCAATTTAATGTGCAGATTAAACCTTCTCATTTGACCAAACTGGTGTGCAATCCTGGATCTTTGCAGACCACAACCGGACACTTCAAAACCCTATGTATTATATTTGTTAAAAAAAAAAATAAATCACAACTTGTCTTGTTACAGCTGTTACTTTTGCCATTTCACTGAGAATATCTGCAACATAAATGTATTTGACTCAAAACAGTATCATACACTTGGTATAACTCAGGTTGTCAACAGAATTATTCTGTGCCGCTCAGTATCAGCTCTCCATTGTTCTTTAAAAAATGCGTTAACCATTGCTGTCATAGCCAGATAGCCCAGTTGTGCATTACAAATCAACTATAGTAATTGACCCAAATTATAATTCTGGGTTTATCTTTGTTGAATACTTAAGATCGTGAGCATCAGACTAGACTTTTGTGGTCTGGTGAAGATGAACATCATGTCATCTGGTTCATGGTTCAATTGTTCTGCATCTCAGTACTTTATTTTCTTTTCCTTTTTCCTTGCATACTAGGGAGTATGATCAAGGTAATACTATGGTCCAGTAACGCGCATGATGGTAAGGGTTTGCCTTTAGTTGTTTCAGGAAAAAGCTGCCATTATCTTCTCTTCTTTACCTTTCTCAGTAGTTCCAATGATATACATAACATAAAGTGTTTGTAAATTGATATCAAACTGTTTGTGACTTCACCCAAATAAATTTTTATATTTAAATGCTGTTCTTAATCTTAGTGGGTTTTTTCCTCCTTTGTTCTTATATTGCAACTTCCCTTTTGTAATAATTTCTTTCCGTCACCTGACCTTTTTACAAAATTTCTGGTTTTCAGTTATTAAAGTACAACTGCATTTTAACTATGAAGAGAAAACCAGTCATCCTTTGAAATTTCCTTCCAATACTTTGCATAAAGACTTAACAACCATAGTTGATGTAGGTTATTTTTCTGCCGGTTATGGAGACAGTGACAGGTCTCAGGCCTTGATTTGTCTGAAAATTAAATAGCTTCTGTTCTAAAATACCAGTATTTTAATGACCTCCAAAGTGAAACTCATCCAGTGAATGCCGAGATTCCTGCATTTGATACAGTAGAATATAGAGCACTTTTACAGATGGAATTACAAGTCACAAAATTACTTTTCAGTTTTGAGAATGAGCTTAAGCTCAGTCATCACATCACTTGTGCCATTTTTCCCTTGTCCTGTTCTCTTAAGAAATCAGAATGTGTTTACTCACTGGTCTGTGCTATGTTTGTACCATCATTGCTACATAAACTAAATACCTGCTGCATCACTGCAGGCATCTCCTGAGCAAGTGCTGTAATAGTGGCAGGATTTGGGGAGAGATACAGGAAGAGGGGGATGTGGAGTGAGGAAGGAGACAGAAGAGAACAGTATTTACTCATCCCTGGTGAATTGTACAAATGTGAGTCTTAACCTATTAACTCAGAACAGCCAAGCAGCAACAGTTTTGGGTTTTGTGTCCTGTTTGGGAGCAGCATACCCAGCTGGAGTCTGAAACACTTCCTAATGTTTTTTTCTGAGTCCTGCCAAGAATTTTTGGGTTTTTTTGTTACTCTCTACAGCCTTCATACAGTCTGGTGCCCTTCCTGGCACTCTGTCACCTCCTGGTTTCCTGGTTGCTACTCATTCTGGTTGGACCACCCTGTCTTCTGTCTCTGCTGTAGACAATTGCCAGAGCTCTGCCTTGCTCTCCGGTGTCAGTGGCTTCTTTAAAATGGCCTGCTTTCATAAAGAAACTTGCCTTTTACATTATTGGCAGCACTGTTTTTACAACATGTGGGACCTCCTCTCCCTTTTCTTTTCCTCCTTCATCACTGAGCCATGCAGTAACTTCAGTCTGATACTTGTGCATCCTTGCTTTGGGGTTTATTGTTGTCATGTGTGCTTTCCCCCGTATTGCTGTGCTGTAAGCGTCTGCACTAGTTACTCATTAAAAGGGTTGGACTTCAATGTGTTTCTTCAAATTTCAGCAGTTAGTTACTGCATGATTTTGTCTAGTTGTTGACACTGGGTGTATCTTTACAGCTCCTGATGTCCTGTTCTTTTTGAGTCAGCTGATGGCTGTTGAAAGGGTGGTGCAAAACTGCATCTCTTCTGTTCACTTCTGATTTATGAGTAGACTTTCTGGTGATTATGAGCTAATTTCCTATCATTTACCTGAGAGAGCAGGCAGCATGGAGATACTGAAGATGCCTGCTGTCTGAAAGCAGACACCAAGCATAACCCTTGGACTAAGAGAAGTGTGAAGGTAGAACATACAGTTGTAGAGAGGCTCAGGATTGCAGTGAACTGTTGCCACATATTCTTTCAGTAACTGATCTGCAGCAGAAACTCCAGTGATACACAGGAGTTACTTTGTTATATATACTATTTCTGTAAGTCCTATATCAGAGCCAGGGTGGATGTCTTTGGTGTTGCTGCAATTTCTTGCTCTTTGCTCAAAAAATCTTGAGCATTTTACAAAGGTGCAGCAAAGCCTTTTACCAAGGCATGGAATTTCCACTTAGGAACACTTGTAAATTGTGTGGGAATTGATTTTTTGGGGAGGATCAGCATCTTCGGGGAAAGTTTTCTCTCAGTTGACTAGAATTAATTAATTTCAGATAAGTTTATTTCTAGAAGGATAGGATTCTTTTTCACAGATGTGGTTTTTCATGGGCTAGATTGGTATGTATTGTTATTGCAAAGAACTAATTAAAACTAGTGCAGTGTGACTCTTAACAGCACAAATGAGTTCCAACAGGGATGAAACTGAAATACTTAAGTCCTTTTGCAAGCTGACATGCCTGAGGGCTTTAGAGTTGAGCTTGAGCAGAAGTAGCTTCCACCTGTGTGTTGCAGTTTGGTTTGGGGTATTTGAAGCATCTTGGAAACACGAGGATGTTACTACTCTTTTGGTCATAGTGATGTGTCTTCAAAAATAAGGTGACAGCAGAATATTTTGCATGTGGGAGTAGCCTGTCACATCTGCAGCTGAGCAGAATCATTACTTGTGGTCTCTGATGGGATCCTGTAGGTTACTTGGTGTGAATTCCAATTTAAGCTTAAAACATTGCTTTCCCATCTTCTGCTGTCTTCTGTAATTTTATCAATTTGGTTATCTTCTTCACAAAAATCTGATGAGCACAGCAACATGTTCTGAGGGCCAGCTGTGGGATCAGGCAGTGTCTGACCAGCCTGGCTGCATGTACAGAGCCTTTCAGCCCCATGCAGGTAGTTCTGCCAAGCTGGTGTGGTCTAGCATGAAGCAAGTTAGTACATGTCTGGATGGATGGCACACAGGAGGCTCCCCAGCTACCTGCAAGGGTTGTGTGTTTTTGAGAAGCTGGTGGCATTGTTTTTTCTGTACACTCCTGGTAAAATGAAAACCAGAAGTCATAGAAGCTGTACTACCCATTGAGGGAAGGGAGTTGGTGGAAGTGTTGCCTAGTGAAGTTATCAAACTTCTTTTTAGGTCATATGTTTTGCATATGCTATAACAAGTCACAGTGTCTACAGAGTCGTTTTGGTAGTTTTTTCTACAAAGAGATTGTCTATGAGAACTTGGCTGGAGCAATCATAAAGCTAGATCTCACTTTTTCCTTCTTGGTTTGTCTTTCATCCTATCACAAAGTTCAGTATGCATCAGCCCAGCCAAATAAAGGGCATATATTTTTATCCATAAAATCTTCTGGGACAAGCACTTTTTCTTTTTTTTTTTCACTCTGGGAATTCTCCTCAAAATCTGTTGGCATCTTTGCAGTTTAACAGTTTACTGGGCAGTCAGCTAAACAGCGATGGAGATTTAAGAAGCAGGATGTTTACAATATCTTACATATTTGTAAACTTGAAATACATAATTCACTAAGTACTTTACCTTTTTTGGTGTTTGTTGCTCTGTCTTTACTTTAAAGAATACTTTCTTTTTCATAGTGTCTCAGTGCAGTGTTGCTGTGTCAATATTTCCAAGGCAGCAGGAGAGTGTTTACATCCCCCCAAAAATCTGTTTTCTTTGATTTTTCTTTTATTGCAAACATCTGTGTCCATAAAATCCTTTCCACAAAACTTCTTTTTTTTATTTCTGTGCAAAGTTAAACTCAGATCACATTCAGTTTTCAGATTTTTTTATTATCTGAGCTGTGAAATGTGAGCATTGTATCTGACCTTACAGCAGCAGGTGTAGATCACACTTGCCACTTCAAATGGCAGTTCTAATGATCAGAAGTCAAGAGTGGTTGTTTAAAAACACTTACAGTGCCTACACTGGCTTCATATCTTATAAGAACCATTTGTATTGCTGATGCTCCAAGTGTCCATAAATGCCTTATATTACCCCCAAATATGAAGTTACATGAAGGGAGTAGTCAGTAAAGTGTGCTGGTTTTGTAAGACAGTATGGTGGCAAAGGACTTGGACTGTGTGTTCCCTGTGGATGTCCCTGGCATAAATAGAAGCAAGGCATGTCCTTGCAATGTGTAACATGGACCAAGAGTTTGTACCTCCTCTGCCTAAACTTCCCACCCTCTCTTTGGGCGTTCTGTCATGTTATCTTCCACCATACCTCCCTTGTCTCTGCTGTTGGGTTTATTCACTTCATAACAGTGAAATGTTGTTCATGCCAGTGTTTAGAACAGAGAAATACCACCAGGACGTGCAGATGCTTCCCTGCCCTAAACATTTCTCCTATGGATCATTATGCAGTGCTACGGGAAAGGATGTTTTAGCTAGGGAATGACATTTATACAAGTCCTTAACAGAGGTGCTGGGATTACTAATGTGAGCAACTCTGGATTCTGGACAATAAAATAGGATCAGTTCGAGGTGTGGAAGTCTCTGAGGGTGTCTTTGTTCAGGGCACGCAGCCATGGATCTTTCTGCCCTTGGTGTGGCTGCAGGTAATGGGCTTGAAACAGTAGGCTTCTTGAAGTGTTGTATGACTGGGAAGAAGCATTTCATTCTCCTTTCCTGTGTAATTTCCCTTGTCCTTTCTCCCTCACCAACAGTCTCCCAAGTGAGATATGTGACTTTGTTATCAAGTACTGGTGAGCAGCAGGGGAAATCTCACTGCCATTATATTGGGTTGCTGGGAGAAATTAGTGAATTTTCACCTGTAATACCATGGTATTTTTCTAGCAGCAGCACAAAAAATTTGGTGTATTGAAAGGGAAAAAAAGTGCCTTCAAAGGTACCCATTGTGTCCTTTGCTTTCCACTTGAGAAAAAGAAGATTCAGCTCTCTGGCTTCATGTGATATTGGCCAGTGATAAAGCTTTAGTTAGAGCATCTGAATGAAATCTGGTACCAGAAAGTAAATTATGTGCATCATTACTGCTGCACGTGCTCTGCAGGCCAATGTATGAGCAGAAAAAGAGCTCTGATCAGTAGGTGAAGCTGACCAGGCTGCCAGTGATGCTGACACACCAAGCTCAAGATAATTTTATGGACCTGGTTACAGAACCATGCAGCCCAAGGATGAAACTTAAAAGAGCACTCTCCTTGTGACTTAGGATGCTTTAAAAAACACCCACAAAAGCACCAAAAACACAGACTCAAAAAATACTTTCATTGTATAACTGGAATGTGCAACAAATAATAATACAAAAGATATTGTTGAAAATGCCTTCTGAGAGGAGTGTGGGTAGTATCTGGTATGCACCATTTCCTACACCATCCATTTTCTATTTTAAAAATCTGATTGCAGGCAAATGAAATAGAGCAGTATGAATGAGATAACGAACAATATAATTCAGCAGTGTGTTAAGACAAAATGTTTTGTAGTTCTGTTAGCAAGAACATACATGTCAGTGCTCAAAGCATCAAAAACAAACCTTTAGTGTGTTACAACACCGTTGGAATGTTGAGAGCAACACACGTTCTTGGCCCTGTGTTGCACAGATGTGTAAGTAATCTCAGTTTTTTCCCATCAGATGGGAGAGGAATGCTTATCATCCTTTGCCTGCCTCTTGTACAAGGAAGTGGGTAATATGGAGTGCTTCCCCAAGTGGAGAAGCTGAGAACTAGACCTTGGGTCACCTGATTCCGCACTGTTTCACAGCATCCCAACTGCTGAGCCTGGAGATACATAGTACCTTTTTGCTTCATTTGATCTCTCCAGCCCACAGTTGCAGAATGAGCAGTTTCCACAGGACATGGAAGCATGGAAACGTAGAAACTTCTTTTTTTTTCACCCCTTCTGGTGGTTTTGTGGGTTCAGTCTTGACACCATGTTCTCTGAGACTGCTGCAAGAGAGAATCACTGAAACTGAGAAACAGGTGAGGAAAGCTAGCTGAGCTGTTTCCTCATCAGTGTAAGTGCAGTGAATGCTACTCAGCTTTCCTAAGTCTGGGAAGTGTTTATTATATAGCCTGGTTCATATCTCACAGTGGTGAAGGGCTGGAAAATGTAAATCTGCTTATTGCTATAGCTGGTGTTGCCTAGCAGTACATCACATACATACCCTATATTGAATGGCATGGGAAGATTTGGCTGTGGTAGGAGGTGAAAATTACTTGACAGACATGTCCTGGTAAGATGGCTTAACCTGGCAAGCTACAGGAAATAAAACATGTCTTAGTTCTCTTTCAAAATGCAGAAGTGTCTTTCTTGAGATAGTTTTGTTGCCTTGAGCACATGTGCCTGTTTGATGTAGAGTGATTAAAAATAGTGATGCAAATGATGGGCCTTGTCAAGCAAGAACCTGAAAGCTTTGAAATGTTAGCTCTAGGTAGCTTCATCTCTGAGTTTGCTCAGAACTACTGGCAATTAAATTAAATTAACTGCTCAATTCATGTTTTTATGCCTGTGAATTTGCACCACAGCTTTATATTAGCATTATTGATTAATTATTTCATGCACAACAATCAAAAGACCTGTTCTTCTGATTTGTCATTGTCTTCTCTCCCCCCCGCATCTGTGGGAGAAATGCCATTGTGAAGAGGAGAGCAAGTTCAGGCATTGTGATGAAGGCTGGAATTCCTTAGGAAGATCCAGAGAGTGCCATTTACCTGGCCTTCCCCTCTGTTGCTGCATATCTTGAAAACAGGCAGGACTAGAGTCAAAGAGTCAGCAGTACCTCAGTGTGTCAGTGAAGAGGAGTGAGCCCTTTGTGATAGCTAAGGGTGGGAGAGTTGTCAATATTTAATGACTTTCACCTACAATGTCCATTTTAAAGATTTGGGGAAGAAGGGCTCGTACCCACCCCACACACTCGTACTTACATAAGGATCCGGAAAAGGGATGACATTTGGAGCTGGCTTTATATTCCCTGCTTTCCCTCCTTGCCTCTCTGCCATGCCTGCTGCAGAGGCTTTGGTAGGAGGAAAGGGTCCATTCATCACTCGTGTTCCCCATGACACCTAGGCTGTGGAGTTCATAGTGGTGCTGGAACAGTTGTTGCTGCGGGGATAGAGGTGAGGTGAACTGTGGCTGAGGGCTGGTGGGAATAATAAAATTAAGTCATGCTGTGCCAGGACTGCACTTTGATTGCCTGAGCACATTCTACTCCGATGGTAGAAGCAGGAATTTAGTTGATGTCTAGAAAAGGTGAGTTTCAAATTTGTGTGTGAGCACTGGAAATTATAACTACAGAGCTACAGGAGGCTGGAGAAAACGTAGTCAACGGTAAACTATTGGAAATACCCTCTACTTGAAAGCCTTTTTCAAGAAGTAAGGAAATAGCAAAGTCTGTCAGATTTTGTTGTCTGTCATGTTTTGGGAGTAAAGGGCAGTCAATACTGAGCCAGGTCTGAAATTACAAAGGTGGTTTGTACAGCTCAGATTGTTGAGTGTGGCATATGAATATGTCTTCCCTCGGCTATTTCTTACTGCAGTCTTTTTCTTTTTTTTTTTTTTTTTTCTAGGAGTTCCCAGGGTTAGTCAGTGACACTTATCTGAGCAGAAACTCTTCAGAGCTCTTCAGGATACACTTGTGGTTTATCTTCTGTATGTGCTCCTTTTATGTATGCTGGATTTTGCCTCCTGTTGTTCCGTGTTTTTCAGTGGTTTACCAGGGCACTTGGCACTTTCTCAGCCTTTTCTATAAATGTGATTATTCAGGCTGCATACTATCCAAACATCCCAGTATTACTTCAAATTTCTTTGAAGTGAAGGTGGTTTCAACATCTCTAAATATCTCCACTAGGTAGTGGATAAGAGCAGCTCAACTTCTGTGTTCTCAAGGTTGTTTTGTTCCTGTCATGGCTCTTTTCCTGAGACACTGTGCTGTTATTTACAGTTCAAGGTTTTACTTCTTATATTTCTAAAACAAAATTTAGCCACCCAACCTTGGATGCAACATTATGCCCAAAAAAATTTCTCAACCCGTTTTATTCAAATTGCAGCTGCTCCTACTGCAACTATATAAGAATTATTTCAATTTTTCTCAACAGATGGGCTTCTTACATTCAGCATCACACCTATGTACATTTATTTATAACAGTATTTCCAACTGAGTGTTTCCATTGCTGAAGATGTTACTTTAACAAGGTGCAGCATCAGAAAAGTTGTTTCTTCCAGAAAACAGCGATTTCTGTAAAACAGAAAAGATCCTGAAAACCCATCCCAACTATGCTAAGATGTTTTGCTTCTTTTTCCTCCATGAAAGGAAAATTGATTAATCTAGGAATTTGCACAGAACTTTCTCTCACTTCACTGCAGAGCCCGGGAAGTACATTAGAATCGTCTTGTCATGCAGCTTGTTACTAGTTACATGCAGATGTGTGTGGTAATGAAAGAAATGAATCTTGGCTTTTACGTTAATGAAGATGGCCTGCAATTTAAGTGGGATGTTTCAAAATGTTTTTAAATCAAAACTCTTTAGTTGTTTTGGGGTTTTTTTTCTTTACTTGAGGGATAACCACATTGGTGAGAACCAATTTCTGGAACTATATTTGTGGCTCTATCTTTAGTTTCTATTTTGGTGGTCCACTTTGGAGCCAGACTTTTTTTGTTGTTGTTAACTTGGATTTTTTCTGACACAATTAAAGAAGGGCTCTCTTTTATTATTCTGAACATTCTGCAAAATCTCCTTTCAGAGTAGACTTTTCTAAATTAACCAATGCTTGCACAGTTATTTTCTACTTCTTACAAAACCACAGCTGAAAGGAGTAATAAAACAATTCGATTGCTGCTTTAAGCTTGGGATTTAAACTGTATTTAACACAAGTAGACTCTCATTTCAATACTGTTTGATGCAGCTATTTCCCCTGTCAATGTTAATCATATTTTTGTGCTAATCGTACTGTGTGCAGATTGTAGGATCTGGCACTTAGGGATTTAGAAATCACAGATTCTCATACAAATGATTCCAGATGGGTGGATTTTTCCTTTGGATGCTTCTGGCTCTTCCCGATGCAACTTGCACCAACCAGTCCACACTTGCAACACAGTGCCTCGAGAGGCATTTGGTATAGCTGGGCTGTATCATGTGTTCATAATACTGCACTGAATTTCTCTCATCCACACTTGCAAGTAGAATAATACTAAGCCTTACCAATACGAAAAGAAACACCTTAAAAATTTCTGGAGATGACTTCCTGCATACTCCTTGCAGTTTCACTGTCATTACAGGAGCAGGGAGGTGCTCAGTGCAGAGACAGCTGAGCTGATCCTGGTGTTAGATACCTCAGTGCTGTAGTGGCAGCATCTTGGTGATGTAGGTCAGGTGAGCCCGAGTCCCTACTTGCTATAAACTATGTTCCCAGCACGACAGAGACACGAAGGAGGAACTGCTGCTCATGTCTCACTTTTGGACAAGGTTCTATAGTGGAAGCTACAGAGCCAGGATTTACTCACAAAGCGGTCTAAGTATAGGAGAGCACTGGATCCAAATCATACCAATCCCAACCACAGGAATAATTAAACCTGTTTAGTGCTGTCAGCTACTGTACAAGAGGCCAAAGCATTGTACCTGCCTACCTTTACTCCCCATGTCCCTAAAAAGTTTATATAAATATGTAAAACACACATATGTAAATAAATGTTATTCTCAAATAAATGTCAATGGTCTAAGCAAAAATAAATAAATGGCTGTATGTGTCTATTTTATTCAATGCCACATTTGCAATTCAGAAATGTTTCTTGGAGCCATCAGAATTTTCCCAGCTCAAGCAGAGAGAGTATCTACTTTGAGGAAGCCACCTCAGATGCTGCGCTACTCAAGGATGTGTTGCATCTACTGGCTGCAACCACTGCAGTCTCTGTCCGAAATTTTGGGGTAGTGGAGGGCTCAGCTGCAATCTCACTTGTCACATAAAGTCAAGACACTTGTATTTGGACCAACTCGGGTAAGCAATGTGAGGACAGAAAACCAGACCACAAACAGTTGGCAAGATACATTGTCTTTTGATTGCTCTCTTGGTGGACATCGTTCCTGTATCCCAGGAAAAGTTCCCACCATCAAAAAAATAATTGTCTTGTTTTAAAAAGGCTGCAACATCACATGCACAGAGTTGGTATCCACTAAGTTTCAATACAAACTTCTTTCCTGAGCAATAAAAGTTCTCATCCTCATGAGGCACTGATAGTCTTTTCATTTTAGTTCTCCCAGCAGACTACAGAGCAAATAACAAATGAGTACTTTGATTTTCACTAACTTTTAGTATTTGGCATGTTTTCATAATGCATAAATTACTACACAGATTGTCCTTTTGGCTGGAGAAACAAGTTCTAACACGTTGCAGAGCTTTAAGGGGAGAATTTGTTCTGAGGACAACCATGTGTCCTGGGAAAAAGATGAGAAAAGATAAACAAAGTAAATGAACATTTGTAATGGAAATGGTGAGTTAGTATCAGTGTTAGTGGAAAGCAGAACTCAAGTGTATTTCTTTGCACGGATGTGCAGTAGTTTGGTATCTTGAATCAAGAAAGAACACGCAGAATCTGCCCCTTCTTCCTGTTAACTGCCTGCATGCTCACATCCAGCTAACATTTGTATTTCAGTGTGAGCAGGAATACTGTACAACTCCCAGTCAACCAACAGACAATACAGTATATTGAAATGGTTAATTTGATGTATGCATTATTCTAATCTTTTTTTGTTCCCATTGCATTTAGATACTCATTTTTCTTTGTTTGAAAACTGAAAAAAGTTTGAGTTCTGCTATACAGAGCCATACTACAGTACATCACTAACTGAGAAGATTTTTATGTGAAAAGCTAGACTGAGGAGTTCTGAGTTCCAGCTTTAGGGATGGATCCATCTCCTTTGTGTTGATCACAGGTCAGCTGGGGATTTCACCAGTGTGGGAAGATGTATAGCTAATGTTAGTCAGCAAAGCTGCCCTGTACAGCACTCACTTGGCCCGCTGCCAGCATTAGAGATGTTCCTGCTGAAAGCAAGAGGTCACAGTCAGTGCATTGCTGAAATGTGTCTGTTGTTGGCATAAGCAGCCAAATTCAGTGCAGTCCTCAGGATTAGCCTGACAGCAGCTCATGGCTATGACAGCGCTTTCTCATGTTCTTCATCACGTTCTGAAGAATCCTTAGCTGAGCGATGGAAATAAGGTGCATTTCCAAGTCATGCCAGTGAGTTACAGTGCAGTGCTGGTCAGTTACTCTCTGTGTGCTCCTTTACTGTCTTGCACTAGTCTGCCCTGAAGAGAGAGGAACATCTGCAGCTTGCAAAATACCTGTAGCTGGTCTGGCTAAGCCTCAGACAGATTTTTCAGCTCCTTAAGCAAACCAAAAGATGAAAAGAAAAAGCTCACTCAGTTTGTTTGAGCTGAGTTTTTGCTCTTCTGGAAAAAAAAAATCAGGCAAAAAAGCATTTATAAATAGTTGTAGGGTTAACAGACCTGGACTTGTTTCTAATGATTAAGAGACAGGGTTGGAGTAGGTGCCTTTCAAAGACGCCATTTGCTCCTTGTCAATACAGGTCTACAATACAGATTTAATTCTTAAAGTAATTATTCCTCATCTAAAGTTACTTCTGAGTTTTCTATTTACACATCATCCCTTTGCTCGTTTTTTCTTTCTGCCTTTTGTCAATCCCCTCCTTACTTTTTAAAAATTCTTTTTACTGTGAGTTTGAGTAAAAACACCTCTGTGAATTTATTTTTTCTTGCTTTACAACAGGGGTCAACACCACTCACCCAGTTTCCCACAACTGTCCACTCATGTATGCCAGAGCCTCTCCATGCCACATCTGTCCATAGCACCATCCTCTGCTTCTCTCCTTTTGCCTGAGGCACTACATGCCCTCCCATCTACTATTTCTTCACCACTCTTTTGAGTGCCATGAATGTGTGTCTCATTCTGAGTTGGTCCTCATGTTCATCCCCATTGTGGTCCCTCTCCAGGTCCCTCACTGGCATCCCTACCACCTGCCTCTGCTCTGCTCCAGAACCCCTCTCAAACTCAACCCTCAGACTAGGAGACTCCTGCTGATGTTATGTTTTCCATCTCACCCACTGACACTCCTAATTCAGCAGCTTGGGACCTGGTATTAGTTTTGCAATAAATAAACAAATCAACCAACCAACCAACCTTTAAGGCTTTTCATGGTTCTAACAAGCAAATACAAAGTGAAAATAGTCTTGTTCTAGTAGAAATCTCAAAGGTAAAATAGTATACTGTGGGAGTAAGTAGGCTAGATGAAGCAAATTACAGAATCACAGAATGGCTAAGAATGGAAGGGACCACAGTGAGTCATCTAGTCCAGCCTCTGCTCAAGCTGGGTCATCCCGGAGCACACGGCATAGGATAGCAACCAGACGGTTCTTGAGTGTCTTCCAGGGAGGGAAACTGCACAACCTTTCTAGGCCACCTGTACTAGTGCTCAGTCATCTGCACAATAAAGAAGTTCTTCCTCATGTTCAGGTGGAACTTCCTGCGCATCTGTTTCTGCCTGTTGCCTCCTGTCCTATTGCTTGGCATCTCCAAGAAGAGCTCAGCTCCATGCTCTTGACACCGTCCCTTTAGGTACTGATGGACATTGATGAAGTCCCACAAGGGCACGCTGCTGGCTCATGGATAGCTTATTATCCACCTGGATCCCCAGGTCCTTCCCCATAGAGCTGCTTTCCAGCAGGCCAGCACCAGCCTGTACTGGTACATGGGATTAATAAGAAATTTTGCAGTCAATTTTTTTGGTCAATCTATACAGCCATCATTCAATAATCTTTTTCAATGTGTCCCATTTGCCTGTAATACTACCTAAACCTTAAGTTTTCCCCTTCCATTTCCCAGCCTTCAAATTTATGGCTCCTGAGTCCCAGAGAATCAGAGGGTGCAGGAACTCATAGGAAACACTACAAACACTCGCTGACTGTTTTTTTTTGCCAAAGCTGACTATCCCAAACCTGTGACCTTTTTTTTGGTGACTTCAGCATGTCTCACACTGTGAGTCTGTAGCCAGAAACATATGTATAAGCAGGTGGATGATTATCTGGAGGGATGAGGCAATGTGGTTTCACCTGACATGGAGCAGGTGCACACCTTTTGGAAGACAAGGTAGATAAACATATCTTAGGAATCAAACTACAGATCTGAAAAGGTATGTGAAAAGCTTTGTGGGCAGCTTTTATTTTTTCCTCCTTATCATGGGTATGACTTCAGAAATGAGACTGTGGTCAAGAGAATTGAGTGCATTCAGATTTGCTACTAGAAGAAACCAGCAGCATCCTGTGCTAACAGAGTATTGTAATTACGCCAGGTGAAAAATAAACCCACATTGAAACTCTCATATTTTGAATTCTTTGAAATCCTGAACTACATCTATTTGTTGTAACTTAAGCAGATACTGCTATTGTTAGATGCCTTAGCTATCTGCCTTCAGCTGAGGTCACTTTTGAGCCAGGAGTGATCTCATGACTGGCATCACATCACATGTTCTTTTCCTGTTCTAACCAGGACTAATGCATGAACAAGTGAATAACTGCACTGAAGATTTCTTTTAAAAAAATAACATATCAGTTAAAAAATTACTTCAGATGTTCCACTGTTAAATATAAAATGTACTGCTCCTTATTTGTGGCAAATTCACTTTTACAGCATTCTACTGAATGAGATTAAGTCACAGCCATTGTCTTGAAAAATAAAGCACACTTTTGAAACCAATTAAGGTCCCCAGTCTGTTTCAACCTGGAGGAAGTAAGGCAAATGAGAGGCAGACTTGATCCTGACTTCAGAGGGAGTTGTGCTGATTTTTGGATTAGGCTCTCTTGTAAAAAGTAACACAAGTCATGGTAATGGATACAGAAGGTGTACTACTGTATCATCTGGCAGCACAAATCTGATGATATCAGATATGAATACCTCTGCATTACACTGAATCAGAGTGAAAAATATGTATGTTGATTTTATGCCAGCCACAGAAGGACAAACAATACCTCAGCCAAAAGGTGTTATAATTACATAATACCTTACACATAGCTTATATAATAAGAATTCAGACTATGTAAGTCTCTAGGAGAAGACATACCTCCTACCTACATCTTTTTGAACCAGTATAAACCAGCAGAGTGAGTTTGTCCAGCACTTAGCAATTTGTGTCTGTTAGATATGCTATGGAACACCCTCAATCAGGTTGTCAAACCACAGCCTAAGCACATAATTAAACAAGCTATTTCATACAAAGTTTCAGTCTTACAAGCACAGTCACAGAGATGATGTCTCCTCTGAAAACACGTACGTGCTCAGGGGAACCTCTCATCTGCTCAGAATTAAGTAATTAGCTGAAGAGTTGCACAAAAGGGGCATTAATCCATGATTTCAACATTTCGGTTTGGCTATAAACCTGGTGATGTCTAGCTAATACCCCAGAAATCATTCCAAGCTGGAAGGACATCTTTCCACCCTCAGCTGGAAATATTAAAGAAGATGAAGTTTTCTGCATGGTGGGATCCAAACACTGCTGCCACATGTTTGCACAATCTCTGCAGCTGGGTTTCTCAAGAAGCTCATTACCACAGGTCCAGAGGTTCTCAGCAGTACCAGAGGCACACTTTGCACCTGAAAAAATGAAAATGGCACATCCTAGAAGAGTGCTTTCCTGTTGTTAAAAAATGAAGTGCTGTTCATTCACTTACCTGGCTCTTTAACATAAAAAGCCAAATACACAGAAGAGTGTTTGCATACGCCACCTGTGACCATGCCTTTGCAAATCATTTGCAAATCATCTGTTTGAAAAATGCCATCCTATAACCTCATCTGTGAACAGACAATTGGAGGTCCTGGAAATGTAACAGCATGCTTAACGACACCTGAAGTAACACAGAACCATACTGGGCTCAGGCTGAATATTTTGGAAGCTATACTTTTGGTTCTGTTCAGCCCTGTTAATTAAGAGGACTAATCAGTGTGCTGCTGAAAGATTTATTAGCTTCCCAAATTCATTTGAGACTGTTACTAAAGGAAATATAGGCAGTGATTTAACCACAACAAGTCTCTCAAAAGATCAGATAATTTTGTTTAAACAGAAAAGGCATCCTGAGGAAGAGAGGAGATTTATTTTCATAATAGGGTGGAAAACAGTAATCTGTCTCCAGAGAGGCTGTAAGCTGTTGGTAGTAAATATTTAACACATAAAATGTAATCTGGAAATCATTTTAGTGCTGTGCCTTTATCCTGGAGTTCTCTGCATGAACTCAGAGCAGAACATCAATTAACTCCTGGGACCCAAGCTATGGCAAGGAGATGCCAAGCTGGAGTGAAGACATTTTTGTGCATGTTACCACCTCCATGTCAACAGAACACAGAATTTTCCTGTAATGAGGAAACCTAACTACTGCATGAGGGAAAAGAACAGTGCTGCAGAGAAGACTCAAAAAAGTCAGGTGAAAGCTGTAGTTATTCATCAGGTCCCATTTCCCTGCAGGAGGAAAGGGCTTGGCAGCAGCTCCTTGCTGGGAGGGACGTGTAGAGCCACAGCATCCCCAGCAGTGTCCCAAAATTGCTGGCCTGTTAGGAGATGAATGGGCTTCAGTACCTCCCTGGAACTAAACTATAACTATTCACAGTCTCTTTTAAATTGGAAATTGGCTGTATAGTCCTTTTTTTCCCCTTGCCCATACTAAGATTTCACTGCAATGTATTGTTAAAATGTGGGACATGACCATAAAAGTCAGATGAAGCATTTTCCTTACCTCAGACTGTGTATAGAATTGGAATGATGTATCACTGCAGAGTAAAGACTGCATTTGTTTACTCACTGAAATACCGTCAAAATCTAATAGTATTTTAGTTAATTTTTCAGGCATTAATCATGTCTTTTCACACCTGTTAGTTTTCCTGAAAATCAGTAAAATTACTTTCGGTCTCCATTTTTAAGTTCATGCTCTATATGTAGACTTTAAGTTTCTTAACATACCATGCTCTGTCTATACGGTGCTCTATAGGCTTAAGTCAGTTTTCCTGTATTTCCTTTTCAAAAGATGCTTTAAAACTTCCACAGATTTTTTTTTCTACTTCTTAGTATTCTCAGATATGTACAAAATATAAATCTATGCCACTTTCAGTAGCCAAGGCTATTCTGGTTAACAGAATAGTATACACAAGTCAAAGAAGTTTGGACATTGCATGAGTAGTCTGATATAAACAACTGCCTTCAATAAATAAATTAAGTAGAAATATAAAAAGCAACAGTGTAATGTAAAGTGATTTAGTTTACACAGAAATCTGAGTGCAAAGTGTCATACTTTGGATGCCAAAACTGTATTAATATGAGATAAAAATGAGCCACTTACTTCAAATAGTTTCTCTGTAACCCCACATCCTGTCTTTCCAATATCAGTACTGCAAAGAACAATCTTCTAGGCTGTTGGAATGACCCACTTAATAGCTTCTTCAGCCCTTCTCAGCTCTCCCCTATGTCATGCACAACCTGGGAAGACCTCCAGACACATCTCAGCTGCCACTGCTCATCAGGAAGATTCCAGCCACCACCAGCTCCCCTGGATTTGCAGATTTTGCCACAAGTTCCCAAAGTAGCCCTTGTCTGATGCTTGATGAAGAAGCATCCTGCAGCCCTCTCCGAGGGCCCTGAGCACTGAGATACTGGGCATTGCAAGAGCAAAGCTGGGGTTAGGACCTCTGCTCCTCTGGGGACTTGAAGGCCTCTGGTTTACCAGCCATCTTTAGTCATTCTTAACTGGCACATGCAAGGAATAAGCATAACACATATTTATACTCTCAATAGTTAACTCCAAGATACCTCACCTATTTCTCTTTTCCTAGTAGTCTGTCAAGATTATCAAAGATTTTCACATTTTCCCCTGGCTTGGGTCCACTCTTTTGGTAAGTTTCCTCCTTGCCTTGGGCTTGCAAAGCAGCTACTGACTGTATTTCTCCTTTCACTCCTTAATAGTAAGGCATCTACTAATTATAGCTTTTTTGAATAGGTAAATTCCTTGTGATTGACTTAATTAGGCCATTAACTTGTCCTCTAATTCCTGGGGACTTCTTTTACTGCAATCAGTGAAGTCACATCTGTCTTGGTGACAATTAAGACAAGAGTATAAATTGAATTTAGAGATACCTGAATAATAGAGAAATAATAACTTTACTGAGAGAAAGGTGAAAAAAATCAATATAACAAATATATATACGTATATATGTTTGAACAGCAATAACAATGGGGAAAAAATGATGACTGAAAAAAACAAACATGAGGGGGCATGTTTGAGGGAGACCAGGGTCCTCCTGGGATACCAGGGGCAGGGGAATAGGGCTCAGGGTAGGCAAACTGGAGGAGTAACAGCCAGTGATCCTTTCCTGAAATGTCCAAGGGGCTGCAGGGAGATCCAGCAGTCAGCAGAGGGAAGGCTGTATTAAGATGAGGAGTCAGAGGTCCACGTGGTCCTGGGCAAAACAGCAGTGGTAGAGATCAGAGGAGAAAATGAGACTTCCTCAGTCCAGAAGATCCATGAACCTTTTTAAGGTGGCCTGGCAGCTGTATTTATAGGGCCTTGGGCCCCTCCCATGTCACATGCCTTGTGGGCATGTCTTCACATGCCATTGGCCATCACTCAGCCCACCCTGGCCCTCAGGCCACTCCCCTAATCACATGCCTTGCCAGGAAGGGAAGGTAAGACAAGAATCCCCCATTGTTTGCTGGGTAAAAAGGAGAGAGCCTCTCCCTTGGTTACATGTCTTGCAGGAGAGGGAAGGGGAGATAAGAAAAGAACCCTATTGTCTGTTCCAGTAAAAAGGAGAAAAGTTTTACAATAGAACCAAAGGGCTCTCCCCATGACAACATCTTACTCAAGCCCGGAGGAACCCAGACCAGTATGCCCTGACTCTGTTCAAGCTCGAGGTATCCATGAGTATCTGAACTTCTGGGCAGGACAAAGCAACTGATAGAGGGCCATCAGACATGTCAGTGGACAGTATGTGGACATGACAGTAGACCATGAGTATTTTCAATTCGGTTTTACAACCCCTAGTATGTTATTTATGNAGGGGCTGCAGGGAGATCCAGCAGTCAGCAGAGGGAAGGCTGTATTAAGATGAGGAGTCAGAGGTCCACGTGGTCCTGGGCAAAACAGCAGTGGTAGAGATCAGAGGAGAAAATGAGACTTCCTCAGTCCAGAAGATCCATGAACCTTTTTAAGGTGGCCTGGCAGCTGTATTTATAGGGCCTTGGGCCCCTCCCATGTCACATGCCTTGTGGGCATGTCTTCACATGCCATTGGCCATCACTCAGCCCACCCTGGCCCTCAGGCCACTCCCCTAATCACATGCCTTGCCAGGAAGGGAAGGTAAGACAAGAATCCCCCATTGTTTGCTGGGTAAAAAGGAGAGAGCCTCTCCCTTGGTTACATGTCTTGCAGGAGAGGGAAGGGGAGATAAGAAAAGAACCCTATTGTCTGTTCCAGTAAAAAGGAGAAAAGTTTTACAATAGAACCAAAGGGCTCTCCCCATGACAACATCTTACTCAAGCCCGGAGGAACCCAGACCAGTATGCCCTGACTCTGTTCAAGCTCGAGGTATCCATGAGTATCTGAACTTCTGGGCAGGACAAAGCAACTGATAGAGGGCCATCAGACATGTCAGTGGACAGTATGTGGACATGACAGTAGACCATGAGTATTTTCAATTCGGTTTTACAACCCCTAGTATGTTATTTATGGAATAAAGAAGATTAAAGACGTGCCAGAGAGAACAAATACGCCCTTCCCCTTTTCACTTTTCCATAGAAAATTAAGAAAACAAAAGCAGACCTAGCTAGCTACTCAATAAAACCCCCAGAGCTGTTATATCTGTTCCTGCATTTTTTTCTTAAAATGGCTGCCCTATGAGGTGTGTGATGAATTGCTGAGGGTGCCAGGACATACCTGGCACAATGGGGCAGGAGAAGGAGATACAGATTTGCATGCCCATGCCTGGACTATACGGAAGTGTGAAGGACCAATCCCACTGCTGGGCTGAACACAAGATATATCAGGCCACATTATACTACTTCCTCAAGGCAAAGCACACAAGATCTAGCACAAAAAACCCACCACCACCAACAATGGCCACCAAAACCTAAAGCAAAGAGAAAAAAACCCAAGCAAACAGAATGAGCAAATGACCTACCAAGCTGTCTTCTGTGCCTGTTAGCAAAGATATTTGTTCTGCCCCCTGGAGATGCCTGTGGCTAAAAGAATAACAAGAGCTCCCACATGATCAAAAACCCACTTTAGTACAGTGGTGACTGTCCCCACCTCTCATGCAGGAGACCGGGGGTTCGATTCCCACCAGGGAGGCAGTGGCGCTATTTAAGATTTGGACTCGATGGTCCTTGTGGGTCCCTTCCAACTCAGAATATTCTGTGATTCTGTGATCATCACTGTCCCATCTCCTACAGTCTGGGCAGCACCCTCATGTCTGTTTTTCTGCCCTGAAGAGCCCCGGAAGCTCCTTAGAGAAATCACACTGAACATAAACAGGGATTAAGTTCACCTCTTGACTTTGGATGTGACAGAACTGGAACCTTCAGTGTTGTCACAACTGTGATCCCAGGACTTGCATTATTTTCCTCAGCTCCTACACTGATGCATGGTGCCAAGGGAAGATGCTGGTGGAACTGGCTGTTGCCCAGTCAGAGGTGCATAACCTGGGGACTGGTGTGAAGATCTCCCAGGCTTATGAAAAAGAACCAAGGGAAAAGACCTTGCTTTTGCTGAACATGAATCTTGTTACCACCCATCCGTCAGTAGTAATCCAGGCAGTAATTTCTGGGGTACCTTTACTGTATCTTACCAGCTTGCTCATTTTCCAAACAGATGATTGCAAACTAGTTTTGTGTGTTGGGCATTTATGTATCTGCACCACTTTAAAGTCAAACATAAAAAGCCATGTCTGCAGATAAAAATATTATTTGAAGTGCTGTTGCCTCAAAACTTCATGAGTCTGAATGTCAGTTTAAGCTGGCCCACTGAATTTCCCACAACTACAAGTGGCTCTAGAGGAATACAAGCTTAAAAAGTATAGTTCACTTTTCCCTCTTCATATCTAAACATTACTAAAAAGACAGGCAATGACAATAACCTTTACAAGAAAATCATTCAGTGCTTTCTCTTTCTTTTTATTAGACATAAATTCATTTCCCCCCTCTGAATTTTTGTTTGGCTTGTAGGCATTGTTTTAATTCTTACCCATGATTCAGGAGACTCCCTTGCTGTCTTAACCTAACTAATCCATTTAATGGACCCATATCAAATTGTTCCTGTAAATCTAGATTAATCAGGGCTTATGTATTTCCCATGTTTCACCTTGTCCCTAAGTTTCCTCAAATTATGCACACAGAATGGCAAGAAGGACAGCTAAGAAGCATTGTCTTATTAAAATATACATTTTTCTTAACCTTAAACATTTAGGCACAGTGTATGACACTGAAGTAGTACAAGTATATTTCAGCATGTGTTAATACTCTTTGATGAATAGTAACTGAGTTTATCTTGTGCTTAATTTCCAGCAAAACACTGAATTTCAAACATGGGCTATGTTTGAAATGTTTTCTGCTGAATCTTCAGCCTCCAGCAAAACAATCAAAGAACACAGGCGAGCCCACCATCTGAGAAGCTTTCCTGTTTAATCTTTTCAGGGCACATTACCTCTGTTTAGTTATGTTTGCAAATGGTAAAATAAACAACTGTGTGTTTTTTAGCTGAACTATTCTTCCCTGGGAAAGGCTGGTTAGTCCAGAGCACACCAACTAATACCAGAAGGCAGAAGAGACAAGAAAGAACAAAGACGTAATCACTTAACACAAAATAAATATGTTGAGAAAGGAATTACTCATGGCTTGAAAGAATATGAAAGCACATTTTTAATTCTCTACACACCAGTGACAGCAGCCTGAGTAATTAACAAGAGGAAGTAATTGCTTTAAATTAGCATAAACTATCCCCTCAATGTTGCTAATAAGATACAGGAAGAACATTTACAATATTAGAGTTTTAATAATAAACATTTTATCTAAAACAAACCAAAACAAAGTAACTGTGAAAACAATTGAAATATTAAATATTAGATAGATTTGATTAGGGAAAAAAAATCACAGAACTATCTGAGGAAAAGAGTCAAAGAGTTGTTACTTTCAATTCATTGAAGAGAACTAACTTGAGGTGGTGTAGTCCAGGGCTATGGTAGTTTCTCTGTGTTACATGCCTAAATCCACCTCTCCCCGTGTCTGAGGAATTCCTGCAGTCACCAGCTGCTGGACTAGGCTAGAGGGACAGTTTTTCCCCTTGACACTTTTCAGCCTCTGTGAATAATTAAACACTGTCTGGAGCAGGGGTAGATTCAGGTCCTACCTACTGGGAGAAGGACACAACCACTGGCCTGCACAGTCAGTCTACCTCACTTAGTCTTTTTTCACAGTAGTATTTACACAAAGTGAAACAATATTAAGGGAAGCCTGTTCATTGTGGACAACTTGGTGTATTGAATGTTGGATGGTATTCTAAGAAATGGGAGAAAATCTCTGGCAGTGGGAGAGTGGGGAAAACAAAAGCTTTTTTTTCCGTTCTCATTTTCAGACTGGTTTGCACAGTCTTCCTTATAAATTAATTAGGATGGACTGAGTGGGTAGAAGGGATGGAGAACTTCTATGCTATAGTATTTCTGAACTGGTTTCCAAGTCACTCAGAGCCTGGAAGTAAAAGAAGTACTGAGAGGATGGAATTTCACACTGCAAAGGCATAGATCAATTTGGCTCCACAAATTCTTTCCCATTCTTAGTCCTTGACTCATAAGTCCATCTCTGACCTCTACCTCATGCCAAATATCCTTCATTTTATCCCTGTAGACAGGGCTATTGTCTGTCCACAATAATTTGTCTCAGCTTGTGAAGAGAGGAAGAAAATGTGGGAAGACACACAACTGTTCACAGAACTACACCCCTTCCTATACTTATTTTTCCGAAAGCTATCAGAAAAATCAGAAAAATATCACTCTGAGAATAGCAAAAGCCATTCTTGATTATTTCCCAGGAAGCCAGGACTCTCACTCTAAACTAAAGGACTCCTTTGCAAATGCGTGTCCTGCTTCACTGTTTCAGAGAGAATTTCCTTTCTGAGGTTTAATAAAAAAAATGACATTCTGTTACAAAGTAGCTACATGCCAAGTTTCAAGCTATAGTCATTTTAGAGTTATCCAATCAAGGAAGAAAATAAAATACATACCCCAAAAATGTTTTAACTACAAAAATTTATGCTGAGGCTTTAAATAACTCAGGAGATGCCTAAGAAACTTTGGTGAATTATATAAAGAAAAAATCACTTAAAAGCATAGGGGCCATAAAGCATGAAAAATATCAAACTACTGGACAGATTATGTATAAACATACAAAAATGTAAATTTAGAACTTAAAATTGGCCTTATCTCCACCATTATTTCTTTAATGAAAAGAGTAAATGTAAATTAAGCTAAGAAACAATTTTGCCCATATGGATTTTGCCATCTCAGTTCATTTAGAAATAATTCAGAAGTGTTCTTGTCATGTCAAAGGAGAAAATGTCAAGAATTCCCCAGGGATATATCTTCATTATAGCCAGCATTGTTATTTATGTCTTCCAAAGGTTACCTTGGTAACTTTTTACATCGATCTTCCACAAGTAGTACAGTCCACATCATGTTGCACTAGAGACTGCTAAACTTTTCAAGAATGCTAAATCATATTTCAATAGCACTCTATATTTTGATGTCTTAAACTTTGCTTGGTCTGACTCATTCAAAGTACAGGTACAGAAGCAAAGGGAGGAACAGAAGGTGTTGACTAAGTGACCTTATAGAACAAAAGACCACATTTTATCATGTTATCTCAGGTATTTCTTTTTTAAAGTCTCTCCCCTTCTTTATACTTTGGACTAAAATGATCATGAAAAATAGAGCTTAGCAAAAGAATGGACATATGAAAAAAAAGGTTTTACTGTACCAGCTCATTTCTTTATAGTAAAACAAAATGTTAGTTCATATCTCCCCACCCCAGGAAAACAGGAAGTGGATGAGAAAGAAACCTGAGAAAAACCAAATGGTTATGGCAGACAACAAATTATGTAATGCAAGAGGGAAAAGAGTAAAAAATGAAATAGAAAATGGGTGTGGAAAAGAGCAGAACTGCTGGAGTTATAGAAGTTACATTAAAGAAGAAAACAAGAGCCATGTGTGCATCCCAAGGTCTCCCTGAAAATTAAAGGATTTCACCTCAGTCTGTGCAGTTGCCTGAACTTGAGGACTTTTCTTCAATCCACATCAAGGGACTTCCTGCAACTACAAGGGACTCTAGAGCAATACAAGCACCAATACCCAGGGAATGGCTTTCCAAAGAAGAAGAAACAAAAAACCACTCTTCTGTGCTGTGAGCAGTGCAGAATGGCAAAGGCTGACCATGGGTGATCTGCAACAGATGGGGGATGCGCGCCAAAGCGCAGCCTCGCCATGCTCTACATACCCAGAAAATGGCTTCTTCCACCCCCAGACTGGGTGCAGGGAGTGCTCTCTGCTCTCTCTGACACCGTCTGCCCATCCATCCCCTAGATCTCCTGCCCATCCCATCGGTGCTCAGCCCATCCATCCCCTAGACCTCCTGCAGTGGCCCCAGTTCCCTCCCCACTTGAATTGCACAGGCCATCTTACACACCCTGCCTCGCTGAGCACTTCTCCAGCAGTGAGGCTCTGTATTTTTTTCCTTTCCAAGTTCCTGACTGTGAGGCAGTAGCTTACTGCATTATTTACGATGTCACAGTGCAAAGGCCAGGAATAAGGGATGTTTGCATTCCAAGAGAGACATTTCTTTCCCAAGAAAAGTATGCACAATCCTAATGCCCAGAGTATGTTTTCTACTACAGATAATTAATTTCCATGATATATGGTATGTATAAATGCCTTATTTCTACCTTTCCCCCTCCAATTTTGCCTTCCATAGCAACATAAAAGAATGACAAACCCTGTAAGAAACCAACAGAATTTTATCTATTTTTTATATTTATTCTATGTGAAAGGAGTCGAGCATTTGTAAAACCTCAATGAACACCCTTTCAGTTACTTGTCATTATGAATATTTGATCTTTTTTTTCTACCTCAAATACTTCCCGCAGTTTCATTGACCCTGCTCTGCTACCACAGTCAAGCCTCTCTCAGAAAACGTCTGTTCAGAGAATCCTGGACCTCCAAAGGGCAAACTTGAAGATAAAAATACTACTGTAATACAAACTGAAGCCCGAAGGATTGTGCAGCTTGTTGCCTGGATGACTGTAGGCTTCATGCCTTGATGCCAGCACCACTTCACACTCCTTGATTGCTTCATGGTTCATTTAAACCAGAAAGGTGTGAAAGTTTCAGCTTTAGTTCCCTGCTTTCTTGAAGTACGTATTGTTATTTCACAAGACAGGAACCAAAGCAAAATACTGAAGGCAAATATACTTTGTATTTCATAATAACTCCACATGGAGTTATTTAAGTCTTAATTATTTTTTAAGAATATTTGTTACTATATGTTGTTTATACTTCAGTCCAAGCTTCTGCTCAATTTTGCTGCAACTATAAAGACTCAACCTATATTCAGATCAGGCTCCTTGCTGTGCACAAAGTCGTGCCAGGACAGCTGGTGGTGGGGGGAAAGAAAACAGCCAGTAGCAAAAACTTAAACTTCTTCAAGGAACCCTGGCCTGAGACCTTCTAAAATTAAAACATCCCACTGGTCACGTGAAGTATAATGGGTTTTGCCTGAAGTAGTCTAAAGCTATGACTCTGGCGACATTAAAAACAGGGCCTGGAAATGAGCTTAAGCACTGCTCTACTAATTGCCCATTATGCTTAACTGCAAGCAAAGGTTTGGCTCATGTCAGCTAGCGCTGTCCCAGACAGAGTCCCAGACTAGGAGACGGTGTGTGTGCAGCCCCTTCAGTCAGCATGCACCAGGCAAACGCCACATCAACCTCCCTCTTTTCACCTTCTCGTGGCCATCATCACGTTTTTTTCACTGGCCTCAGATTCTCAAGGGCACAGCATACATGTTCTCTGCTTCATATGATGTAAACATCACTCCAGTAACCCTCTTTTTTTTTTTTTTTTTTTCCCCAGGAAAGAAATAGCCAACAAAAAAAGTGCACTACCATGCTAATGGTTGTGTCTTAGGTCCACGGAAGGGAAGAAATTGCTTTGTAAATGTGGATCTGGCCAGGTACAGGCACTTAGCAAAAAAGCAGACCTTCACTCATTTTATTTGATGTTATAAACATATCCCAGTTGCAAGAACCTGGTGTACCTTCACAGGAATGGCAGAAGGCACACTCACTACGCTAAGGCCACCATCCCACTGAAATCCTTGAGGGTCTTAGAACCTGCAAAGATTATGTATTTTGATTTTTTTTCCTTCTGCAGAACAAATGTTAGTTTTGTCTCTAGGAAAAACAATTACTTTGGTTGAAACCTCTCAGTTTGAAACAGATACCCAAACAAGGACATCATTAGGAATGTCCTTCATAGGTAACAATAATTTCCCCATCTGTAGCCCTTTTTTATCCCAGAGATGTCTGTAGCTTTACAGTAAATTAAGGTGGGGTTTTTTTCTTCTTTTTGTTTTTATTTTTAAAATCTCACAAATGAATTATGTTAAAGCAGGAAGCATGCTTTATTTAAGTGATGTCAGGTTTTTCTTAAACTGTTTCATGAGAAGCATTCTTACTTCTTTTTCTCTATTTACACTGATGTTTATGAAGCCAATGTAAACATCAGAAATGAGTGCAAACACCAGGCACTTTATGAGATTTGAAAGGAACACAGTTTATTTCTTAATAAAATTAAGAAAATAGTTAAGTATTTCTATATATATGTATCTATATATATAGTTCAGAGACACTGAAGAAGTATGTTCTCCTTATTATACATTTACCATTTGAGCTTTTTGAGGATTACCTCAAAAAAATCAAAGATAGCATTATGTTGGTGTTCAAGCTAATTTTTATTAACTTCTGGGAGAGGACAAGTGGGTTATTGCTTCATTAAATGTGCTGACACACACTGAAGTTGTGTTCTCCGCACAGCAATCCAGCAAGATGGTTACACAGCACAGTATTCTTTAAAGGGTTATTGTCTCTTTCTCATGAGCTGTGCTTTGATTCCACGTAACTGCCTCCTCCTCCACTCGCTGCAGATGTCCTCTGCTTCTTCTGAGTGTCCTGTAACATTAAGGGGGAAAATTCCATGATCCCAACACTAAAACTACTGTCTGTAATTATGTACTGTGATTATGTGAAAAACGAGTGGGCAAAAAAAAGAACGCCACTCTGCCAAAAAAAAAAAGTATTATTTTGCCCTGGTCAATGCCCAAACAAACAATTTTGTTCCTTAAGAAACAAAACAAACAAGAGAACATGCAGGTGATGGCTGATGAATAGAAATTTAGAAAGATAAGTTATACAATTTTAAGGGATTCTAATCTGGGCAATGGGAGACAAAATACCCTCAGAATGCTTAAAAGTTTCTGCTTGTGTTTCCAGCGCAAAGAATGAAGGAGAGATTTTAAAGAAAAACTCATGGCAGGGATATAAAGATTACTAATTGCCTAACTGAAGTCTCCCTAGGATTTATAAGCACAGCACATAACCCTGTGGATGCTGGAGTTGATGGAAACACCCCTTGTCTCGGCTGCCCTCGGCTGACGTGCCTCCCCCCTCAGGGAGCACCGGGCCCGCTCAGGTAACTCAGGTAAACACACACCAGCCACCCTAACACTGACCCCGGGCACAGGACTGGAAATGAGGCCAGATTCAAACAACAGCAACTAACTCAGCTATGCATATTGCCTCTTGCCAGACTGGCTGGGTATGTCTTTAGCGTGCTGCCACATTTCGTTTTGGGCTGCAGACGTGTAACCAGGCGCCTGGTAACAGCAGACACGGCAGCGCACACCTGGGAAGTGAAAGCTCCGCACAGGGCAGGTTGTGGGCTGGCATTGGCCCGCCTGCCCACACAGGCACCGCTCTTCCCTGGACCGCCTAAGCCTCGGTGTTCCCCAGAGCGCTGTGGAGAAAGGGACGAGGCAGCAAATCCTGACCCCCCTTTCCCGCGGGGCGAGGGACCGGCCTCGACCCCGCGGCCACCGCCGGACTACAGCTCCCAGAGAGCCTTGCGCGCCGGGCGCCGCCATGTTGCTCCTCTCGGTTTTGTTGTTGAAACAAAACCCGCCTTTGAAAAAAAACTCTCAGAATGTCCTTTGAGCCAGCAGTGAGGTGGGCAGCCGAAATACTTCCTCAATGAGCCGAATTAGCGCTCATAATCTCGTTGGGTGCGCTTTGGCAAGGGGTGCTTGGCAGCAGGCCAGGGCTCTCCTCTTCCAGGCCACTGTTTCCCAGAGGGGCTGTAAAACCGCTTTTCTTCTACGGAGGCAACGTAGTGTCCTGAGAATGTCCTCAAAATACGTGGTGGGTCAGGTCATCTCCTGCTCCAGCAATATTCAACAAGATCTGCTGCTGTTTTCTTTCCGCACTCATCCCCCTTCACCTCGGCGCCTGGGACACTGATCCCAAAACTGGGCCTGATCCTGCCCTGCTGTGATTTCTCCCAGTCACAGACCTGCTGCGTACAGGAGAGGAGCTGTAATTCAAACTCTGCTAAATCTCGCGTATCTAGTGCTGGACTTTTTGCTTATGTGCTATACGTGGCAGGAACAACTCATCACAGGCATTGCACGGGCAGTATGTGCATGTGCACACACAAACACCATTTTCCTTTATTTTATTTTACTTTTGCACAGCCATTTGGCTGTCTTTGCCATGGAGAGTTCAGTACCTTTGAAATATACATACTCTGCATTTTATCCAGAAGTAGGCATTGCCTGGGTGGTACTATCACAGAGCAAGTTTTTCATGAATATGCCGGTGTTTCTCCTCTCTGGGTTCCCTCTGGGTGGATCTTCGTTAAGGACAGCTCAGGTTTTTAAAAGTCCTGCTAGAGGAGGAACCTTGGTGGGAGATCTGGCAAGGCCAGGCAAGGATCATGTACAGCAAGGTGGCTCAGGGAGATAAGGGCAGATGCACATGTGCACCTACCCAAGTGTGGGAGCAGGGAGAGGGCAGACAGGGCAACAACTAGACCTCAAATACTATGGCAGAGATCTGTAAATGAATGTTAGGACACCCAAATAAGAAATTTGAGGCTTGATGAGTATCTTGGGTGGGAGCCATGAAAATGAGCTGGGGTGAAGTGGGACAGGTTGAGATGACATGAATGAGGAACAGCATCTGCAAGTGGAGACCAGTGGGGAGGAAGGAAAAGGGCAACCTAGGAGGCAGCGTGGAAATACGAAAGGCTGTGAGTACCCTTAAGACCAGGTTGGGGGCAGGGACACAAGCAAAAGTTGGTGGTTTTCCTTTCCTTGTTTTGTTGTTGTGGTTCTCCCCCATTTTTTAAACTATGGTAGTCCCTTGGGAGCAGCTGTGTTCTGCAAGTGTCCAGCAACATTTCCTTACTCTCACAAAAAGAGAATTTCAGTAATATTTTCTGCAATTGACATTGCATCCATGCAGTTTTGGAGCCTGTTTGTTAACCTTAGCAGTAGTAGGCTCTGAACAATTTCAGGAACACTTCCTTGATTTTCTCTCACTCCTTCTTATCCATCAATTAGCTTAGCTCACTCCACCCTGTTTTAGCAGCAATCCACAGGTTTTTCCCACTACACCCACTATAAAATGCATGTTAAGTTTGAATCAAAAGAAATTGAGTACTCGGTCCATCCTATCCCAGGGAGCATTCACGCTCTCAATTTTGTTTTTTGGGCACCTCCGGTCACACCTTACCTTCAGAAACTTATTGGTAATACACCAGCAACTCCCTGTTCTTTCCCATGGCAATCCTGCCAGTTTCCAGCTTTGCTATCAACCTCAGTACTGGGGG
>WEKX01003585.1:95086-120519 GCA_013390025.1 Pitta sordida | reverse complement strand
GGGGGGGGGAAAGAAAGATTTAATCTTCTTTTTCCCTTAGCACTGCACTAGTGTATGCTCAGTTGCATGGTTGCCTTTCTCAGTTTAAAATCATCTGCCTCCTGAAAAGCTTTTACAGAAACGCAACTTCAAAAATACTAAATAATCAATATTAATGGTCTTTCTACAAGGCTGGCTAAGCCCAGGCCTCTCAGCTCTGTCATGGTTTTGTGGAAATCAGAAATGCAGAACTGGCATCAAAACTGTAACAGCCTGAAGGAGAATCTAATACGCAACATCGTATGGGAAACTGCAGTGCTCCTCTGGCTGAACCCCGTGGAGTCCCTTCCAGGCATCAGTCAGAATAATGTGCACCACTGGGAAGGCTGCGTATTGGTTTTGATTACTGTATTTCCACTATTTGCATCCTCATGGAATCTGAAATTGAACACTGGAAAAATGGATCAAACCAGGGTTTTCTAGTCCAATGCCCTATTTATTTAAGGAAGAAAGAGCAATGGAGCAGGAAACAAACCTAGGCAGAGGTTACAATATACATACAACAGCCATCTTGGGAGTAAGGGCAGGTTTTTGCTTAGCGGAGGACACGGGAAACAGGGGAAGGAATGGGAATGTCTAATGATGTTTAGGGGAAGCAGTAGCAGCAAGGACAGCTGTTGTGCTCGGGGTGCACTTAACCCTCTCCCGCTCCCGGCTGCACGGCCGCCGCCAGGAGCTGCCGCCTCCCCCCGTCCGTGCCCTTCCGTGCCCGTCCCTGCCGCTCCGTGCCCGTCCGTGCCCTTCCGTGCCGGTCCGTGCCGCTCCGNGCGCCATGATGAACAAATGACCTCGCGGGGAATGAAATTTAAGTTCCACCGGGGAGAGAGAGTTCTCTGCTTCGAGCCCGACCCCACCAAAGCCAAAGTGCTCTATGATGCCAAGGTGACCGGCCGCGCGTGCACCNGGGAGAGGCAGCGAGGCGGTGCCGTCCCCGCCGGGCCTCTCCTCCGCTCGTCATCGCTCCCTGCGGGCGGCTCAGGCCGGTCCCCCAGCGACACTCGGCTCTCCCTCCGCTCCCGGGAGCCCCGGGGGTGAGGGGCGCACGTAGCGGCCACCAACGAGCCCGTGGGCCTTCCCGGCGATGGGGCCCGGGCCCTCGGGGCCTGGCTGTCGCGACAGATAGCGAGGGAAGCAAGTGTCGGAAGCGCTTCCCGCCTTCCATTCTTGGCTGAACAGCTGCGGAGTAACTCTGAAACCTTGTTTTCATCCCTGTAGTTTCGTAGCGTAGCTGGATTTATTCCCCCTCCCGATTTCCCGCTCTTACTGCCCTTCTGCCTTCCCAGAAGGGTGTAAGTGGTACCGCTGGTGGTACCGCAGGAGGCTGCACGGAAAAGCGATAGCGAGCAGTGCGCCGTGGACCATAAGTGTTGCTGTAAGAGGTGACTGACTGGATAAGGCCTGACCTTAAGAGTAGTGATAGTAATTATAGAGATGGAGATTTATGGGAGTGTTGTTTTGGGATTTCAGTGGTACACGAGGTTATTTTGCACTCCTAAGTCACCTGTGCCCGATTTGCAAACAGAGGTGTGTTCGGGTTTTTTTTACAGAGAGGGATGAAAAGGGAAGTATGTATTGCAACTAGATTCTTGGCCAAATCAATACTTTTTGGTGCAAGTTTGCTACTTTTGTAGATATACGTTTCTCAAACATCTTTGATTAGGAACACCACCATCCTGTTGTATTTTGGTCTGCCCTTTTGTTAATATGCATATTCCTATGTTCTCGCAACCCCAACAGCTTTAGTTCCTATTCCTAGAGGTAACGTGAGTGCCAAAATGTACAGTGCCTTTACTTTCTTTACTAATGACCTAACAGCATAGCTGCCCTTGAATCCATCAATAGTTCTTAAATTCCAAACTTCCAAAGTAAAACATCACTGATACATGGTCTAATGAGAGCCACTGAGGTGCAGACAACGTAATTCCTTTGTTGTTACTAGTACTGACCCAAGTCTCAATGATCCATCTGAAATACCTTTCTCGTGAGGAGCAGACGTTTTCAGACCGGCCCATTTTACATGCCTGAAAGTGGAAGAAAACAAAGGCTCTCATATTCACAAAACCTTTTAATGTTCTGTGGCTGAGATTCTGTAGTGGTCAGCATTTCTGAGGTTTAGAGAGNACCGCTCCCCCTCTCCCGTTCCCGCGTTCCCGTTTCCGTTCCGGCTCCCCCTCTCCCGTTACCGCTCCCATTACCGCTCCCGTTACCGCTCCCGTGTTCCCGTTACCGCTCCCCGGGCGGGAGGCGGCGCGGGAAGCGCCCGCGGGCCCGGCCGGGGAGGGGAAGGGAGGCGGAGGCGGCTNGTACCGCAGGAGGCTGCACGGAAAAGCGATAGCGAGCAGTGCGCCGTGGACCATAAGTGTTGCTGTAAGAGGTGACTGACTGGATAAGGCCTGACCTTAAGAGTAGTGATAGTAATTATAGAGATTTATGGAAGTGTTGTTTTGGGATTTCAGTGGTACACGAGGTTATTTTGCACTCCTAAGTCATCTGTGCCCGATTTGCAAACAGAGGTGTGTTCGGGTTTTTTTTACAGAGAGGGATGAAAAGGGAAGTATGTATTGCAACTAGATTCTTGGCCAAATCAATACTTTTTGGTGCAAGTTTGCTACTTTTGTAGATATACGTTTCTCAAACATCTTTGATTAGGAACACCACCATCCTGTTGTATTTTGGTCTGCCCTTTTGTTAATATGCATATTCCTATGTTCTCGCAACCCCAACAGCTTTAGTTCCTATTCCTAGAGGTAATGTGAGTGCCAAAATGTACAGTGCCTTTACTTGCTTTACTAATGACCTAACAGCATAGCTGCCCTTGAATCCATCAATAGTTCTTAAATTCCAAACTTCCAAAGTAAAACATCACTGATACATGGTCTAATGAGAGCCACTGAGGTGCAGACAACGTAATTCCTTTGTTGTTACTAGTACTGACCCAAGTCTCAATGATCCATCTGAAATACCTTTCTTGTGAGGAGCAGACCTTTTCAGACCGGCCCATTTTACATGCCTGAAAGTGGAAGAAAACAAAGGCTCTCATATTCACAAAACCTTTTAATGTTCTGTGGCTGAGATTCTGTAGTGGTCAGCATTTCTGAGGTTTAGAGAGCTGTGACGTCTCCTGCTTTGAGGGCTTGAGGAGACAGCACACAGGAGAAAATGCTGGTGGCCCAGATCTGCATATCCGTGTTGTTTGATATCTCCCTTTGACTGTCTTAAAAGCATGGGGTATTTGAGGACAAACATGGTAAGCAGCACCCAATGTTAAAGGTACACAACAAGACAGCTAGTTTTTCTGACCATTAAGTATCTTGTGCTCATATCAATGTTAACTGACAAATTAATAGGTGTATTTAATTTCATTTTATTTGTGCGTGAACTCAGTAAATACCGTAAGGCTTTCTGTCATGCTTTTTAATACATACTGTTCAATGTTTGTTTTAGATTGTTGATATTATTGTTGGAAAAGATGAGAAAGGCAGAAGGATTCCAGAATATCTGATCCATTTTAACGGCTGGAACAGAAGGTAAGAATATGTGTGCAGTGGTTTTAGTTCTTCCATTTCTTCTGTTGTATTCTGCAAAGAGAGACATTGCACTGAATATCAGGACTAATATATTCAGGAGTATTTTTGGTTTATTGAATGCCATTAGTATATTTGCTCACGTTGACACTTTGGTCTGTATTCATAAATTTCAGTGAATTAGTTTGACAGTCATGAATTGAAACTTTATGGGATATGTGTCTGTGGCATATACTTGTGGTTCCTAGATTTGCATTAATAAAAGTTCATGCTTTAAGTCTAGACCTGGATTGTTTGGTTATCAAGGCTGGTACATGAGTGTCTGACTGTGATCAATAGCATTTGTTGGTGCTGCAGATGCTGTCGAATGTTAGGTCAAAGCCTGAGAGCTTTAGATGGCAACATGAGTTGAAGCCATGTGAATACAGAGGAATGCAAACCTTGTGATACAGATGTTGCTTCTGAATGACTGTAAATCTACAAAGCACTCTTTTAATGCATATTAATTCATTAATAATCGTGATAACATATATTCATAGATGCTGCTAACTTTCTTTTGGTCTGTCCTTAGCTGGGATAGATGGGCAGCTGAAGATCATGTTCTTCGTGATACAGACGAAAACCGCAGATTACAGCGTAAACTGGCACGGAAGGCTGTGGCTCGCATGTAAGAATTCCTTTTGGCTTCAAAGTGAATGAGATTAATTTTCAGATTCAAACAGATACATCCAGGTGTCTACAAGTGGTCTTGGCCTCAGCTTAGGCTGTAGATGGTACACATGTACTTAGTGTAGTCAGTGCACTCTAGAGAGCTACTCTCCTTACACTAAGAAGGATACCTATGTATTGTTCTTGAATGCCTCTCTAAACTATAGCATGAAATGCCTGTGATGTGTATCTTCATCTTCCTGAAGAAATAAACTTGCAAAATATCTTAGGAAAACCTGGAGTATTTTTCAGCCAAAGGCTATGATCTATTATGGTTGGCCATGGCTTGAGAATCTACTTGAGAATATCAGTGTGAGGTAGTGTACAGATACTAAGGTGTCCACTTTAGTATAGTGGTGAGTGTCCCTGTCTCTCATGGGGGAGACCAGGGATTCGATTCCCACCAGGGAGGCAGTGGTGCTGTTTAAGAGTTGGACTCAATGATCCTTGTGGGTCCCTTCCAACTCTGAATGTTCTGTGATTCTGTGCCCACTCTCAAATAAGTGTTGTCCAAATTATTACAACATCAATTAATGAAAATAACTCAAACATACATTTCCTGTACATTTGCACATAGTCAAATTAGCTAGGATAAACAAAGGAAATAATATTAGCCAAATATCAGTGAACCCTTTTATGTTCTGTAGGAGAAGAAAGGGAAGAAAGAAGAGACGTTGCAGGTTGCCTGGTGTTGACTCTGTGTTAAAAAGCCTTCCTGCTGAGGAAAATGATGAGAGTAGCGAAAACTGTGAGCATGTTTTCATTCTTGGGTAACTGGTGTGATGCCTTTAGCTTCTTGACCTGGGGGAGCAGTGCAGGCTGTAACTTGCTGTTAGAATGATGTGAGAGTATCATGGTCCTGTCTGAAATACACAGAGGCAGTCATATGAAGGAAGAGTGAGCACTGTTTTATGCTAAGCATCTATTAAGTTATCTGCTGGCTTTTCTTTGCATCACTTCCTATTCTAATCAGTGATTTCGGATCTTAGTGCTGTTTCCTGTAGTGTAGTATTAGTAGATGTGAGAAGGCCTCACTTTTCTTTGATGTTGAGAAACAAGATGCTTTCCTTGCTAGTGTTTCTATGTATTTTAAGGGGCAATAAGATTATTTTATTTCCCCAGTCTATGTGGCAGAAAGGTCTGTTTCTTGTCAGCTAACTGGCTGATTTCATTTTCAAGACAGATCTTTAATTTCCTACATTTTTCTTTTAACTAGAAAGCTGGCAGGAGCTCTGCCTGGTGCTTAACTGATGTTCTGGAAAGTGTTGATGCACAGATCCAGACCTCTTGATTGAATGATTAATGTGTTAATCCCCTGTTCGGAAGTGAAGTCCAATGAAATTTTAAAAGATCCGTGGGTGTTCAGAAATGTAGGGAGCTTTTAGAAGTGAGTGTTTTTCAGTGAAAGAGGATGCAAGAATACTTATTACGTATAAACTTGTCTTACATACTCAGAACATTTATAGTGTGCTGTAAATAATACTGTGTGTTTAATGCAATTATTAATCTTCATTAAATATAACAAGCTAGTTGTGGGGGTTTTGTGGGTTGGTGTTTTGTTCTTTTTTGCATTGAGGCCTGAAATTGTTTGTTCATAACCTCTGCAATATAATAACGTGAGATTAATATGTGAAATCTCTTTTATGCAGCTATAAGTAGTTCTTCTTCTGATGACAGTGATGAAGGAACAGATGAAGAAATAAAAAGTGAAGAAAGTGACATAGACGAGAGGACAGAAATGGTATATTCACGAGCTCCTTAAGTTAATGGAATTTAGACATCTGTACTTGAAACTCTGGAAGAATTGAAGTGGATGAAATGCAGGCTGTAGCTGGAATTAAATGCATAACTTTCTTATTCCTAGTGTCTACTGTGGTTCAGCTTTTGAAAATTGTACACCATATAGATTTCTTGCAGAATTATTTGACGTGAATCTAAAAATACACATTTGTTTCTTTTTCTCTCTTTCTGCACATAAGACTTATGTGGAGAAAATGTAGCAGACTAGATTTTCTGCTTTTGTGGATGCTGTAAAGATGTAGTTGTCTGTGCAGGTTGGACAGTTCCTAATAGCTGCAGGACCTTCATCTTATATCTTACTGTGAAACAAGCCCGTCAACCCTGGTCTTAAAATGTAGAGATCTGACTTCAAGAAAAAACATTTATTTTATATGTTATGAAAAAGAAATTACAGGATGAACAATTGTGTTGAAGGTTTGTGGAATTTAACTACTACAGTGAAGGTGATCTGAAGCAGAAAAACCTAATATCTTCCTGTTCTTTTTTTTTATTAAATACTGAAGAGAATGCTAAATTAAAAAAAAAAAAGTTTTAAGAAATGAGTTTGCAGATGCTTTCAAAAGTGATATTGTTAAACAGCTTACAGTAAGACTATTATCCCCTTATTTACTCTAAAAATAATACAATCTCCTTTTTGTATGGCAAAAAATTGATTGTTGTATTCCATTCTGACTATTGAAATTCTTTTTTCACTTATATATTGTTTCTTGCATTGGTTTCTTGTAGAAAGAAGAACAAGACACTCATACAAAAAGGGACATGGAAGAAAGAGCAATAAGCATAGAAATTCCTGAAGTCTTGAAAAAGAAGCTTGAGGAAGACTGTTACTACATTAATAGAAGAAAAAGGGTATGAACTAAAAGTTGTGAAATGCAAGTGCACGGGGGTGTGAGAAGGATATCAAAAGTGGTTTTTGCATATACAAGTTCTGGTTTTTTTAACTTCATAGTAAAGGTGAGCTTAGACAGTGTAAGGAAGAGTACCAAGAGTGTAGCAGACTTCCCTACAGCTGACACAATGACTTGTCATATTTTACAGCGTTGTGTTTCAGTACCCAGTTGTGTTTCAGAATGCAGATTGGTTTTTAAAGCTGGAGATGCTTGTTGACCTGAACATGGTTTTTGTTTCTCTGGATGTTTATAAAGCATTGATCAAAAATGCAATTAAAGACTTGAAATTAATAAGTCCTGAAACAGCTTCGTGCACTAGACACTTACTGAATTAGTTGGTACATTAAAGGCCCTGCTTTAACTTGGTATGCTTATAGTTCTTTTTGTAAGATATTAATTTCTTGTTTCTTTTTCAGCTAGTGAAGCTTCCTTGTCAGACAAATATAATAACCATCCTGGAGTCATATGTGAAACATTTTGCTATTAATGCAGCCTTTTCAGCCAATGAAAGGTCTCGGCACCATCAGATGACTCCACATGCTAATATGAATCTTCACTATGTGCCACCAGAGAAGAAGTAAGAGATCTTTAGTCCAATGCTGTTGTCACTAGGAGAATGACCTTGCATTCTGTGTTGTCATGTATGGCATAAGTTCACTTCTGTGAGCTTATACCATGGTCTAAGACTATTTACAGGACTTAAAGTATTTGACAGATACCCATAGTACAGTTACATAATTTTTTAATCAGTGAAAGAGTCCCTTTATTCTGAAATGCAAAAGTGTTAATATCCTGTTTTATTATAAAAGTTGTTGTAAATATTGTTCCCTTTTGGAAGAATGTATTGCTGTAGTCAGTGTGAAAATTTTCATATCTCAGACGAGAATACGCTGCTTTAATAAAACTGAACAGGTTCAGGTTTTATAAAGGATAAAAATTTAATATGAACACATATAAAGAACTCCAAGTGCAGGTTTGGGGGTCAATATGTAGGGAAACTGTGTAGTAACACCAGTTCTGTTTGTTAAAATTTATTGTCTTAGTTTCTGTTTTCTCAGCAGAGTTGTGTGTTCTTCTGCCATACTACAAACACATTAACCCTTTATGTTTGCAGAGTGGTCTTTTTTGCTTGGGGTTTTTTTCCCCTCTTATGTTAGAAGTTCTCGATATTAAATGAGACTGCTTCTTTCTCTAGGTATAGGGTGAGGTGAAATCTTGTATTTTATCAAAGAGAAATCTTGACTTGTGTTACAATGTTCTATTTCAATGGTGCATAATTACGGTATTTCGGTCTGCGTGAGTGTCTAGGTTTATATTAATGTCATTCCTTGTTTTACAGATTAATGATACATTTCCTTGTTTGTATTATAATCTCCCAAATAAGTTTTATGAAATATCAGAAATATGAACAGAATATTGTGTGCACATTATGAGTTTTAAAGGTACAGTCGGCCCTCTTGCACTTTGTGCCCCCCATATTGCGGCTTCACATCTTAGCGGCATGATTTTTCAGTGATGAAGGAGGCCCCTTTAATCAACTGTGCGTGCGCGACCAGGCACACGTTAGGCAGTCATGAATATGCAAATCAACCTGCACAGCCACAGCGGCACCACTGCTTCCTCCCGGCCCGGTGCGGTGGCGGCGTCGCCGCTTTCCGCNCCCGGCACCACTGCCGCAGCAACCAATACACAGCAACACAATGCCAAAACAGTGCTGGGGAGCTGCGTGAGGGTGTGGGGCAAATTTGGCTATTAATGAGCTGCCAATCAACGCGGAAGTAGGGCTTTGCGCGACCCGAATGGGACCCTGGTTCTGTGGTATAGGAGACCCGACTGTATATGTTTAAGTAACTTCCTCAATAAGGACAGCACTTTCATGAGGCAAATGTGTATAGTTTCAGTGATCCATTAAGTAGGAGAGATTCAGATGACAATTTTATTGTATTGCCCTTACTGCTCTAACACTGAAGATTGTTGACCTTGGATCTTAGAGAATTTCTGCACATGACAGGGCCCCAACCCAAATGATATGTAGTGTTTAAAAAAACCCCCAGGGCAGTAGTTTAGCAGGTGGTATGAACTGGTAACGGGAGGTTTGAAATTTCTAACATAGGTCATTTTGGCAGAATCAAATTTCTATTGCTTTACACATATATGCACTTGAAACACGAGAGGGGAATACCTTCATGGAGGTGAAAGGTGTTCCAAGTGGGCTGCACTTGGTGTTCTTGGTTGTGCTTGTAACAGCACATGTACTCACCACCTAACATTGTGAGTCCTTTACACAAGTCTGTAACTGAAATTCTTAGTAGCCTCTTAATGTAGTGCTTTGATTACTGGCCTAGACCTTTGGAGACTGATGTCCAGTGGGATGCATCTGGTTTTGTTGGTCCACTAGATACTTCTTTAGGACAACCTTAACTGCATCTTAGCCAGCTTTAGGTGAAATTTTGCATATGCCTTTTAGACAAAGATTCAGTCCGTTGAGTACTTACTTTTTGTAGCCTGTGCCTCTTTTTTCAGCATGGTAAACTTGGGAAAACAAAATAATGCTACATGATAAAACATCTGACTAACTTTATTTACTCTACTGTAGATTTTATTAATCCAGTAAGTAATAATACATTGGAAAAATTAGTTTTGTTTGAGGTTATGAAGCAGACTTTTAGAAAATGCTTTTAATCACTGACTTTTTAGTGATTAAATTAGCATATTGTAGTTATGACATTAGTGGTCTCTATTAATAAAGGGCAGTTTCATTCAACTGCTCAAAAATCCTGATGTGCAATTTTGAAATTAATTTTTTTTCCCCCTTTAGTGTTGAGTTATGTAAAGAGATGGTGGATGGGTTGAGAATAACCTTTGACTTCACACTCCCATTAATTTTGCTCTACCCTTATGAGCAAGCTCAATTTAAGAAGGTGACTTCATCAAAATTCTTTCTTCCTATCAGAGAAAACTCAACAAATACTAACAGGTAGGTTGGATATTAAGGAGTTTAATACTGCTCATCTCCTGATGGAAATGAAGGGGAATGTGGTACTTGTGGTTTTTAAGTTTTATTTGAAAATAAGTAAACCTGTGGAAAATAGTATTTACTAGAAGGTCTCATCACTTTAGTAGTTATTGAGATGAGACTGTCTTATCTATGTAAATGTTTAACAAAGTACGTGAAACTAGAAAGATTTCTTTGGCAGGTAGAGCCCTGATCTCTTCACTTCTCTAAAGCTGCCTTAATTCCATAGAAATCAGGAGGAGCTTTCCCCAAGCCCTCCTCTGCTGAATCCACCAACGCCTCAGTCGACTGACAGCCAGCCCACCACAGGGGAGCCAGCCACGCCAAAGAGGCGGAAAGCTGAGCCTGAGATCCTGCAGTCGCTGAGACGTTCCACGCGCCACAGCTCCAACTGCGACAGGCTGTCGGAGAGCAGCGCTTCCCCACAGCCTAAACGCCGCCACCTTGACACCCCGGCTTCTATGCCAAAGCTCTTCTTGCACCTGGAAAAAAGTAGGTTTTGCTCTTTAAATTGTTGGTCTAAACAAAGAGTAAAGTTCTTTCTGTTCTTTTTTTTTTTTTTTTTAATGCTGTGTGGACTGTGGCTTGGATGATCAAAGTGGGAATTCATTACATTTTCTATTAATTATTTGTGTCCGAGGCCTTCGTACCAAAGAGAGGAATAAAAAACAATATTCTCAGTACTTTGGTACTGTATTTTTCCACAGAATTCATTGAGCTGCATATCTGAGAGCCTATTTTAGGATAGGCTTTATTGAATTTCAGTGTTTAAGACTTCAAACATTCTAGCAGCTGGCCTTAGTTGCATTTAGTGGTGTATAGTTTCATAAAACAAGTAATACAAGTTATTTCTGATTTCTTCTCTTTTGTTTTTGCTTTCCTTGTGCAGAAACCCCTGTCCATAGTGGATCATCTTCACCAATAACTTTGACTCCTAGCAAAGAAGGGAGCACAGTTTTTACTGGCTTTGAAGGTAGAAGAAACAATGAATTGAATGAGGTAACAGATTTTGATGTTACTGTCTGTGATTAAAGGTTTTGTGGACCTCAGAGTAGGGCTATCCAAGAAAATGGTTTATTGGTATTAGTTACTTCATGTTTGAATTCAAAGTTCTGTATAGTCTAAGTTATTTATGATGCTATAAAGATTTCATAACCAACGTTTTCATGTTTTATGTGTAGGTTTTGTCCTGGAAATTGATGCCAGAGAATTATCCACCTAGTGATCAACCACCACCTCCCTCCTATATCTATGGATCTCAGCATTTGCTGCGGATGTTTGGTAAAATGATGCAAAACTTTCAGTGCTCATATCTGTATGGTTTTTCTATTGACTTCATCACATCTAATTTTATTCTTGACAAAATACACATTTTAATCTATTTGGAACTCTTAGACTGTTCTTAGATTTGGTTTTCTTTTACTGGCTCTATAAGCTTTCATGTAGGAAAAGCAAGGCAGTGTCACTTCCAATACACTATCAAACATCATTAAACCGAGTAGCATTCACTTTCTCAGCATGTTTTTATTTAGTAAGGCTTTGGAAGATCACTGAGCAGCTTGCAAGGAAGAGTGGGGTCTGTGGGGAGAAGAAATTTTTATATTCTTTTCTCTATAGTGGATAAAAGTAATTAGAAATTGCTTTTATGAGAACAGGTGTAAACATTATTTCTTTTATTTACAGTAAAACTACCAGAAATACTGGGGAAGATGTGCTTTCCTGACAAAAACCTAAAGGCTTTAGTAAAACACTTCGAAATGTTTTTGAGGTAATGTGACACAGTATACCACAGCAATTGTTTCCATTGTTACATAGGTTTAAATGTCCTGGAATGACAAAGGAGGCTTAAGATAAGATGTTAATTTTCTGTAACTACGAGAATATGATAAAATGAATATGAAATTTTAACAAGAACAACTTGAGTAAAAATTGCCCATTTTCTCTTCACTAATTCAAATTGAAGGGAACCTGAATTTCCTGCTTCATGTTTTCATAAACATGGTGACAAAGAACTGAAGTGTGGAAGTTTACTGTGGACAGAATGACAGTCTGGACATGGTAAAGAAGCATGTATTATGAGAAAATACGAAGTCTGTTTTCATTTTTTGAGAGCTTAATCTTGCGAGTTTTGGTGTTGCATTGACACTAGCAGGGGGAAGAACTTGTGCTCTGAAACATGATTTTAATTATGGTAGCTTCTTAAGAGAAATGGCTGTCTTAATTGAGCTTTGAACAGAAAGACTTCTCTGTGATGCAGGGCAGTGATTTGTAGAGATACCCGAACTCTGACCGCACCAGCTCCACAGCCTGCAGTCAGTAAGCTCATATCTGCACCTTGCTCACATTTGTTTACCAGGTACTATAGTTAATACCTATGCATGACAGTGAGGTGGTAGTTAGATATCTAGTGTGGCACTGTGTTGTGCAGCATCAGTACAGTGGAAAATAAGGTTGCCAAGAGTGTGTTGTAAATGGTATATATTTTGAACAAGTGTGGAGATTGTAACTTAATTTTGGTTAATGACTTTAGCAGCCACCTATGGAAAAGTAACATAGTATGTATTACACAAGCATAAATAAAAGTTGTAGCAGAGATCAGAAAGCTTTAAAATGCTACCACTGTTTATTGAAAGTAAAAGATGTCTCAAATGTCCAAGTTTCCACAATAAAAAATTTTTCTCTGGAAGCATTTAGTTAAGTTTTGTGGGTTCTGTTTTGCATCTCTGATTTGTCAGATTCTGGTTGGCATTCAAAATATCTAAAAATTAAACAGGACAGAAATAGAGGTCATTGTTGGAAACCTGGTTTTGCTTGTAGGGAATGTTTCTTAAGGAGCTTAACTTGCTGTGAATCAGGCCAGTTTTTATGAGACCTTTGCATGTTCAGATTCCTCTGTGTCAATCAGAGCAGGTCTTTGCTTTTTGGCATCTTTAATGCAGTGTTTTCATACCCATTCTATGGATGAGCTGTGCTGGAATAGAATAGAGGGAAAGAGGAGAATGTCCCCTATTTCCCATGCAAATAGGGAGGTGACTAAACTGAAAGTTCTAGTATCCATATGTGTCTTATTTTTCCATATGAACACATTGTTGAAATGTGTAGTCATCTATAAATAGAAGTAAAAATAAATCATATTTCCACATCAGCATTTTTGGGTCAGATAGAGCTGTGCTTTTGAAGGAAGTCTCTTGGTAGTTCCCACTTACAATGGTTTGTGTTGTAGTGCAGAGTGCTCCATGTACACAAACGGCATTCCTTTTAGAAAACACTTCGGTCCTCAAGACTAGGATACAACTAAACCAAAAGGAGCCCCTCAAGGCTCAAATTATGGATATCGTATGTCTGTTACAACAAAATACTTGAAGGCCCTGTGTTTTTTCAAGTGCTTTCTTTTTTTGACAGTGTCCAAGTTACAGTTACTGCTGTAGGCAGCATTTGGGCTTAGGTAGCTTTGGCATAAATACTCTTCCTAGCCTAGTTTCCTTATCAGCAATTTTACTGTATATTCAATTAGGTAACCTAGAAACCAGTGCAAATTACTAGATTTTTTTTCTTCTGCAACATGTGTTCATGATGCTTTAACATGTCTTTCAATTGGGTATTTATTTCTTTGTCCCATATGCCACTGGAAGTGGTCAAACAAATTTTCTAGAAACTTGTTAATGCTTGATTTTTATCACAGAAATAATTTTTCGTTATCTGTTTATAATCACAAGAGAAAACTTGAGGTGACATCTTGTACTTCTTGGAAATCAAAAGATTAATGGATGTTTTTTACTACACTGAATCCCCGCTGCATCGCGACCTCTCCTTCACGACCTCGCGCATTTGCGATGTGAATTTATCGCAGTTTTGATTCCACCATTTGCGAAATTTTGCAGCTCGCGCATGTGTAGTGCCTCTGCTCCACCGAAGGGCGGTGCTGGAACTCCCAGTGGGGCAGCGCTGGCCCAGCCCCACGGGGACGACCAGGAGTCACGCTGTCCCCTGTTACTCTGAACGCAACTGGGGAACTGACCCCCCCGCGGGTGTGTTATTGTTTCCATGGCTACAGGCGGGGAAGGGCAGTGCCCCAGGAAAGTGGGGCTGGGCTGGCCACAGCGGCCAGCGGGACATGCTCACTCCGCTGCCGCAGCTGAACCCCCCCCACCCTGTGTGGCCCTGCCGGCGTGGGCAGGACCTCAGATGAACCCCGCGGTGCCGGCGCGGTGCGGGACCGCAGTGGAACCGTCTGGTGCAGTCCCGCGCTGGCAGCTTGTGCCGGGACGGCCGGGGACGGGCCAGGGCGAGGGAGCCCTCTGGAGTTCTGGGGGGTGGGGCAATGGGCATGGCCTGCATGTGTATTAACAACCTGCACTTGTTTGTGAGGTTAGGGTTTTGCGAGGGCTGTTGCCTGTCCCTTTCCTCGCGATGGAGGGGGTATAACTGCATTTGTCTATTTGCAGTAATAAGGCTACTTCTGAATGTTCTTCAAAATTTAGGTAGAGTAGTCCAAGCATAAATGGTTTATATGTATATACGTATGTGTATATACGTATAACTGCAGTGGTGAATTATCACCACTAGTCTGTGCTAATGCACAATTAATGAGAGGCTATCAGTGTCTGAATGAAAAAATGAAGCATTGCACGTGGTCAATAGAACAGAAAACATCTTTAGTAAGGTGAAATTGAATCATACTGATTTTTTATTTACTTTCACCAGTTACTTGGCAAAAAAGTACCTGTGCAACACAGCAGTTGTGATATAGTAATAGAAAAATTCATGGAATTGGAGTTTATGTGTGAAAAAATGAAATTTCTGAGTACAAGAAGAGGTGTGGGTTTAGAGGGCACAAACATATAAAAGAAGATTTTTTTTTGAAGTTTTGAAACACTTTGAAATGAAGTAATTCTGTTTGCACAATATCTTATTTTAGGGCCCTACTGGCATTCATTTGGGCTTTTTAATGAGTAGAAAGGTAATCACCATTTTGGGTCCTCTCAAATTTTTGGCACCTTTACATTGAAAGCTTCTTAGTCAATGAGTATGTGGTATCGTACAGGTCCTTAACTTCAGAGGGCTTTTGTTGTCTACTTGGTCTGCATAATGCACTTACCTGTGTTTATTGTTCTTGACTAAGGTTTGGTTCCTTTGCCAGAATACTTCTCAAAACTCACCATCTGAGTCTTCCTTCTGCTTAGCGAATCACCAGGTGTCTGGGTATTTGAATGAGCATAATGCTAGTCAATAGCTGAGGTTTGGATCATTCATCTAAAAGTTGTTCAGCCTGGAGAAGAGGAGGCCCAGAGGTGACCTCATTGCTGTTGACAACTACCTGAAGGGAGGTTGCTGTCGGGTGGGTGTGAATCTCTTCTCTCAGGCTGCCACCACCAGTACCAGAGGACACGCCCTTAATCCGTGCCAGGGGAGGTTTAGACTGGATGTTAGGAAGAGCTTTTTCACAGGGAGAGTGATTCCTCAGTGGAATGGTCTGCCCAGGGAGGTGGTGGAGTCACCATCCCTGGAGGCGTTTAAGAAAAGACTGGATGAGGAACTCATTGACATGATCTAGATAATGGGATGATGGGATGGGGAGTTAGGTAGAAAAAAATGACCCTGAGATTAGCTCAGATGGCTAAAGCATGGTGCTGATTACACCAAGCTTATGGGTTCAATCCCTGTATGGGCCATTCACTTAGAAGTTGGACTTGATGATCCTTGTGGATCCCTTCCAACTCGGAATATTCTGTGAGTCTGTGAATTGAGAGGTTGCTGTCTGCCTGTTAAGTACAGCTCCCTCTGTCTTCAAGTCTTGGCTCATGACTTACAGGTGCCAGTGTAGTTGATCTTGGTGCTATTTTAACTTTTCCAAGAGCAAAACATTAGTGAAATATCCACTGGCTAAGGGTCTTAGCAGACTTGTAATATTTCTGTACCAGCGTTCTGCACTGTGATGTAGTTTGAATAAAAAACAGCTTCAGAAGGGCCCTACTGTTCGTGTACAGATACAGGAGGGATTGGGACAGAAGCTGCCCATGTGTTCTTTCAGCAGTTTTCTCCCACTTCTCTGCAGAAAATAATTTGTTTGCTAGCTCTGGGGTATTTTGCTTTTCACAACTGTTACGTGAAGAACAGGGAGATGTACATTTGACTGTGTGCATTCTGCCTGCCTTTTTTTTTTTTTTTTTCTTTTGAGCTATAACTGTGGCACATCTCAGTTAGCATTTCTCATCTCTACCAGCTGTCACTTAAGCATGCACCAAACTGCATGTATGTCTGATGATCTTAAGCAAAAGTCAGGAAATTTGTAAGAGAAAATGAGCCTTTTTCCAGTTGCTTGCTCTTAGAATTCTTTGAAACTGCCAGATACCCCATGCCGTCTAAAGGTTCCTCTGTTCTTTTAAAACATGTTCCTTTGGATGTTCCAACTCGAAGAATTATCAATTAAATACAGTCAGCCCTCTTCCACTTCGTGCCCACCATATTGGAGCTTCACATCTTAGCAACATGATTTTTCTGCAATTAAGGAGGCCCCTTTTTGCAACTGTGGGACCTGACATGCGTGAATATTAATTAGGCAGTCATGAATATGCAAGTCAATCCACACAGCCGCCACGGCAGCTCCGCTCCTGGTGGAGCGGGCATGGCGGCAGCAGCTCCACTCCCGGCACAGCTGGGCACCTGCCCCAGTCAAAGAGGAGGCTTCGTGCAGTTATGAGAGATTTACACACTCTCAGGTTAGATGTGGTGCCTGAGACTTTCTCAAATGACTCTCCGAGACATACTTATCTACCTGGAGTATGGAGAGACCCCATCTACCCACATGGAAAGACACTGGGACAGCAGCGTGGGCGGCTCCTCCACACCGTTGTCCTGGCCCAGTGGGAAAGGGGTTTTTCCTGGCATGGGGTGGGTGTGGCCTCTGGGAAACACCGACATGAACACTGACCACAGCACAGCAGCGCCGAAACAGCGCCGGAGCGCCAGGGGGCTGTGTGAGGGTGAGGGGCAAATTTGCATATTAATGAGCTGGTAATCAATGTGGAATGCGGACTTTGCGGAACATGACCAAGATCGCGGTACTGTGGTATAGGATACCCGACTGTACTGCTTGCGGCTCATCTTAAAGTTATGCAGTCTAATTACATTAAAAGTTAGATGCAAGTCTGTTAAGCTTCAGGCCTTACCACATGCCCTTCATACCAACCCCTCATATTCCAGAAAGAGATTTATAGCTGAAGTCAGAGGTCATAGCAGCTGATGATTCAGGTATTGTATTTGCTTCTAAATTGTTATCATGTCAGTACTCTTTTGTAGTGGTTTGAAACCTTTTACTTCAGAAACCATTCTGAGTCCCTTTATATACTCTTAACTACAGAGGTGCTATGATGAGATCTTGAAGGATTGATTTCTTCTAAAAAAAGCTTGCATTTCTCAGTGCTTTTTCTAGAATTACGTAGTAGGGTGTAACTAGTTATTCCCCTAGATAAGCGTTTGCTTGATGCCTATGTTTTGAGTATGAGGATTGGGGTGTGTGGGAAAAATCAACCTTTTTTCATTTATCCACAGTTTTGTGTTGTCATCATTTTCTGTGAGCTCTCAGTAATTAATATATTCCTTATTAAAATTGCTTCATGTAGAGAATATTGTCAGTATTCTTTGATGCTTTTACTGTGTTAAGGTCAAAGGACATGCTTAATTCAGTCAGTGTAGCAGGGAGTGAGATTGGAGAAACACTATGGTTTTTATGACATTTGCATGTTCATTTTTTTAAATTTGGACTTTCTATGTCCAGCATATTAGTTCTGCAAAACTGGTATTTTTAGCTTCCAATACTGAAGGCATCACCCTAGCCACTGTTTCTTGAGACAACTCAGATTCTGCAAATGACACTGTTTCCTACTGTTTCTGTTCCTTCCTACCCGAACAGAGAACCTGTAGCAAACATTTTGTCATATTTATTGATGCGTCTTTGATATCTAGGTATTTTTGGAAGGTCTGTGTTTTTTTCTGAAATACAGCTTAATTACAGTCTTGAGTTTAAGAACTGTTTTTGCCCTTTTGCCCCTACTTAACATACCCAGTATCTTTGATGGTAAAGAGTAGAGAGCTGATAGTCATTTTAACTGTTTGTTACTGGTGTTAGTAGCAGCACTGTTTATTTTCATTTTCAGTCCTAAACCAAGGAAACTGTATGTTTACAGAGCAGGTAGATGTTATGAAATATTGGGTGTTTGACTATTTCAATAGTATTTGAAGACCATCTTGCAGAAATATGAAATTACAGATCTGGATTTGCAAAGGATGTGTTTTGTCTTTGAGAGCCATATTTAAATCAGATAGTGATGAAAGATGAGGACGCTAAATGTACAGACACATGAAATCATAGCTTTACTTACCTTAAGAGGTATGGCGTGACTTAATGCCTTCTGGCCATTTGTAGAAGGTACTGACAGAGCGATAACAGAAAGTACTGGATTAGACATAACTGGAAGTACGTACTGAACAGGTAATTTACAGAAGTGGCAGAAAAATCTCTTAACTTTTTTTTTCCTTCTGTGATAGTTCTTTGGATTCTTTTTCTGAGTGTAGCTTCAACTTTTGGGTTTTTTGGTTTTTATTGAGCTTGAGCAGTCTTTTTTAATGCTGTTTGGATTTCAGATTTCCCCCTTTCAGGGGAAGGTTCTTTCTTACTGTATAAAACTTCTAAAAAATAGGGCAAGTCTTATGTATGCCAAATTTCAAAGTGTAATAATTCTTAATTCCCAGGCTGTGGTTTTGCTGAGCTTAAAAATTAATTTGAAAATAGCATTTCTCTTAAATGTTTCGTGTTCCGTTCATTTTTTTTGTGTGCTTTCTTCTCAGGTTTTTAGCAGAATACCATGATGATTTCTTCCCAGAATCTGCTTATGTAGCTGCATGTGAAGCCTACTACAGTACTAAAAATCCTCGGGCAATCTACTGAAGCTGTTAATAAGGATTAAATCCTACTATGCATAGCACATGACAATGCTATTCTGCTACATGGCTACAAGATGAAGATGAAATAGGAATTAAAACAACTTCTGGAGTTGTTGAAATTGGAAAATATCTTTCATGATGGTTGCATTACTTAGGAACGGAGAACTACTTTTCAGAAATGTGTAGAGACAGCATTGTGAGTCATTTAGAGAATTGGATATAAATCTGACTCCAAATGAATGAAGAAGCATTCTGGTGACTTCTAATGCATCGGACTGCACAGGCCTAATAAAGAGGAAAGGCGGCAAAAGCAGATGCATTAGCAACAGGACATTTTCATGATGATAGATCATCATGCTGTGTTTCTTTTTAGCTCAGCCTCTCCCGCCTGAGAAATAAGACTTGACTACACAGTTACATGAAGAGAACATTTAACTGGTATCTATGGATTGTTTTTATCACAAATTACACTTCAATTTTTGGAACTGTCATGATAGAAAGGATTGCTTAATGTAAAGGTGGCTTTGCTATTTTGCTAGCATGACATCTGCCTCAAGAATGACTTTGTTGTTTGAATGAAAGATGTGTTGCTTACTTTGCATTTTGCAAAGGTGTCTATAGCCCTTTCATGGTAAGGCTGCCGGTGTTCCCAGCAGCCCATACGTTGCCAGGGATTTGACATTTACCTGGCAATAAATGATTTCCAGATCTGTTCTGAAGGAACCAGATTTCTACAAGTGGAGAAGTCAATAAAGTCATCACAGTTTAACTGGCAAACACTTTTCTTAATAAAGTTCACAGTGGCTTCTGTGTAAATGTGTGATTTTGGTTGTCTAAAACGTCTTGTTTGTGCTTAATAAGTATTTTTGAGAGTTTTAAATGGGCATTTAATGAGAGGTGGGAGCACTGACAACAGATGGAGAGAAGCCTTTTCTGTATCGAGTGCTCTTCTGTAGACTTGAAGGATGTCTCTTTAGACAGTTTTAGAGACTTTGGCTCTGGAAGTAGCAATTCAGTGAGAAGTGAGTTCCCAGAAATCTGACAATACAGGCAGTAGAAATCAATGGAAACAATTCTTGTCATTGAAACCTCGTCCATGACTTCTCTGTCTTGCAGACTACTGTATTGACCACTCTGTAATCCTTCTTGGTTCAGAAAACTTCTACTATGTGGGTAATGCAGAAGGATGGACAAACATTGTGTGTGCCCCCAGGAGATCTGGTCCCTGCCTAAACATGCATACTCAGAAACAGGTTTTTTTTTTCATCAGCATTAATGTGTATATATATATATGTATATAGTTGCAAGTTTTCAAGTTTCCTTGCAAATTTTAAGAAACTAGTGTTACAGAGGAGCCATCTTTCAAGTGTAAATGCCAAACTTAGTCTAAAGCGAAAAGAAATCTGAAATCTCCTGGCATTCATTGTCACTTTTCAGCGTGCACTGATGTGCTCAAGTTTTTGATCTGAAAACATGAGGATGACTTTGGTTTTAGCAGTTTAGAATCTGCCTTCTAGAAGAACTTCTATGAAGAGTGTTAAACTCAATGGTTAAACCAATGTTTGGCATGGATGCATGCAGATTTGGTGATTGTTAATTCTAATGATTACCATTTAGCAGTACTACTCTTTTAAAAAAGTATTCCTGTTGTACCAAAACCCCCCACATTTGTAAGCTTTCTTCATTCTCAAGTGAGAAGTTTTGAACCCTGTACATCAAAATCCACTGTGCCAACATGTTTCATTCTAAGTTTAACCCCTTTTTCTCTAGAGAGACAATCTGACAAAACACTAATGACTATCTAACATGAGATTGACCTACGAATGCTGCCTGCAACTTCCTCCTTTATCCTTCATATTGTAGAAATGTTAGTGTATAATATGGCAGATCTGGTTTTGTTCTGTTGCTGGTACCTATGAGTTTAAGGCAAGTTGTGAACAGAGTTGAAACCTTATGTGTGACTGTGTTTCAACTGTTAAAAGGGAAATGTCTGCATGCAGGGATTAGGAATACCATTACTGTTACCGCCTTGATACATTATGGTGATGCTCAAAAGGTGGGAGGGGGAGAAATTCTGCGGGTCCAATTACTCTAGTCTTCATGTGAACAAACTTTCATAAAATTCTCTTGAAGCTGCGGTTTGATAAAATGTTACAAACTATCTTGCTCTCACGGCCAACCAAAACTTTTATTGGAAATTGAGCCTTTTTTGTGCGTCTGGACACTTCTAATTGATACAATTTTCCCAAACACTATGTATTTGAATTTTAAATGTTTAGGTTTATCTATTCAATTTCAGTACTGTGCATCTTTGACATCTCCCTTCCCTACTGTCACTCTTCCATTACTGTTTTCCTGGGTTTATACCTGATTGATTTATTCTTAAGATGCAGCAGTGAGAGAGACTTGCAAGAACTTTAATCAGATTGCATAAGAGTGGTACTTCTTACTAGTCTTGGAATTCATAGAGACTTACCCTAATGTGGGTCCCAAAATTCACTTGGAATGTAATGTTCACGGGTTCTTGTGGCTGTGGGAAGCTTAATAGTGTAGTTACACTACACAGTGTGAATCTGTATGTTTGAATATGCTTGACTGATCAGATATTTGGTGGGATATGTGTCTATCTGAAATGATGAAAGATGCACTTCACTGTCATTCCTTGGTGACTTTTTGTAGAGCTACTCCTATCAATGTTTTCTAACCTGATTCAGTCAAAGTGGCTCAGGTTAGCTGGAGGAATACCTGAAAACCTGACTGAAGCAGGCTAGGGAGCCTTCAAAGGAGCAACGCTGCCAGCAGCCTTCTGAGACAGCCTCCTGCAGGGGAGGAGCCGAGCTGAGAAAGCACCAGCGTCCCTGTTTGTACGAGTCACATGTGCTCTGCTTCCAAAGGAACGGGGGGTGTTCCTTGTGTATTTAAGGGAAGTATCCCAGTATAATTAGAGCGTATACTTATACTGGTAAGTCTCTCTGCTGAAGGCACGTCGTTCCATTTGCATTCAAGCATGGGGTGCTCCCACAGCTGGTCTAGTTTTGGGGTTTGAATATGACTATTCTTGGGAAAAGGCAGACGAGAGCAATTGCAGTCTAGGTTTAGAAGCAGGTAATTGAGCTGCAGTGGTGTGGAAAGAGTGCTGCTGTTTATATACTTGAGGTCCTCGATCTGTGCTCACGCTGCTAAATTCAGTGTCTGATCTGATTTTATCCGCATGAAGGTGCTTGAGTATCTTGACAGTGAGCCATAGGACTGTGAAACTGACCTTATGTAAAGTGCTTTACAAAGACAGTAAAGGTTACCAAAGAAGAATAAATTAACAGGTCAATATTTCAATATTATTCTGCTTTATTCCTGATTCTAGGTTTGATTTTGTACTTTATTATGCTTAAAAGAAAGAAAAAAATCATTCTGTTCTTTCAAGTGCACTATGAACTTGCTGTGTTGCCTTTTGTTTTGCTACTGTGTTTTTGAGCTCCCTGTTTAAAGATCAGGCTGTTGTGTAGGGTCTTTTCCTGCTGAGATGAGCAATGCAAATGTGACCAAGTGCTGATTTAAGGTGCGTTCCATGTCTCATTCTGAAGGCAAGTTTATGCAGATGTTAAGAGTTTCCCTTGGCACTTGATATGGGCTAACATCATGTGTGTTGCCAGCTGTTACATCAGAAATGTTTGGTGGGAACTTGTCAAACAGTAGTGTGCGATGGCCTTGCTCTGAATTAATGCCAAGAGGAATAGTTGCAGTGAAAGAGGAAATAAAAAGCGAATTGGAAATGACAAGCTGTTACCGCTTTTCATGTTTGTATCTTAAAAAGCGTTACCGAGACAGTTGGGAAATACAGTGGGGAGATTGTTATTGGTTTTAAAATGTATATGTTTTTATTAAATCATTCATTTCTTGTAAATGATACATTTTCTCTGCTGAAGTCTTAAGCGTGTCTCCCAAAAATAGGTATACTGGGGTGGAAACAAGCTTTTCAAAGCGGAGGGAGGAAGGACCATTATTACCTTCACCTGAGTCTGAAGTCAAGCCTTTATTGTGATAATGACCCATTGAAAAGCACAATACTGACAACTGTTGGACACAGAGTCTCGTCTTAACTTCTGGTCTGGTGCATGTTTGATCGCTTTTAGCTTCTTGACCTCTTAACAGAACTGGAAAGGAAGTTTGCACTTCGGAGCACACAAAGTCTACTCTCTAAATTCAAGAATAAAATGCCAAATAGCCGCAGCAAAAGTATAATCATGTCAAATACATTTAAAAAAATTGTCCTGTGTACTGTAGAATCTTTGTGGTGTGAAGTGATGGCATTTAATCACATGAACAAGTCAAATTTTCTGTTTAGTGATTTTCTGATGTAAACACATCTCGGTGTCATGAGGTTCCCAAAAGAAAGAGTTCTAGATGGTGTGTTACATTTGTAGTGCATTTGACTGTAATTGTTACAACCTCGATGTGTTTATATAGTCAATTTTTCACTTGCTTATGAAACAATGAATTTAGAGGGATTTTCTGCTTTTTTGTAGTTGTATCATTTTCTGTATGAAATCAGTGAATACAGGTACTACAGTTCTACAGTCAGAGGTAGAAACACAGTGCAGTGTTTCTGTCCCAATTTTTGGTAGTTTTTATTTCAATGACAGCATCCCTCAGCCCCTGAAACTTCAAACCAAAGTCTGGAATAAATAATTGCCTCAGGAAAATCAACAGTGACTGAGTAGCAGATGTAGATGCTTACTAAGATCACACTCAGTGCATCCTCCCTATTGCATGCATTATGTATTTTCCCCTTCTAACTCATATGGCAGATGACTTTTTTGCATTAAGGCTAAAGATTATAGCAAACTGAATAAAATCAGTGAATTATAAACTTCTGTTCAAAGATGAAAAGGAGAAGTCTATTAAAAAGTGCTAAGGGGGCAAATGAAATGCCCATTGTTCCTTCTTGTCAGTTGAGAGTGGTCACTCATACCATATGAGCTGGGCAACATCATGAAGAAAATGAAGAAATCTCAGATCGAAATTGATAAATCCCAGCACTAATACAGACCTTAAAAATGTTTTTGAAGGAAGGGAGTACTTCTTCTCTTACCAATACAAGATACTGAATCTGCTTCTGGGGAGAGAAATCCAGGTATTAAAAGCATTGAATCATGCAATATGTTCATGGGGATATTTCAGTGTGATGCCAGAAAACAAAATATGTTTAAATAGCAAGAAATCTAGAGATAAATGTGTTTAGTTCTGAAAAATGAACAACAGACTTTTCCATCACAGCAGTAGTGTGCAGGTTGTGCTTCTAGTATGTAATGTCGAGCAGATGTTCAATTTATTAAAATTTTTCTAGTATTTAATTATAAGCTATTAATAATTACTAATATGGTAATTAAGCTATTAATCTTTAAAGACCCTGAAACAAAAATATGTCTCAAGTTTCTTTCTTTACTATCTTCTTTCCTAACTTATACGTATTTCTTTTTCTGGTAGTCTAGAAGGTTGCAAAACTGTGCTAATGAGGTTCATGGAGAGGGCATCAGGAACAGTGTGGTCAGTCAGTCCAAGGAGGTTGTCCTTCCCCTGTACACAGCGCTGGTCAGACCTCATCTTGAGTACTGTGTGCAGTTCTGGGCTCCCCAGTTTAAGAGGGATGTTGAGCTGCTCGAGAGGGTCCAGAGAAGGGCAACGAGGATGGTGAAGGGACTGGAGGGCAGGCCCTATGGGGAGCGCCTACAGGAACTGGGATTGTTCAGCCTGGAGAAGAGGAGGCTCAGAGGTGACCTCATTGCTGTTTACAACTACCTGCGTGGAAGTGGCCGCCAGATGGATGTGGACCTCTTCTTCCAGGCTGACGACACCAGAACGAGAGGGCACGGCCTCAAGCTACGCCAGAGGAGGTTTAATCTTAATGTTAGGAAGAGGTTTTTCACAGAGAGAGTGATTGCACATTGGAATGGACTGCCCAGGGAGGTGGTGGAGTCACCGTCCCTGGAGGTGTTTAAGAGAAGACTGGATGAGGCGCTTAGTGACATGGTCTAGCTGGGGGGGTGTGGGGCTGGATGGTCCTGGGTCCCTTTCAACTTGGAGGGGCCTGCTAGACTGTGAGGTAACTAGGTTGTGCTACCGCTCTGGGATGGGCTTTCAGTCTCTGCACGGGTGTTAGATGGTGAGTTGGACTAGATGATCTTTGTGGGTCCCTTCCAACTCATATTATTCTGTGTGATTCTGTGAGAATGGTTCTGATTCAGACTAAGTAAGTTGCACATAGTTTTCTTAACTGTTTAGATGTTTCTGCTACCTTCTGAGGTACAATCATCACATCTGTGTTACATATAATTAGGTTTTTATTTCTAGACTTGAAAGTAGAGCCAAAATGAATGACTCAGGTGAATTGAATGGTGTAAATATCTAGTTGAGTTAACGGATAATTTAAATATGCCTGAAATTAGTTCACAAGTTCACAGGTTGTTCTGAGTTGGAAGGGACCCACAGGATCATCTAGTCCAACTCCCAAGCAAA
>WEKX01003585.1:29804-95032 GCA_013390025.1 Pitta sordida | reverse complement strand
TAGGACTGGACACAGTACTCAAGATGTGGTCTGACCAGTTCTACTGAGTGTGTTTATGGAGGCGGGGGCAGTTAATTTTAAATATGTCTTTCTTATTTGTCTTGGTTACTTCATGCCAAGCATTGTAATTGAGGACCTTTCTCTAAAGTGTAAAATTGATTAAATGTCAACATGAATAATCAAAACATCAAATTTTGCTCTCATTTTTAGTTCAAATGTAGAAATGCTGCCATCTCATTTTGTAAGCAAAGAGACATCCTACCCTTCTTTCAGAAACTTCTTAGAAATACAGTGTATGACGGATCTGCTGCCATGTGACTGGCCTGGTGAAGGTGTCATTCTCAGTGGCAGGATGAAGGTAACCTGCCGTTCTCCACAAAGTGCCTTCAGCCCATGTAGAATGTGCTTGTGGTCTCCCACTGGTGTGCTGGGGGGCATTGGTAAGCATGCAATGAGAGAATCCTCAAATGGAATAAACCTTCACAAGTTGCCTTTTAACTTTGCATTTCAATGACAGCAGTATAGGGAATGCTTGCATAGTTGATATTTAGTATAAGAGTTTTCATGGGTTACTACCTTCTGTTTGGTAGGCTGCTGAGTTAAAAAATTCAAAGTAGTTCTGTTTATGTTTCACATGCATGATTGAATAGGAAGTAGATTTTTCTAATTGTTTTTAGTCATATTAATGAGGGTTTTATTTTCTGTTCCTGTGAGTGACTACTGCAGTGATGTAACTTCTTTGGCACCAGAAGTTTGAACATTATTTTAAAAATTAGTTTATTAGAAACAGGCTGAGTAGTAACTAATTGGACATTTCGTAAAGATTTTGTTTACTGGCAGATGGATGGTATGAGACATGTAATGTATATAGAGTATTGCCAACTGTAGGCATTATAAATCATGAGTCAGAAGTCTTGAGAGTGGTTAAGAAAATGTGACAATTAACTCCTGTTCTTTGGACAATTAACTTTGTGACAATTAACTCCTGTTCTAGGGTAACGTGAGTCAAGCTTGCGACAAGACTTGCTTGAGACTTTAGAGAGGAAAATAGGGTTTTGGCTAATCACATGTCTTTTAGAGTTGGAGCTTTAGAAAAAAAGAACAAAACCTTGCAAGACTGGCAATAAAATGATGATTTGGCAATGCTCTAATAGAACAGGATGTCATTAATCTGAAAATAATCAGGGACTGAATTTATTTGTGAACATCTGTTCGAGCATAACACAAGCTTGAATAGCGAGGTTTTCTGGTTAGGATGGTTATATCTGCTAAACTACAAAACAGTTTGCCTTTGCCAAAGGCATAAATCTAAATTTGTAGATTCAATTTTTTAATTGTTTGGAATTACTATTAATAAAGTGAGAGAGATAAATTGTTTACCATAGTAACAGAACTACCCTGTGCATGATGATGAAGTTGATGAAATCATGTATCGGAAGAAAACAGGAAACAAGAGAACACTGTTTTTATACTGTATGTGCAACCCTCACATATTGTTTATGTTGTTAGACCCACTCTGAATTATTTGTCTCTCTTTTGTTGTTACAAGACAACAAGTTGTCACCATTGCCTTAGACTCAGCTATGTCACAACTAGTAGGTGTCTAGAGAAAAATCTAGGCTGAGATCAGATATATGTAAGCTAAAGGAAGCAATCCACAAATCCTTTCTTCTTCTAAATCTACCACAGCAATCTGTATGTAGTTGCCTAAGTTTTTTCCGGTGAAGTTATTTAGATATTAAAAAGGTAAATGGAGCTTTTAGCACCTGTGCCAAGTTTGCAAGGCCATATGGGATATATGGATTGAGCACCAGTCTTTGCACTTGATTCTGCTGGAGGACACATGCATCTCGCCAATGGCAGTGCTAGACATGTTACAGCAGAAGCAGCTGCTGTAACAGGAGGAGCAGGCGGGAAATAGAGCAGCAAACCTTTTGATATACAGGTAACTTGCCTGGTTAATGAGGGAAGAACTGTTGATGTGGTGTACCTTGATTTTAGTAAGGGCCTTGACACTGTCTCCCACAGTAAACTCCTGGTGAAGCTGGAGGCTTGTGGCTTGGATGGGTTTACAGTGGACTGGATCAGGAGTTGGTTGGATAACAAAGCTCAGAGAGTGGTGGTTAATGGTGCTGTGTCCAGTTGGAGGCCGGTCACTAGTGGGGTCCTCTAGGGTTCAGTATTGAGACCAGTCCTGTTTGATATATTTACTGATGATCTGGATGAAGGGATGGAGTCTATTATTAGCAAGTTTGAGGACGACACCAAGCTGGGAATAAATGTTGATCTGCTGGAAGGTAGGAGAGAAACTGCAGAGAAACCTTGACAGGCTGGATAGGTGGACCGAATCCAATGGCATGGGGTTCAACCAGTCTAAGTGCTGGGTCCTACACTTTGTTCACAATAACCCCATGTATAACTATAGGCTAGGGACAGAGTGGCTGCAGAATGACCTAGGGTAAAGGGATCTGGGAGTGCTGGTTGATAGAAAACTTACCATGAGCCAGCAGTGTGCCCAGGTGGCTAAGAAGGCCAATGGCATCCCGGCCTGCATCAGGAACAGTGTGGTCAGTCGGTCCAGGGAGGTTGTCCTTCCCCTGTACACAGCGCTGGTCAGACCTCATCTTGAGTACTGTGTGCAGTTCTGGGCTCCCCAGTTTAAGAGGGATGTTGAGCTGCTTGAGAGGGTCCAGAGAAGGGCAACGAGGATGGTGAAGGGGCTGGAACATAAGCCCTATGAGGAATGGCAGAGAGAGCTGNAACCTCCCTGGACCGACTGACCACACTGTTCCTGATGCAGGCCGGGATGCCATTGGCCTTCTTAGCCACCTGGGCACACTGCTGGCTCATATTGAGTTTCCTATCGATCAGTACACCTAAGTCTCTCTCCACTTCACTAGTCTCGAGCCACTCCTCCCCCAGCCGATAGCGGTGCATGGGGTTGTTATGGCCGAAGTGAAGAACCCGGCACTTAGTCTTGTTGAACCTCATACTGTTGAGAAGAGGAGGTTGAAGGGAGACCTTATCATTCTACAACTACCTGAATAGAGGTTGTAGTCAGGTGGGTGTATGTCTGTTCTCTAAGGCTACCAGTGACAAAACAAGAGGGCACAGACTTAAGCTGTGCCAGGTGAGGTTTAGACTAGATATAGGAAAAGCTTTTTTACAGAGAGAGTGATCTCTCAGTGGAATGGGCTGCCCAAGGAGGTGGTGGTGTCACTGTCCCTAGAGGTGTTTAAGAAAAGGTTGGATGATGTACTTAGTGACATGATCTAGATAATGGGATGCCGTGTTAGTAATAGGTTAGGTGACAGGTGATAGGTTGGACTCAATGATCTCTATGGTCTTTTTCAACCTTACTAATTCTGTGATTCTGTGAATTCTGTGATTTAAATGTTGATTAGAAAAGAGGAGAGCTAGGCTTGGTAGCTACTCCATCTGAGAAGTTTTGCTGTGCACTCTTATTGACCCTGTGGCATGAGGCTTCCTTTTACACTGCTCATAATACTGTCTCACTGCACATAAAGGGCAGTGAGAGCCACAGATATGTAAGAAAAAATTTTCTTTCTTACTGAGCTGGAGAGTAATATTTCCACTTGCTTGTTCTGATTTCCCCATGCAGCTCTTGGTTTCTTTTTTTCACACAGCTTGAAGACTGCCTTGCCACCATACTGCTAGGAGATCATGAGGTAATTTGTCTCAAGAATACCAGGCCCTGTTTGTGAGCATTTTGAGTGGTTCAAAGTCCCACTACAAATCTAAAATTTTGCATCCTTCTGGCAAAGAACCAAAACAGCCTCTTTCCCCCACCAACTTGTTCTTTCCATTGCTTCTCAAGCATGTAGGGTAGGATTCAACAAACAGGGACGATGCATCCAAGATACTCTTGTCTGGACAACGTCTATGGTCCTTGGTAGGATCCACGCTATAGTTTTACCTGCTTCTGCAACAGTTAGCCCATGGTTAGTGGTGTCATGTATGCAAGTTCAGTCAGTGAAACCTGTGTTTTCTCAGATCCTTGAGTAGAGATCCTATGCAGCACACCCTACAAAAGTTGTAGCTAAAGAACTGTGAATGCTAGTGCTACTCTGGGAGACATAAACCCCAGCTCCTTCTCACTGTAGGGCTGCTCCTTCTCACTGTAGGGCTGCATTCATCTCCAGTCCCATACCAATCACAATTTTTAATTGCTCACATCAATCATTGTTTTTTAGTTCAGGAGCCTGTGATGCAAAACCAGTAGAGGATGCAACCTGGGTTCAGTTTTGCCACTTTTCTTACCTGGCCTCTTGCACCATTGTGAAAGCAGCCATGCTTTTTGTAGTTTGTACATAGCAACACACACAGTGCGTTGCTGTGAGGCTGCCCTTGCCTACCTCTGCCTGGCTTGGAGGGAAAATGCCTGTGGATTGGTGGCTAGAACAGGCTTATTGTAAGGTCCCGTTTGAATTTGGAAGAATAGGGGATGTATGAAGTGTCTGTGTATTCCATATGGTGCTATGAAAGAGTTTGAGGACAGGTGAGCTGTGGGCTGCCAAATGGACTTAAGAGCCTGGGTATAGTACAGTGTTTCATGTGTCTTTGCTTAGGATTAGCAGTAGGTTGGTTTTCTGGCCACGTTCTGATGAACATGACTGCAGGACATTGTGGAAGGCGTTAGTTCTGAATATATATTTTTCTAAGTATTTTATTTCCAAATATTTTATTTCTCTCCTTAAGTTTAAGGCCACACAAATTCTAGTCTGTTTGACAGTGCATTTGTCATTTGCATGGACATTTAGGCTGAAAAACATAATGCTATGTTTTGAAGATGTATTTAAATTCTCCCTGTTATGCTCTTTTTTATTTTTTTTTTAGTCTAAATAAGGTTGAAGCCATTTTATCCTGGGGCTGTATTTAAAAAAAAATCAAACAAGATGCAGCATTACTTATATGTAGAAGCTGTTGAAGTTCTTGAATGTCTGGAGTGAATTTAGCTCTTAATGTGCTGAGTTACTCTAAGAAATAGACTTGTGAGGAGTCATCAAAGCTACCAAATCTCAAAACCCCAATTCTGTTTCCTGAAGTCCATCTGGGGCACCTGTGTACAGAGAACAGATGAAAGAAAATGGTAAGAAATTGGGTTGCCTTCATTAGAGTGCTTTGATGGAGACTTGCTTATCAAGAATAGAGCACTCAATGCCTTGGCAGACAAATGCTGAGGGTGGCATTGCAGAGGTGATGATGGAAGTGAGTATTAAGGGCTGAAAAGGTACAGAAATGCAGAGGAACTGCTCAGAAATAGGGTGAACAAGTGGATTTTGTGGACATGTAGCCCATGCTTTCTAAACTTTCACTACAGATAAAATGATGAAAAATTCATAAGGACAAGAAGCTCATTTTCTGGGACAGTAAAGATGCAATTAGATTAATATTCAGAAGATTGTAGTCCCCCACCTGGGATTTAAACTCTGGATTAGAAGATTAAAACTGAATCACCATATGCTGCTCAATCTCTGTAATTTGGTAGTTGTTCCTCTAAATAATTAATTAGATGATTCTCCCTGTCAAGTAATCGGTTTTGGGTTCACTCAAGGAGAAGTAATATAAAGTCCATCAAACCAGAGAGGATTTTATTAGGAAATCCACGATTAAAGTTTCAAACTCTAAATGAGGACTTCTTAATTATGTTGTTCAAGTGCAGAGAGAAATATTTAGTGTATCGAGAGATTACAGAACACACCTTAATTTTTCTTTGATTTCAGAGCAAAACAGGAAGAAAATTCATATATTCCTCTCAGAAAAAATGAATTTGACAAATCTTGTGGAGTTATGAGTGGCAGACCTGAAAGCACAAGGGGCAAGTCAATCAAAATAACCTTTATAAAAAAAATTCTCACCCCTAATTTGACCCTCAAATGCAGGGTTATTTTAGGTAGGTTTTCCAGTTATCTTGTGACATTTATTGTGCTTTAGCTGAAAAGAGATAAAGAAAAGTGAAGTCAGCACCTTTGCCTCTGAAAAATAGCTTGAAAATTTTAAGTACATCTGCCTGTAAAGACAGGGAGACGCACATACTTTCCATCCCTGAAAACTGGGGTTAGCAGTGATCATCCTCTAGCCAGAGTGGAGGAGTTTCTATACTGGAGTCTGATGGTGGCACTGAACAAGGCACCAGATAATGTGAACAGAAAAAAGTGTCAATTGATTTGGATATCAAACATTTTCTATGCTCTCTGCTTCATGACAGAAACTTGCTTTAACAAAGTTTTATTAAAGAGGAGAAAGATGTATGTGACAAGCACTGGACTTCTTTTTAAGGAGCTTAATTAATGTTTGGCTAGAAATATTAAAGAATATATATATATATATATTCCTAGAAGAATATGAAGTTGCCCTTTATTTTTAAACTTTTATATCAAGAAAGCGTTTATAAGGAAACATACAAATATTGACCTAGTTCTCTTTCCATCTTACCTGGAAGAAGAAGAAGAGAAAAGAATACAAATTCCATGTCCTTTTCTGATAGTAAAAATCCGTATCTTCGTGTATGCAAGAGTAAACAGCTGTCATTATAATGAGTCAAAAAAAATTTATTATGCTGTGGACAAATCTTATATATCTCAACTTCCATTCAGTATGTATAGAAGTATGCTATGTATAGAAGTGTACAGTATGTATACTGCCTTTACAGTAGAGCAAGCACGAAACTCATCATTATGTAAGCAGTCATATATAACCAGATATGCCTTAGGCCACATGGTTTGAAGAGAAGTCCAACATACTTTGTTCCTTTCTTTGTTTCATTTGTACTTTTACTGGATAAAGGAAAAAAAAAACTTTCTGGAAAAATCTGAGACTTTCCATGAAGGAAATCCAATTTAAACAATTTCTTAAAAAGCCCACAGTGATAATTGCAGTTTTAATAAAACAACTGGCTGAAAAATCAGAAACTGAATCAATTATTACCTGTAAAATTGGCAAAGCAGAGCTCACTAGGGATTAATGTTGAGCTTAATACACACTTCAGTATAAATGACCTAAAATAATAGAAGAAAACTTACACATCAATCAAATTTACCGATAGTATCAAGAGGCTGCAAAGAAAGTGGAGACAACAAATAAACCACCAAATAAACAGGAGAGTTTAGAGAAAAGAGGAGTATTCAAGGACAAGATGCAGCTTGGATGCATGCAAAATTCTTTTGTGGATTAAGAGAAGGCTAAAAATGTGTTCGTAGAAGCACATGGACACTGATTTCATCAGGAGACACACACAGTCATATAACTGGGCCTCACATCCTATAACTCAAGGCAATTAGTTTAAATTCTTTTTTAAGAGAAGTTTTTGATCTTGTGAGCTCTGTGCCTGAGATCTACAGAGAGGCTTCAGGATTTTGTTTTCAGATGCTGCTGGAAAGAGAGCAAAATGTTTTTAATCTGTTGTTCACAGTTTTGTCAGTTCCTGTGTTTTAACAGCATAAGGTTTGGCTGCTGTCATATATTAACAATGGTGGGAGACCCTCCCTTTACCAAAAGCTCAAACAAAATCAATGTGCCAATGAAACTTGTTGACTTTGCATCCATGGCTGATGTGTTCACGGGCTCACACTAATACAGGCCAGGATGCCATTGGTGGCTAAATGTATCTTTATCCACCTGTGTCTGATGTTTTGCTTCCATGTCCACCGCATAACCTCCTTGATTTGGTTTGGCACACATAGGGCTGGTTGAAAAAGCTGTTGTATTTAGCACAGGGTTGCAAAACTGTTTGTGTTTGTTATCCTTGGGTTAAGGACAAGGAAATACAGTGATCCCCCGCATATTCGCGGCTCGCATATCTGTGTATTCAGTTAATCACGGTTGGATTTTCAGTGAGTTGTGAGACTGCACACATGCGCAGAATGTCCCAGATCCTGGATTTTGCGGCCAGGAAGCACCAAAGGGCACTTCCTTCGGTTTAATGAGGTGCTGCAGTGCAAGCCACACACCCAGGACTGCCCCTCCAGAACTTATTAGCAGAGGGTGCGTGGCTACAGGTGGGGAGTAGTTGAATATTCATGGGTTCAGTATCTTCACAGATTTCATAACTCACGGGACCCACCCCCCAGCGAATTCTGGGGAATCACTGTAATACTCTGACAGATGAGCAGGTAGCCAAGAAAGAGATGACCAAACTGATTTCTGGCTAGCAAAGGACATTGCCTGAAAAGGGACACTAATACTTATAAAATGAAAAAGATTATTTTACAAGCGTCCTTTCTTTGATTATCAGAAGAAGACAGATACATAACTTGCTGTAGGGACAGAAGAGGTGAAGTTTCAGAAAAACCCTGGAATCTCTGTAGACACAAAAGTTGGACTAGATGATCCTTGTGGGTCCCTTCCGACTCATAATATTCTGTGATTCTGTGATTCTGTGAAAACAAATCCAAAAAAGTGGTGGAAGAACTGAGGCAGTGTATCAGATTTTGCTATTTTTAAAATTTTTTTCTATATATCTTTGTTTCCTGCACTGACTGAATAATGTGATTTTTAATTTCTAGACAGAAGTTGGTGAATTTTCATGTGCTTCTATTTTCATGGATTCTTGAAAAATAAAATGATAAACCAATGTATCTGCAAAGGCAGATGCATGTATCAGAAACTTGGAAAATATTTTAGTGGGAACACAGAGAAAATCAGGCTACGAAATGAAGCTGCTCATGGTCTAAGATTATTGTCATCCTGCCAAGATCTTGCCAGATAAGGATGTGCACATTACTGCAAGACAATATGTGAAGCTGTGAGCAGCCACTGTAGTGGTCGTATGAAGTTGGACAGTTGTTTAAGAAGGGCTTATTTTTGTTGTAAGCATCAAATAGTGAAAGCAATGTTTTTGCAATGATGAATATGCCTTTACATATAACTTGGTTATCTGTAGGGCAGTGGGAGCAGCTGGTGGAGGGGTAGGCAAGTCTGGTAACTCAGTCTGAAGAGCCTGTGGCTCAGGTCTGCCATTATTAGCATTATTAGCTAATGGTCAGGTCTGCCGTTATTCATAAAGGATTGAGGACCCTTAAATGGGACTGAGTATTTTTGTATCTTAAATCCCAAATTTTGATCCTTATTCTCCATTTCTTAAGTTAATTCTTTAAATATATGGATTTTCATTTTTCTATTCATCAAGTGTTTAATATTTTGTTTCTGCACACACTTAAAAATAGCTGTTGGAGCAGCAGTTGGAAACCAAGCCTCTGTAACTCTGATCAGGTTTCCCAGTCACTGCTTAAAATATTAGGCAGCTTCTCTCTGTCCCATTGAACCTTTAATCATTTTTTGCCTAGGAATATGACTGCAACAGGAAGAGAGAGGTACATCCTGAGCATAAAAGCTGAAGCAAGATAGTTGGGATAGTAAATGAAGCCTATGCAAAGTAATTTGATTAAAATGGAAGCCTCCCACTTCCCTGTTGCACAGGCAATGACTTTTCTCTGTGTTGCGCAGGGCCCAGTACAATGTACAGCTGCAGTGCAGGAGAGGACTCCAGGCTAGAAGTTCCAACCTGATAGAATCCTTGAGGTTGGAAAAGATCTTTAAGATCTAGTCCAGCCATAAGCCCAACACTGCCAAGTTCACCACTAAGTCATGTCCCTAAGTGCCACATCTACATGTCTTTTAAATATCTCCAGGGGTGGTGACTCAACCACTTCCCTGGACAGCCTGTTCCAGGTCTTCACAATTTTTCCTAGTATCTAATCTAAACGTCCCCTGGTGCCACTTGAGGCTAATGTTGTAACCATGGTTTGGGCAGGTGTAGTCATGAGTGGCAGGCTGTCAGGCAGGTGTCTCTCCACTGTGTCTCTTGGCTCCCAGCTCTGCCTGTTACAAATCCATTGGAGGTGACAATCAGCAGCCAGGCACCAAGAAGGCACACACTGCAATTCATTTCAGGAAAATCAGTTATCAGGACTCAAGGTTGCTTGCAAGCTATAGAAAGATTTATTTTTGGAAAAAGCATCTTTGATCCAGCAATATGTCCCCTTGACCTCCTAAGGGCTGAAAGACCCCACCCCAGCCTTGCCACCTGCTTATCCCTGCTTAAGGCATATGTATAACGCTTAGTGAATATTCATCTTTCCACCATTACATCATAAATTTACACTTTGCTTTAAGCCTTCAACCAAACAGTCCTGATGTTTTGCATTCTTTTGCTCTATGTTTTGAATAAAACCCGATTCCGTTTATTATTCTATCCTGAGAAATGATAAAATTTGCCTTTAATATTTCGCTTCAAGTTTCAGCCTTCTTTCTAGCCTAACAAAAGCCTTAAAACTTATTATAATTTTAGAAATCCAAATTTCTACCTATCTCACTAAAATCTCTAAATTTCTAAACATCCAAATCGTATCTATCTTACTAAAAATCTCTGAATTTCTAAATCTCCAATCACAATGGTCGCTGCTGCAAAACCTGAGTCCCATAACACATTTGCCCCTTGGGTCTCTGACTTAAAGTGCAGATAATGGCGTAGAAGTGCTGTTAAAACTCAGCAACTCACTCAAGTACTGCATTAGCAGAAGGATGATAAGGATAGCAGATCTCTCTACCCTTGCATTTCTCTTGCTTTTCTTTCTTCACAGCAATGGGACATCTGTAGGGTGGGATGGAAACTTTCCTCATTTCCAAGAAGCCACTTTTCCCAAAGCAAATTCTTTCTTGTTTTCTTTCTCAAAACCCTTGACTTGTTCCATGTCTTCTGGGTGCTCTGTGGTGGAGTTTTCATGTGGGATGCATACCCTTGCTCTCCTCCCTACTGATGGGATGGAAGGAACGTAGACTGCAGAGGAGACAAGGAGGAGTGGGACTGGTAGGATGGATGTGACCCAACAAGCCACATCAGCCAGCACCCTACATTTTTGCATCAGAAGTTATGATGTTGACCTTTTGTATGTTTTCTGGAAATGGTTGCTGTAAGACTTCCAGTAATCACAGCATTAGCAGGTCATGAGCACAGACTGTGTATGTACTCGTGGTTTGCATCGGCATAGCATGAGCTCCTGCACAATGAACCTTATTTCTGCAATATTTCCATAAACATTTTCTTGTACATTTTGAAATGTACTTATTTCTATAATAACTGTAATTCTGTAGCTTAATTGCATAGTTTGTTCTAGAAGGAATTTGACTACTGGCTAGCTGTTTGAAGTACAGCTTTACAGTATAATGGCTGAACTGCTACTGGAATTATAGTTTCACCTTTATTGATAAAGGACCTCTGGATCTTTCAGCTTGAATTACTTAATGTGGGGGTTTTTGGCCTACAGCTGTTAATAGACTTCAAAATCACTGTTTTGATAAAATGACTCAGATTTTTTTATTGCAGGTTCATTTTCCGTATTTTGTTTTTATCTGGTGATTGTAGCAAGTCTATCTACTTTCAATTTAATTAAAGTATCTTAACTTGGCAGGGCAACATAGTTTCATAACATATAGATGTTTTCAAATATGAAAAAAAAAATTCAAATACTTCCTGTGAAGAAAACACAACTTATTTACTTCAAATTAAATTACAGGCTTTTCTCATATATTTAACCTAAATTTTAAATATCTGACTTAGGCGTCAACTGTATTGCATAATTAAGCAAAATATCTAGAAGGTTCCAATTATTTTACTGGAACTTGGAATTTATTTCATGCTTTCTAAAATATTTTTTCAATATATTGTCTGCTTCTTGTAAAATAGCAGCTGCAGTAGTGAACAGTTGAACCCCTATTAAGTCTGAGTTGATCTATATTCTTCAGAGATGTACTGCATTGTTTTTAAATGTTGCACTCATGCCAACACTATAATCTCACCAGAACTACTGGATCATATTTTATAGGGCTTTCTGGGTTTTATGAAGTCACTACCTCTCTGTCTAAGTACATCACTATTTTAAGTGATCTTCATATAAAAGCTGTCTGTATTTTTAGAAGTACAGCAGTAAGCACCTTGACTTGTAGAAGCGTATGCTTCTCTTGTTTCAGAAACATTATCTCCTTTTCTGAATATTTTGTTGGAACTTCTTGTGAAGTGTGCAGTTATCAGAATGGAAATATTATCAGTTTGCAGAAGAAAATACGAGTATGTGGTCTTCAGCTACATTGTCGTCTTCCAGCAGTAGCAAGGCTTTACAACATGCTTTCAGTTTTTCCCTTGTGGATTAAGCACAGTCCCAGATGTCCTGTCAAAATAGCTAGATGGTGATAATTATCATGCTTGTTAATTACCACCCTTTCCTGCTCCATAAATTATTGGTCTTCTACTTTCTTTTGTTAAGTGTCATTGAATGAAACAACCTGCCATTTCTCACCTCAAGCCTGTTGAGAGTGAAGAGTGATCATGAAGTGAGCTGGCCTGAGGAATGTAATTTGTCCCGCTGCAGAACCTCCACCAAATGGTGATATCTTTGTCCTTTCTATGGGTGATGCTTTGGAGTAAGAGAAGGTTTTCAAAAGGCTTCATGCTGTGTCAATGACTCAAAGTTCAGATTCACCAAAGCATTTCTCTTCCATTTGGATATCTCAGACAGTCTGTTTGCTTCATCTACTAGATGATCTCCAGCCCTGCTGAAACATTGTGAACATAGGGTAGTTAGATATTTCTGGGTCTGAGCTCTAAAGATGAGGTCTCCAAGTAGTACTAGATAAGTGAAACAGAAGTAATTTCATCTTTGGAATTGAAAAGATTTTTTTGCAAATCTCAAGTATTTTCAAGCTTTATTTTCAATATCAAGTGCTGTGTTTTATGTATCTATCTGCCTATATGTATATGTCTCGCACTTCTTTACTTTGTGGGTAACCAAGCACTGGAACAGATTGCCCAGAGAGGTTGTGGATTCTCCCTCATTGGAGGTATTCAAGAACCAGCTGGACACAAATCTGTCTCATGTGTTCTCAGGGATGCCCTCACTTGAGCAGGGAGGTTGGACAAGATGACGCACTGTGGTCCCTTCCAACCTTAGCCACTCTGTGATTGTGATTTGTGGCTTGTAATACTTGTTCAGTGTCACAAATACATTGAGCAACTCAGCTAAGTAAGGTAGAGCCACTACAGAAATGTTCCTAAAATAATGATATACATAAATACAATTTTGTTTGCTGGATTTTTTTTTTTTCTTTTTACAGGATGGGAGGTTGTTGTTTGGCATAAGAAAGGTTCAAAGATTAGAAAGGATTAGTAGTCCAAATTTGGCAATTTAAATGTGACAGGAATACCTGTCTGTGCTTCCTTCAGAGATACTGCAGCTGGGATGCTGCCACTGTATCTTAGAGTAAGTTGTGTAAAACTGGCCAGAAGAACAAGCAGACTGGGACTTGTAGGCTTGACCTTTAAATGCTTGCTTTTCAAACTGCGGAATCCAGAGAGCCATAAGAAAGGGTCATCATTGCTGAAGTAACAACTTTCCAATGATTTTTTATTTTATTTTGAACAATGCTGGGGGAAAAAGTTTGCCATAATGACAAAATACAGAGTTCTACTTTCCAGTTAATCATAATAATAATGCTAATAATAATAATAATGCAGAGAGAATAATGAGAGAAACTCAACAAGTCATGCCTGAAAATGCTTTATCAGCACAAGATATTCAAGGCAAAAATATATATATTTGAAAAATGAGAATTGATTGCCCTATTCAGTAAAAAGTCTTAGAACAAATGAAAACTACAATTCAGAGAGAAAGAGAGAGTAGCTGTTCAGTGCCCACTGTGCCTTTCCTTAATGTAGGGTTTGGAAGTGCCCTTCCTCCCACTACAATAGTGCTTGGTGATAAACAAATATGGGTTTTTTGGTTTGTGGGAGGGGTTGGTTTTGGCATGGGTTTGTTTGTTTGGGGTTTTTTGGTTGATGGTTTGTGTTTTGGTTTGGTTGATTTTTTTTTCCCCCTTAGGTGCTGCAGAGAAATGCTGAAACAATACTGCTGTCTTGAGATATCTGGGCTTATGCATTTGCATGACTGGAATATTGTTTTGGCATCCTTACCTTTATGCAAAGTGAAATGAAGCATTGGCTCAAATTTAACTTAGCTGCAAGAAAGACAGTTTTATTTGTAAGTGAATAATAAGTGAATATATGCACTCTGATGTGTCTCAAGGCAAGTTAAGCTCTTTGTTTTAGACATATATACATAACTTCCTATCCCTTTTGTATCTTGTTTTCGTTCCACCTTGTATTTTTACATTTCCTGTACCTCAGAGAGCACACAACTGGAAAACAGAAGTTAAAAAGCTTTAAATTTGGTTTAAAAAAAGCTCTAAAATATTTTATTTGCATTATGGAAAATGGCTCATTAATTACAGCTGAAAATACTAAATGCAAAAGGCTGCTAGCAGTCAGCTCAGGTTTGTGATAATGATCTTTTTATGACTTCCATCATGTCATTCCCTCAGTAGATTCCCTGCTGTTCATAGAATAAGTGAATACGTGGTTTCTTAGAGTTGCCAGGTAGCTCAGGGCACAGGGTTGTGTACTAAAAATATTTTTAGTTTCCATATTCTTGGATCTAGTTTTAGCTTGCCTGCCTGGTATCAAAACTGTGAGATGGGTGTTCCCTGTGTTCATACACCTTGTTTGTGTTTGAGAATGATACAGATTCAAGCCTGGGGGTGAAGGAGGTTGACATTGCAGTTTCCATCTGTCAAAGAGTAAGGACGAGGTAATTGATGGGGTGATGATGGTGAGCAGACTGGGGGGACAAGAGGCTTGAAAAGTTAAAGGTCTCACAAATGCTGACAACATTTTTACCACTCTTAATGTGACAGGGACCTTTTAGAGTGGTAGAGAAACCAACCCTATTCACAAGAAATGTGAGGAAGTGACAGGATGAAGACATCACAATGAGAAGGTAAGGCACACCACAAATCCCTGAAGTCCAAGTGGAAACACTCTGTGCTTGGGAAGGCATTGAATATTTAGAAAAGTAGTAGAGGAAAAAATTATTAATGTTTCATCTAGTAGAAATAAATAATTGCATCAATAAAAGACAAAACTTTTTTTCCAGTCTCTACAGATTATCAGTAATAACATATTCTCCAATTTTTATTGCTATTATTTACTAACGCTTAAATAACTCTAGCTGCAGCTGAGAGCAGTAGTTCCTTCCACAGCTGCATTTTGTTATTTTGATCTTCTTCAGTTAAAAACACAAAATATGAGTTGGTTTGACACTATAGCACATTGCTACAGTAGCTGCGTCATAGCAGGGCTGAGACCTGCAGAGTGCACAGAAGTGTAAAGCTTCAATTTAGATAAATGAACTACTGACGTGCAACAATGCCTGCAACAGTAATGCTATCTGAGAATGATAGTTAATGCTTGTGGTACGATGTTTATGAAATATATGAATCATTTGTCTTTTGGGGAAACCATTGTAATTTCCTTCTCCTGATTCTGTGTTAATACAGAAATTTAATTTGTTTCTTGCACATTTTTCCCACCAGAAAAATAGTAGCAAACACCAGCATGCAGTAATCACAGCCGTCACAATGCAACACATGGGCTACAAAAGCATACAAATAGGCTGGGAGCATGCAGAGTTAGGGAGAAAAGGTCAGCGTGTTCCTTAAAATTTAGAAGCACCTGTTTGTGGGGATGCTGAGAGGCAGAGCTGCTATGGAGGTTTGCACCTCACGATGACCCTATCTATGTGCCAAGGCTTACTGTGGATTATTCTGGACCAATGGCTTTCCCAGCAGTAGATGCTATTGAGATTACTCACAGAGCTTTCAGGCTCCAGCTTTTTGAAAAATCCTTGGAACTTGTTCCAGCTATCAGGGGAGAGAAATTTTTGGTGGGATGCTTGGCTGGTGTATAGCAATCTGGGCAGAATGAATACCTTTGGATTACTACAGTTCAACTAGCAATTGATTTTATCTGGCGACAGGATTTGGCCTGCCAAGACAGTTTGTTGGCCCAGTTACCATTTACCCTATGAGTTCTTCCTGGAAAGTCATGCAGGCATATCTAGGGATATCTTTCGTTAGTATAGGGTACCACATGAGTTGACTACATTGTTTGATCAGGTTTTGTATGTGTATTTCATTTGCTTATGCCTGCAAATAGACTGCAGGGTCATTTCCAGATTAAAAACCTTATTGAGAAATTGTGATTACTTGTATTCCAAGAAAAGTATAAAAATTATTAATAACTCCTGTAACATATTCTTTTTTCAGAGGGATATTCACCAATGCTTTGTCCAGACTGAAAAGGAAAATCCTACTCCTTCTTTTAATTTCCTATTTCCCATCTACTAAGGTAATGGTTAACAAAGTGGCAGAATCAAAATAACAGCAGGGTTGAAATCTCAGCAATTTTTTCTCTTAAGAGAAATAGCATAGATTTAAAATTTAATGAAGCATATTGGAACAAAGACTAAATGTGGGTAGAAAAGAATTGATAGTGCTTACTGTGGTGTAACATTTTCTAGGCTGAACTTATTCCGATTTCATAAAATTCTGAATGTTATTTTAGCATTTGTATCATGAACTGCAAAGCCTGTGGAGTCAGGGCAATTCTGTTGTCCCAGAGGTCTGCAAATTAAGGACTCACTAGAGATCTGGATTAGCCTGGCTGCATACAGAAAACATTCTTGCATGTTCAAATCGCATTTCTCCTTTCTCATGTCTCATTCTCCCCTAAACCCTATTGCCTATCTAAGAATCATGACAAGAACTGCAAATAGGCAGGGGGCTCTGTGTTGTTTAATTTTTGATGTGTGGAAAAGGCAGAGGTGACTAAAAGTTTAATGATTAAAGTCTCAGGTTGAATGTAACCAAGTTATTCTGATCTCTGGTTGGACAAATCAGAGGAAGTAGAATTCCTGTTTGTGTGACACCTTTTATTGCATGACTTTAGTGATATCTGAAAGAATGCATTTGAGATGGTCTCTGCCTTGCCTCAACTTCTTAAGAGCAGATTTAATTTCACTTTGGCAATGAGATTCAGTGTGCCTAACATTGGTGATCAAATCCCTCCTGCTGTCAAATTGTGAAAAATAATCCTTTCCCTATGCCTTCTGCCACATACACAGATGTACAAACACATCCTGGGGCAAAATTCTGAGCATGCTAAATCCAGGAGGGCTGTTAAGGTGGGGATAGTATAGCATATATGTACATATATATACATGCATACATCTATATATATTTATATATATACACCAACCATCTCCAGTACAGATAGGAATTATTGTAAAAAGAGAGACAAAATAAAAACACAGCTGGTAATTTGATGAGTTTATATTGATGAATGAAGAAAGACATTAATTAGTTACCATCAAAGTTATCTGGGTGATAAGCAGAGTATTCTGCTTATCCCTTTGTTATATTTTATTTCCTCAAACTGAATCTGTACTAATTTTATAATTAAAACTACCTCTTTATTTATTTATTATNCGGGGACAATGATGTGGGGAGCTGCTCGCGCCGCTGTCCCAGTGTCCCTCCGGGTGGGTAGACCTGGTCTCTCCATACTCAGGGTAGACGGATATGTCTCAGAGAGTCACTCAAGAAAGTCTCAGACACCACATCTAACCTGAGAGTGTGTAAATCTTTCATAACTGCACTCAGCCTCTTTGCTCCGAGCAGAGTGGGGCAGGCGCGCCAGCAGGGGGACCCACTGTATCCTTCTCTCTCAGAATGGGGCAGGATGGAGAGGGCCGGCACAGTGGTGGCGCCGGCATGGGACCCACCGTAGCCTTCTCACTTGGAGCGGAGGGGAGGGCATTGATTTGAATATTCATGTGTGTCAGGTCATGCAGGCGCAGTTGCAAAACGGACCTCTTTAATCACTGAAAATTCATGCCTCGAAGATGTGAAGCCGCTATCTGGGGGAGGTGTGAAATGGAAGAGGGCTGACGGTATCCAAAGATGTTGATCTTGACTCCTGTCAGGACTTGAAATAGGTTGATATGTTAACATTAAAGCTGATTCCTGTCCTAACTCCTGCCATATGGCAAAAGGTGATACTTATCCACTTACTACTTCTTCAAAATGGAGTACATGTACACAATGAATCCATTCTGGTTTTGTTTGGGATAGAGTTCATTTTCTTCCTATGAGCTGATATAGGGCTCTGTTTTGGATTTGTATTGTTGAGAACAGTGTTGGTAACACACTGACATCCTAGTTATTACTGAGCAGCACTTAGAGATTCAAGGTGTTTTCTGCTCCTCACCTCCCCCCACCAGCAAGCTGGCTGGGGGTGCACAGGGAACTGGGAGAGGACACAGCAAGGGCAGCTGACTCCAACTGACCTAGGGATATCCCATACCACATGGCATCATGTTGCGCATATGGAGCTGAGGGAAGAAGGAAGGGGACAATGTTTGGAGTGATATATTTGCCTTCCCAAGTCACTATTATGTGTGGTGGAGTCCAGCCTTTGTGGAAATGGCTGGACACATATCTGCCTGTCATAAGTGGTGAATGAATTCCTTATTTTCTTTGCTTTACCTGTTAAACTGTCTATATATCAACCTGTGAGGTTTTGCACATTTACTGTTCCGATTCTCTTCCCCATGCCACTGGCAGGGAACTGAGTGAGTGACTGGGGCTGAGCTGCCTGCTGGCTTTATATCACAACAGAACCAATTTCTCCCAGTTTTTACAAGAACAGATGACATGAAGTTATTAGCTCCAGGTTGCAAAATGAGTCAGTAATGGGTGCTGCTATCTGTTGGGATCTTCAACTAACCTATTGAGCTATCACAGTCACGGTTCTTGGCCTGAACTGCTGACAGAACTGTGACAGAAGATGACAGAAAAGGAGACAGTCAACTTAAAGGAAACATCAGATCCCATCAGCTGAATTTTTTCACGAAGAAAAACTGGTATCCCAACTCCTGTCAGCTACTTACTAAAAATCAAGTATTCAAGGTTGTTTATTAAAATGGAATCACAGTGTTGCCTTCTGTTCTATGCCTCCACACTAATAAGCAAGATATTTAGTAAATCAGCTGCTTCTAACAAACAAGAGCCAGCTAATGAATACTAAACTTGTTTTGCAGCACTATAAAATATTATCCAAAGCAGCAAATGCATCTAGAGCACAGTGGAACATAGCTATTCGTTTACACAGCTATTCATTTACACAGATGAAGTTGGCAATTATTTAGAAATTGTTGATGTTTTAGAAATATTTGTAGTATAGTATACTGAATATTGTAACTTTTTTTTAAACGTGTGTGCCAGTTTGCAGTGTTCTTTATGGAGCAATTAATCCTTCATAGCAAAGCGAATGTCTTCTTTATAGATATCTTCACAGGCATTGATACAAAGGAACTTATGAAACAAGCATAAGGAGACTGTGAGACTGTCACAGTGGTGACATCTGGTCTGTGTGTCCATTTGCTTAATTTCATTATGTTAGTTTTCAAATCTAAGGGCCATCATTCTGGTTATCCTTTACACAGTACCTTGCAGAAGTAGATTCTGGTCCACAACACCTGCTTTGTGGAGTAAAGCCCCAAGAACAAGCAAAAGGAGGGGTACTCCTAGTTCTGCATTTCTTGTATCCACCCTGGGACTGTGGTTACCTGCCAGCTTTGCTCTGGGATCCGTTAAACCTCAGACACCTTTCTGCTTCTGTAGATCTTATTACTGGGTGTTTTCAAAAGGTACTGACAGTCAAGCTGGGACCCTCATCCAGCCAAGACTGTGTCAAGAAGCAAGAGGGTTTATCTCTCTGAAAAAGGAAGAGAGGACAGGGTTAGCAGATAGGTACACCATGTGACTGGTTAAATATAAAATAAAATGTCACCTTTGGATGTGTCAGGTACAAACTTACGCTATTGCTGAAAAAGACCGAATGGAAAAACCCCTTCTAACACTCCATTTGAGTTTTAGAAAGCAAGCATTCCTTTATTACAGCAGCCGGGCACATAGGAATTTCATTCCAAATTACACACGTGTAATTTTCATTCCAAATTACTTCAGTGGCACTACAGACATGTAGAGAGTTAGCTAATAGGCACATTTTCAGCAGTACCACATACTCCACATCCAGTACGTCACCTGAAATAACAAGATGATTGCAGTCAAACAACCACTAGCCTATGGTGGGGTCACCTAAGCTCAGGGACGAGTGTCAGTGTGGCGGGAAGCACTGTACAAGGGCAAGGCCCACAGGTTTTCACAGAGTGGGATGCAGATGGCAGTTCTCCACCAGTCCTACTGCAGGAAAGGGCAAAATCTGTATGGAGGAACCTTCTGTCTGACCAGGCTTCTGACCACATGATACTACTTCAAGGTTATTGTACATATGGCAGAGGACTCAGGAAAAGTGTTCTCTCTGAAATTCAAGCAAGAGTCTGCTTGTGCCAGTGTCATAGGTTGTGCAGGCACATGCCTTCTCTTACCAAATTCCAGGGTTTCCCAGGAGCTCCTGCCTGACTTGCATTTAAATTGGATAAACACAGAAACTTTGCAGATTGTGAATGTCCACCCTTCAGCTAATGTTGTTGTTATTATTATAATGTATTATCATCATTGTTGTTGTTCTTATTATCATCATCATCATCAGGATTAAGAGCAGTCCTTTTTCTTTTAGATTAATAGTAGCCCTTTCTCTTTTATTACTTTTTCTGAACAGTAACTCTATACAATGGCTCCATCTGAGTTAGTCACTTGGGGCACCATTGCAGCACCAGGAGATGAAGATTTATTTTAAAGTATGATTAATCTTCAACATAAATTGGTGAGTCAGATAGGTGCATCAGATGCAGAGAGTATTGTGCAAGCAACTCAGATTCACAAATGTACATTGTACACTGCTGCGTACCAGCCTGCAGCTTGCTCTCCACTTCCCACCTCTTTATGCCAATCACTTGTTTCTCTCTCCTTTATTTAGTTCAGAGAGCAGAGAAACTGATGCTCCAATTCTTGTGCTATGCTAAACAATTGGGACTCTGTAAATGACTCCAATATAAATTACTGTAATAACATATGTAACAACATATTTCCATGAGGAGGGCACTTAAACACATTTATAAAACTAAAGGTGCGCTTATGTTCCACTAAAACCAACTTTACTGAGGTGTGCACTCAGAACTCCAGACATGTTTTTTTTCACACAGCCACAGCATGTAACTCAGTTTTCTAAAGCAGTTGATCTCAAAGTCTGCATCAGCCCCAAGGAAGGGGGAGCCTAGATTACATGTTGTAATCAGAAAAATTACTGTTTGACTGCTATTGACATTTCTCTGGCACTTCATCACCGGGATGTGAGTGCCCACAATCATTCTTTGCCTTTCTATTGCATCTCGTTCCAGTCAGGGATCTCAACACATTATACAAACAGGAACAGATTTGGTGAGAAATTGAGTGTCTTGGTAATTGATTGATTAGCTGTCTTCTTAGTTACATCTACCCTTTTTATAAAGTCTGGGTTTTAACATTAAGGCTCAAGCTGGATTTGACAGCAGATTTCAGATTTGTTTTCTTTATGCAGCTGACAGTAACTACTGTTAAGTTTGGGAAACAGAGTTATATTATTTATTTTAAATCCTTATATTTAATGTATAATGCTCAGGTTTGCAACCCTCTGCATCATATGTGGTTCTCGTTTTCCATGGCTCTGAAAGAGTGGAGCTAAAAAAAAAAGTCCACCCTATGCCTGCAGGTTTACGATGCAGGATGTAAAGCAGTAACAAGGCCTTTAGTCTGGATGGGGTTTGTCAGCTGTTATTGTTTCTAAATGACTTCCATTTTTAAGCAACTGTAGGTAGGGCTTATTGATTGTGCTGTTTCTACAATGCAATGAGACCTTACAGTCCAATTAAACAGTGTTCCCCAGCAGCGTTTCTCTGAATTTTTATGCAAACAGTTACACTTAAAATACGAGAACAAGCTGCGTTATTGGTTTTTTCTCAAACTGTCAAAACATTTAGCCATCCTATCCAGGCTGGTGCTGCAATCTTGCCTGCTCGCAGAAACAAGGCATCACATGTGCATAGGGAACCGAAGAATGAACAGTCTGTACCAGAGGTTTTCTTCTGCCCTGAGGCGATGAGCAGTGGAATAGGAGAACTAGCATGTCTGGACAGGTCTACTTTTTAAATTAAATGCTTTTTATAATTCATTCAGAGTAAAATATGTTTTATATCCTTTTAATATTCCTTGCTGTACGTCAGGAAAGACAAGTGCATTGAGGATGAGAGAAATAGTTTGGGAAATTGTGGGTTAAAACATTGTATTTTTCATCTGTTGATTGTTAGTACTGTCAGAGGCAATGTGTTTTGAGTTTCTTTCAAAGCTTCAGTAATTATTTGTCTGCCATTCACACATGTAGATGTTACAAAAAGGAAAAAGGTGCTTAATAATGTTCCTTACATAAAGGGTTTTTTTTAAAAAAATCTGTTCTTATAAGGAAAGGTTAAAAATCACTGTGAATAAAAGGAGAAATCCAACAATCATACAACTAGTCTTTGAAAGATTCTTATTAATCTCTCTCTTATATTAGGCTATAAGGAAAGCAGAGCTTTTGATAGACTAATTAGAAGCTGAAATGTGTTTATTACCTTCTATTTTCTGTCTTCTCATTTTCTGTTGATCAGACTGATGTGATCTGTTCATCTTATCTTTGAGCTCATTTCATCATGAACTGATGAAGTGTTAGAAAGAACTTGTGATGTGTGATAAAACCATTTTTCTAAAACTTTATTCAGGAGTCCATTTCTTGATACTTCTTTTTGGCTTGGAAGAGAGGAAGGCTTAGAGGAGAGAGCTGTTTTCCATGTGCCAAATTCCACACCCATTTCTGCAGACTGACTTGACCCATCCACTGAGAAGACCAAAAGATTACTCTAAATGAACGAAGGTAGCCAAATCTGTTCTTCCTATGGATACTTGTATGAAAACAATAATGTTATTGTTTAGGAATTAATCTCCTGTTTTCTCATTTTAAGTCAGCTTTGTATATGTGACAGAATTATTGTCTCAAGAGCAAAATAGAGTATCATGTAAAAAGTGAATGCCTGCTAAACACTGAAACAACACCTAGTCACCAGGAAAATGTCACATTTATGGCTGGGGTACAAAGAGACACACAAAATTCAATGTGTTAAGGGGCATCACAGTGCCATCTCACTGATTGCTGCCTTGTCACCATTCAGGAAGCTCAAAAGTCTCTCTCTGTTTTTAGGAGATATAAAAGAAGCCAATCTGATGAGATAATAACTTTACAAGAGATCACTGGTTTACAAAATATGTAGAATCAGATTTTCTAGCAATCCTTCAAATCTGAAATTAGTTGGGTACTTCTGAGAGGTCTGGGTTGAGGCTCCCTACCATCCCCACCCTAAGGGCAGAGTGGAGCTCTCCCAGGCTGGACTGGTGGGAGGACACCCATGCTGTCTTGCTGCAGGGCCTGAATTGACTGTTTCCATTTATTCTCCTTTCAACAGCTTTACAGTAGTGTCAGTCATGTCACAGTATCTGTGTGGCTTTTCTCTCTGTCAGACTTGGAAAAGATGGGATTTCTCTGAACAGATCCTCCTTTTCCCCACACAGTCACATTACAGGTCCAGACAGTGCACACTTGGAGGATAGGTGTGCTTCAGCGGAAGGCAAAGCAACATTCTTGGTGCTGCTCTTTCCCCAAGCCTGTAACCTGAGGGAGAGACAGCCCACATAGACTAACGGGAGCCACAGTGGCCGAGAAATACAGCATAAAGTGTATGGCTGTCCCTGGAGCTGCCCATACCCACAGGGCACCATTTGCACTGTCAGCTTTGGTGCACCATCACCGACAGGCGTGCTGACAGTACTGAGCCTGATGTGCTGTTCTTCTTTTAGTGACAATTGCTGTGTTTTAATGATAAAAGTCAACTGCATTTTCTTTCTTCCTCGTCAGCTAACAGGACTCAAAATATGGGAAGGATTTAAAAGCCGTAATGCGACTTGGTGCAATTTTGCCCATATAGTTCAATGAAAGAAATAAAAGCTCAGCTCACTACAGCTGTATGTAAAAATCGTGGGGAACTGAAGTGTGGCTATGCTAATAATAAAAGCAACGATACCAATGATTTACTCCTTGACTCCTGGCTTTTCTGTATTAGGTTTCTTTTACCAGAGATAATGAGGAACCCAGAAAGTGTTTCAAGTGAGAGAACTGCTTTGCTTTTATGGAGGTATTATTTGATGTTGGAAGTAAAATGCTATAAATGATAAAAAATTGAAGTGTGTTTCTGAATAAATGGTAAAATCCAATTCTAGCTATAGGCTATTGACTTGCTCTTTGCTATTGTGTGACTTCAGGAAATTTGTGTCCCTTACAGACTTGTTTCTCTTTCCATCTCCCCTCTATCTAGATTGCAGTCTTTTGTGGTTATTGACTAACTCTTTTGTAGTTAGTCACTGTTGTACAGTGCTCAGCTTAGGGCAGTCTCAATTCCAGCATTGTGCTTCAAACTCTAAAGTAGAAAATTGAGCAAGCAGTGACCAATTTTCTCTCCTTTGACACTGACTTAGTTTAAAGGGTTAGGACTACGTATAAGCTTATAGGAGCTCCAAGGGAGTCCTCTGAATCAGCATTAGGATTTGGTGTTGCACTGATGACCCTTCTGCTTGGGTAAAACACTTGCCCATCGTCAGTAGGGTGCTCATTGAAAGTTGAAATCCACAGGAGCATGTAAATACCTACAGGGGGTACTGTGTATCCAAGAATCCCTACCTACAGGCGCAGTGCCCTGCTGCTTTCAACCCCTGACTTGGTCTGCATTCAACTTGCAAATTGTAGGTTGCACCTTTGCTATGCTCAAGTGAACACCACAGGCTGATATTGAGCACCAGCCTATGCCATCTCCAAAATACTTTCCTTTTCCATCTAATCTAATATAATAAGAACAAAAAGCTATTGTTTCTTGCATTTCTTAAAAAGCCAGAGATGATATAGGTTCTCAAAGTTCCTCATGTCAATTGAAATGCATTTTTGAAGGCTATCTGTGATAGACAAGCTCATTAAGTTTGTGGTGACCTTCTAGATCCAGAACATCCTCTGAAAAATCTTGTGGTGGTTGAAGGTAGTTTCTTCAGAAATATTTCTCATTTGATTTATGTTCTAGAAAGGAAAGGTGCAAAACCAATTTGAATAACTACAAAGATATTTCTTTTTCTTCTTTATCTGTGAGAAGAGATAAAGAAGATATAAACATAAAGGAGGGATAAAGAAGAGATAAAGGTTTCTTTCTATGTTTTTGATCCACCTTGTTACACAGAGTGAAAATTAACAAAGTTATTCTGATAACAACTGATGCATGACAACTTTGTTTCCCTTTTTCATTCACAAAACTTTCTTCTGCCCGAAAGATAATGGAAACATAGATGAGAAAGAAGATAATGGATATTGTAACTCACATAATTTCTGCTTCGTTTTTCTGAAGACTGAATGTGCAGGCATAAATGCTAATTTTCTTAAAATGAAAAGGAAATCTCCATGCCATACTGATTTATTTATTAATTGTGATTTTTATGTCTTTATATTAATGCCTGAATATTTCCTGTGTTCAATGTTTATCTCCTTATATGACTAGTTTCCCAGACCACTCTCTCACCCTTCCTGTCTTCCACATCTCTCATTTAAAGCTGTCTTTGAGGTTGAAAAGCACATAATGGCTGACGCAGCCAGTGCATTGGTGTTGCCTGTGATTATTGGGTGATCTCAGGCCAATGTTCCACTGGATTTCTTCTTTTAATATTGGTCCTTCACTTGTTCCATAACGTTGGTGGAAATGAGATTTCACTTTGGTTTTTCTGTGCTTTTATTCAATGTAGTAGCATGGAAAAGGGATGTATGGCAGCAGTTCCTAAGCACCAGTGAACTGTCTATTCCTGGCTATCAGACTGAAAGTGAAGGTCTGTAAATGAGGTCCAGATCTGACTGACCACCACTGCATGGTGAGCATAGCTAAAATCTACCATCTCCCCTTGGCTAGGAAAGGTAGGGCTGAGCTACAAAATTACTGGGAATATAATTTTCTCCAGTAATTCTCCTACCTGACCTACATGGGTGGGTTTGCAATTAGCAAATGCTCTACAGTAGGACTGTGGTTGAGCAACAGAGATTCTGTTATTAAGTATTCTTCAGGGCTTTTTATTTTCATAGGTTCTAGGAAGGGGGAGAGTGCTCAGGGCAGGTGGAGCTTTTTAAAATGCCTCTGGCTTGAATATTTTTCTTTTTAAAAGGGAAAAGAAAAAATGAATTTGAATTTTCTGTTGTATTTTTGTAAATGCTGTGAACGACAGGCAAACTGGCCTCTTTCCCTTTTTCCTTCCTTTCTTTAACTATCCTTTCTTCAATTATCAACTGGGTTTAAGGCAATGAGTTTATGTACAAATCTTTGATGAGTGCCTGTGCAGCATGTGAATCATTAACACACAGAGCCTGCCTATGTGACTGCATTGTACACCCCACTCTTGCTTGCAAACCTGGCTTCAGAAGGGATTTCCAAACAAAGAACACTAATCAGCAAAGATGTAGGTAAAAATCACTGAGATATAGACCTATACATTGCCAAAAGCTTGTATATCCTGCAATTCTGTTTATGTGAGCAGTCCCATGTGTTTCCATGGAATTGTCATGAAAAGAGGCTTTTTGTTCTATTGTAAAACTTTTCTCCTTTTTACTGGAACAAACAATAGGTATCTATTCTTATCTCCCTTTCCCTCCCTGAAAGCAATGTGGTGTGGAGGACCCCATGTCTTATCTTATCTCCCTTTCCTGGCAAGGCATATGGCAGGGGAGGGGTTTTATCTCCTTTCTACCAAGACAAACAATAGAGGATTCTTTTCTCTTATCTTCCCTTCCCGGAAAGGCATGTGACTAGGGGAAGGGCCTGAGGGCCAGGGCAGGCTGAGTGACTGCGAATGGCATGTGAAGACATGCCCACAAGGCATGTGACGTGGGAGGGGCCCGAGGCCCTATAACTACAGCTCCCGAACCTCAGTAGGCCAGGTTCGCTTTGGACCTTCGAATTGAGGATGCCTTGTTTTTTCACCTCTGCCATTTCGCCCAGGACCACGTGGACCTTTGACTTCTCCTCTCAGTGCAGCTTCTCTCCTGCTGGTCATTGGATCTCCCTGCAGTCCCTTGGACATTTCGGGAAAGGACCACTGGCTGTTTGCTCCACTGCTTTGCCTACCCTGAACCCTATTCCCCTGCCTCAGGAGTCCTGGAGGTGCCCTGGTTTTTCCTTTGAACTAGGCACCCTGTTGTGCTGGTTTATATTGCTATTTGTTTACAGTTGTCGTTGTTCCAGTGTGGGGTTTGTTTTTTTCCTCCTTTTAATATTCTGTTATTGTTCAAACATATATATATATATGTATATTTGTTATATTAAATTGTTTTCCTTTCTCCCAGTAAAGTTCTTATTTCTCTCTCTCTCTATATAATTAAAGTATTTCTAAATTTAGTTCCTGCTTCATCTTAATTGACCCAGGACAGGAATCAATCTTGGAAGTCAAATAACATATATGGCATCTCCCTGAGTGATTAACTTTCCTTATATGTTTCAACCAAGTTATGGAAATTACTCCAATGCAGTCATATACCTAAGCAAGGGGATCTTTTCAGATGTCTAAGATGAAATAAGGTAAATTTGCTTCCTTTCTGTTCTGGATATCTTCTACTAAACTGTCTGAAAGAGATTACCTACATTTCTGGGCAGTGATAGTGAGAGGAGCAGGCAGCTCCAATGTTCTTAGCTACAGTCGGGGACTGTACCCACGCTTGAAATGGGCTGAAGCGTTCCAGAAGGGGACTTGTATAGGTAAGATACGTCAGTGACTGGCTTTGTGGAATAAAGTAATCTATTCCACTTCAGGACTGATATTTAAATTTAGAAAATAAGTTTCAGAGGAAAGAAACCATTTTGCTGTTTTCTTCATCATTACTTCTGTCTAACCTGCAGTAAGTTGCTCAAAGCCACTCCTGGGAGTGGATGGTGACTGTCATGTGAAAGGAGGTTTTGCCCAACCCTTCAAGAGAGGAGATTCTCTTGATTCTTCTTAAGGCTGGCATACATCTATCTGGACAGATACAGTATCATCTTTGAACTTTAAAGCATCACCATGTTCCCCTCTCTGCAGGATGTTTGAAGAAGGAGGCCAGAGTGCCCATACACTACTCCCATTTCTGTTGCATTCCCTGTAGCAGGTGTTTTCGTTGTTGGTGGAACCTTTTAGATGCATGCATCCTGACCCTGGGATTCACCAGTCATCTGCTAAGGACTCCAAATACTAATGCAGTGTGAATTTTATGCAATGAAGTGCTCCTAAATTTTCACTGATGGCTAAATACATTAAAAATGTAGCAGCAGTAACAAGTCCAATAGAGTAGCTTAACTGTGAGTGGGGGTCCTACACATTCAGGGCTCAGAGAAGCCATCTGGTCTCCCACTGATCACCTACAAATTCACATCTGTGCCCTGGTGGAATACAAGACATTTGCACTGATGCCATACATGCCAGGATTTTCAGACTAAAATTAAGAATGGAGTAAAATGTATTTAGAGCTTTCATTAAGTGGATACCCATTAAGTAGTGTGTATTTTCAATAACAGTTGCAAAGAACCTTACAGACTCTATGATCTGTGCTGGGAAAGGTTTTCTCTCATCTCTGGCAGGATTACCAATATACCCTCTGCTGCAGCAGCGAGTGGAGTGAACAGATCTCAGAGGGCGGGTGTGGAGCGCCATGATATGTTAGGTGTTTCAAAAATAGGCTCAAATGTTTTATTCTCTTTCTGCTCCTGTTTGATACTATTTATGTTAAGGAAAATCTGGATGTATAATATTGCCGTAAATAATTGAAGAGCCACAATCCCTGAAAGTGTTTTCGGCACTGCACTCACAGCCATTTGGAATTTTAATATGAGAATTGTTGAAACAATTGCAGTGTCCTTATTTTAGATGTGGTAGGAAGAGAGAACACTAAGCACAGTCCAGCTATAGAGGGAAATAGAACTGCTGTCAGATTAAAATGGTGCTGTCTGAGGTCTGCATAGTGAGAAATACCTGAAGTATCTCTCTAAGGTAACTTAAGAATGGGGGACCAGAGGGAAGAAGTAACTTTGTATCATGAATTCACATCTGTATCTTGTGGCTCAGAATAAAAACTGCTTCCAAGGTATCTGGTAGCAGCCCAGGGTCTTTTGTGCAAGCGCCCCATCATCCCTGAGCCTCTGCAACAACTCTGGTGCAGTGGAGTAGTGACGCAGTCCAGACCCTGCTCATTCTGTTCATTGCTGTTTGCACAGTGCTTTCACCTAAGAGGCTTGGCCGTGTGTCATAGGCTCACAGTACTAAATATTAGTAAAACTAGGAGAGAGCTCTATTTCCAAACTTGAACTTTTTATATACACAAAGAGGCAACCAGGAGGAGGTGCAGTGGGAAGCCATCCCTCCTGGGTATCTACTGGTGAAAGCACCTCAGTGAACTGGTTTGTCCTGAGAAAGGTTGGCAGTGATCTCCAGTCAGTTTTCTTAAAACATGTGTTGTCGGCATAAGGGGTAACATATAACTACAACAAACCATTTGCAGCATATTGAGGCATGCACTCCAGTGAACTGAAAGCAAATGCAAGATCCTTTATTCTTTTAAACCCGGATTTTTATAGTCTTTCTGCAACCCTTCACACAAGGAGACAGCAAAGAAACACCAAATCTGAGAGTCTACGGAGAAAAACAAAGCAATCAGCACTCAGCTAGCCAGGCAATTTTTCTCCCAACAACCCAGAAACAGATAGCATGGAGCAAGGCAAAACCAAGGCCATTTCAACGGATAGCTCTCCACAAACAAGCTATTAGCATTACAATCAACGAATGGAACTTATCACAAACAAGCTATCATAATTCTAATAGTTCACCTTCTAAGACATTCTGACAATATGTAAAATATATGGTCACGCTGCAGAATCAGCAATCAGGACACTGATAAACTCCTATCCCCAGGCTTTGGTCCTCCAGACACCCCATGGTTTTAGCCAAGAGCTGGATGCTCTTCTTCCATCTGCATTGCTCACTCTGCCTTTTCTACCTTGTATGCTGTGTAGCCCTCCCTTCCTGAGCACAATGTATATTAACTATAGTCGTACTTCTGCATTCATGGGTTATGGGTCTCCTGGCGGTCCCACGAATTGCCCAATCCACAAGCATGAACTCATCATGAATATGCAAGTTGTCCACGCCCATCTCACCGCCCCCCGCTGCCCGGGAGTGCTGGGGAATGTTTTCGGCACCTCCCCACAGCCTCTTACATCACAGGGGAGCAAAGAGAAGAATTTCTGAGCCCTCTCCAATTGGAGAGACGCCCGGAGAATCCCTGGGCTTCCCTTTGGCCACACTGCTGCTTTTGTCACTGCCGCCGCTGTGCTGCTTCTGCTGCACGTTATTGCATTGCTGCCATGGTGGGGAAGCTCGCCCTGGGGCCACAGCAGGGCAGGGGCTTGGCAATCCCTGCTCACAGTCATTAGGTGCTCCCTGGAAAGGTGCTGGCAGGGACAAATACTTGAGGGCACCTCATGCCATGACTCTCCGTGGGGAGAAGTGGTGGGACCCCCTGCTTCTGGCATGGGTGGGCAGGTGACCCGGGCTGTCTGCCACGGCAGAATGGGACTGCACCATGCCATGTGTTCACAGAATCACAGAATCACAGAATCAGTAAGGTTGGAAAAGACCATAGAGATCATCAAGTCCAACCTATCACCTATCACCCGTTACCTAATCTAATCTAGTCAAACCTGTTACCTAACCTGACCTGTTACAGTAGACTTCCCTGCTCCTGGTACGGGTGAGCAGGTAGCCTGGGCTGCCTGCCGGAGCAGAACAGGACCACGCCACGCCGCGGTGCCGCAGGAGTATGCATCGTGTTATAAGCCTTCCCTGCTACTTAGACTCTGCAACACTCATAAGGGAGAGAACTATGGCTATCCCCAGTGAGTAAGAGGCACTGTCTCCCTGCCCAGTGAGGAATGCTCTGTGAATAGCTGAAAAATATTCAGCGGATCTGCAAAGACGCGAACCAGTAGGCGCAAATACGTGAGGTATGACTGTAGTTGTGATGGTCCAGGCACAAGATCTTGTTGCAGCATCTCAGATTTGTCTAGCAGTGTTTCTGCCTCTGTGTGTGGGGGCTGGTGTGCAAGTATGCCACACGTCTTCCTGTTTTGGACCCGAACGCAACTTAGAGCTGTGAGTCCCTCATGCCATAGGGTGCTCTTCATCCCCAGGAGATAGAGAGTCCACTGCAGATTTTTAAAAGAACTTTCTATGATAGAGTCCTTGTTTTTTTTTTTTTTTGTGCCAAATGTTTTCTCAAAGAAAATCTCTAGCCTCTTTAAATTCGGTTTGTGCTAGAAGAGAAGTGTGAAACATATTAAGCAGATGACAGAAGCCAAACCAGTGTAAGGATAGACTGTTCAAGGGACTAAAGTTCTAACTAGTATAAATTATTTAAAACACTGAATTTGAATTTACAATATCCCTTTAAATAATCCTCTTTATTCCATAATTGGAGGTAAGACTTCCAGAGACATTCAGCCTACTGCCCTGTGCTCAGCATCTCTTTCCTTCTTTTTCTTGATGACTAAATCTGGCAGCTTTCTCTTCCTCTGATCATGCTGCATTTAAATTTCCCTTTGAGTGGACTTTAAACACTTGAAATGTGAGTTCACAATATTCTCCTTTAAGCAAAGACCCTCTCCTTGTTTCTACAAGCATTGCATGCATAGCCTCTTCCAGACAGAGATACACAAGAAAAGGTATGTGCTTTATTCACTATGTTGTGTAAGGCTGCCCCTGCTAGCATCCTGGCTTGATTCAACACTGGGTGGAGGACTGCTGCTGTCCTCCTCATTTTTCACTTGAGAGGGCAATATGGATACAAACGGAGCCATACTTGCAGTGTCATTTTCCTTATCCCTGTAGTAAATTGTCCTGGTTCAGAAAAAGAGGCTATTTTTCCTTATCAAATATGAGTGTTAGGATCCAAGGCTCCACTTGCTGCCTTGGAGAGGCTTTCAGTCTGCTACTAAAAGTGCTAAATCCTACACTTCTGCTAACTGGTTGGAGGAAACACCATCCCCCAACTGTGTGGGGTTTAAAACTGGTTTAATATAATTTTAAGTGCTTTAACACTTTCCCTTATTTATGATGGGCAATCTCTAGCCTGTATGTTGGACAAATTATCAATAAAAGCCTCTTCCTCTGTTGAAAAGAAAACCTCACGCAGCTTGTTGTGCAGCCATTGCATTTGTAAATCACTCAGGGCACATGACCTCTTAACCGTATCTTGTTTCTAACTTGCAAAATGATGTAAGGTGATTTGGCTTCATATGCTCACCACCGCTCTCCCCCCTTCTCTCCTCTATATGATTTTCCTTCCCCTGAGTTGCTCTAAAAGAGCTTGCACCAGCCTTTTCCAGCTGAGGGGCAGCAGGCAGAGAGTGGCTTCATGCGCTCCTTCTTCCCGCGAAGGGCAGGGTCTGTGATATATTCCTGCCTTCATCATGGAGAGGGACTTTGGCTGTGGGAAAAAGCAAAGCCTTTACATTCCCTGGGACATTGTCGAAGTCATGGATGAAGGGGAAGAAGAGCAGTTTTGCCCGTGAGTAGTAACACTTAATCTCGTAGCCTTTTTCCGTGCTGTTGAAAGGATTCACGGTGGTGAGAATTGCGCCTGCATTACGTGGGGACAGATTGAAGCCTGTGTTTCCCTCAGCATGTCGGGGTGCACACACAGCAGCTGGCCCCCAGTCACTCAGAGAGTGACCTGGGCAGAGGACAGCCATGGTGCTGGGGGACACACCTTGTGCACATGCAGTATCACAGGGTGCTACAAAATTTCTTGGAGCAATTGAAAGAGGAAGAAAATTCAAGCTAGTTAAATTTCTAAAAGAGAAAACAACTCCAGGCTAACTCATATGCTAGTACATTTCATTTTTAAACTCGCTGTAGGAAAGTATGTTTCTTTCTTTTCTTAGGAGGTCAAAAGTCCATCCAGAATAAGAGCAGAGAGTAGATACTGTGCCTTTTGCTATTGAATACCTGAATATGCAGATGCAAAAACTGCAGCAAAGAGAATGGGTTTGAAGGGGTGAGAGAAGGATTGGCACAAAAAAAAAATGTTGACAGGATGTTAGGCTAACATAGTGACAATATCCAATTTTTCTTCAGTTTTAATCTTTGATAAGATGAACAATCCTGGCTGAATTTCAATACTAATTGAGAATGTCTCTTTTGATCATCATACACACACCAGACTTCAGCACGATCTTTAGAACTGCTTAACCATACACAAAGGTATTCAGATGTCCTTTGCAATCAATAATATGGGCACATAAACAGTCAGATTTTTTAAGTAGGAAAGGACATTTTTTCTGATACCGAAATTGTCAGGAGAAAATCCATGTTTCACAGCACTTACTAGACCTTTAATTTTGTTCTGCCTGGCCAGGCTTCCCTCATCCCCGGTGGGAGCTGGGATATGGGGCAAAGATGGGTTATTTCCACCTGCTCCTTGTTCCCTTGATCTTAGTAGGTTAAGAAGGATTTTATGGGGAGGAAGTTCTGAGTCTGGGAAGGGAAGACAGAGGGGGAGGACTTCTCTGCATGCTTTTGGAAGGCTATGTGTTGGTTCATGTGTTGCTGTATGGTTGGCCACAGTTTTGGTCTGTCAGCTGTGACAGTATTAACTACAAAACAATGTTACTGTTTCTTGTTTTGGTTTTTTTCACTGTGAATCAGTGGAACAGGGAGAACTGAATCCTTATTTCTCATCCAAGATATTCCTTTGGGTCAAGATCATGTACTCAGGCTTGGCAGATGCAGTTGGACACGTGCCCCTGCTTATTTGCTTGTAAGATATTCTATGCTTTTCTGGTTTAGGGAACTTGGAGTGTATCTTTGTCCCCCACGAGTAACAGAGACCATCCCAAGAGTCATAAACTACACCAGCAGTTTATTAGGGGATTGCTGTAAGCTGGTACCTCAGGCATTGCAAGGGCATGGGTTACAACCTTGTTTCCTATCATGGAGTCCTGCAGGGCAGAAATATATATGTATATATATTTGAGAGACTATAACCCAATTTAAGTCTGGGATAAATTACCCTGTTAATTAGCCCCTCTGCTAAGGACCCACTAGAGCCAGGGCTTAGGTTTCCCTGTGGGCAGAGGTGAGAGCTGCCATGGCAGCTGCCATACCCCTAGAATTACAGTAGTGCTGTACTGGTGTCCCTTTCACATTCACAAAAAAGAAGCTGCATTTGAGAAAAAAAATGCTTCTGTATGTTCTTTCATTTACCTTAGGAATTAATGGGAAAAGGAATGAGATAGCAGAAACCACATCAGCTTCTCGCAAGAATAATTACAATTCTTCTGCCATTATAAAGTGCAAAACAAAAACCTGTATATGGCACCATATAAAAAAACCCCAACAAATTAGGGAAGTATGGATACAAATCTTTATAAAGCAGAAAGTATCCATTCCTTATCATAATAGTATATCCTTACTGTTGTTGTCAGTTTAGTCTCGGCTAAAATAAATCTTGAAGTATCAATTATACTTGCACATGTGACATGCAATATACCACAACACGCAGGGTGGATTCAAATGGGTACTGATGGTTGAAAATAGTTAGCCATAATGAGATACATAACAAACCACTGGTACAAATGTCACTTTCTTTTGCAATCATGTGTATATCCTACCAGAGGAGGTCAACTCCACTGTGTGGCACAGATATGGGAGATGAAGGTACAGAGGATTCAGTAAGCTTTGCCAACTCTTTCCATAGCTCTTTTCATGAACATTTATACCACAAACTGAAATGCTATCAAATATAGTTACTTTAGACTCCTGTTCTGCAGTGCCTACACCTTTCAGGATAAAGCATCCTAAGATGCTGATGTGACTTTAATCTTCCACTTCATTTAATTTTGAGTTTGGTTTTTTCTACGATGAAGATAAGTATTTCTATATTAATCAGTCATTCACTCATTGAGGTCATTGTTGGTAGGAAGAACTTTGTCAATGATATGGCTTATTCTTTCTCTTTCGGTTCTAGGGTAAGTATTATTCATTTTATATGTGAATAGGAACATGACAGCTGGCTGACCTTTACATTAAGAGGTATATGATTTGTTACTTGCCTGAGAAACTTTTGACTCACTGAGACTGCTACTCCACTTGCAATGAAGACTCCAGTAGATGTTTTTGTTGGATTTCAGCATGATGGAGAAGTGGCTCAATGAGCAGTGGAACCAGCCTTATGCTTTGATTCCCTGAAGATTTATGTCTTGAGGTTGAGCCACCATGTGGACGCTGGTTCAGCTTGGGTGGCTGTCATTTCTCTACCTCACGTCCTCTTTTTGTGAATCATGCTCAAACCAAACTGCCCTGATTCTACTGCTGCTCTGTCAAACCTCCTAGAAATTGGCCAGCAGCTTCACAAGCTATTAGGAATGACAGGTAGACGTATAGATAGCAATGCTTGGTAAAATAGTAAAATATAGTAGGTATGGACAGATACCTCTAGAGCAGATTACTGTCAGTTTTCTTTTACACTGGAGGGGAAGAGTATGATATGTCAAGGCCAAGTCCTAGGACTTGTTATGTACCTTCAATTCCTATTAAATTTCACATAAACTCAGTATTACTCTTCACCTTTCAGAGTCTGGCCAGGGGTTTGGATGTGGCTATGACTTTCTCAGAATTGAGGCAGGTGCTCTAATAGATATTAAAAATTAATCTAGGGGAGAAAAACAACAACTCCCTCTGATTAAACACCTCAAAACTGTAGTGACCCCAGCTGTATTTTAAATGATGTGCAAACTTACATTTGGCAGTAAGAATCTCCTGGACCTCATTTGATTATATCCTATCTCACTTTGAAGCAGGTGCTATAAAATGCCTAAAGCAAAAGGAGCTTCACCTTGTGATATTCTGGCATTATATGACAGGCTTGTGATCACAGCTGTAGGATTAGCACCATTTTATTTGAGGAGGTAGAATGTGCTTTCCTGAACCCCTCCAGTAATGGTCCCTCACCTTTCAGAATGAATTAGCTACTTCACACCTGGTTTGAAGCAGTGTTTCTTGGGTAACTTTGTATGGCCCTTGAGTTTGGAATGACAGGCAACAGGCGGTCAGGAAAGAGGGTGGGAGAAAGGGGGGCTTATGGTGAGATGTGCCCTCCTAAGGGACTGTGGGACTGTTTCTGTGGTGGCAGAAAGAGTGCCCGTGGCTCAGGCAAGTGCTCATGGAGGAAAGCGAGAAATTTGGGCTCAGCTGTGCCTGGGACTGGTGGGAAGAAGGCTGAGAGGCAGAAAGGAGTGCTTTATGTTTTGATGTGCAGTATTTCAGTCTGCAGCTCCTGCTCATTTAAAGCTGAAGGTCACCTTAGATTCATACATGATTTAGGTTTGGGTCAATACAGGAATTGTCTCATCTTTCCATAGAGCACTGGTGGTTACATTAACCAGCTGGGGATTGTCCAAGAGGCTTCATTTTGCTGCTCCCCAGCTTGTGCCGCAGAGATATTGAGCCTGGTTTGGAAGCTGCAGGAATGACAGTTACTCACAAACTTGTGCCATTCATGTTCTGATACCACATTTAGTGTGCTGATGCCTACTTTGGTCCCATGCACTAGTATCATCTCTTTTAAAGAAGGGAGTGCATGTGAGTTTGTCTGAGGGAGGCAGGGTGCAGTGAGAAGACGGCAGAGACAGCACCTGCCAGCCTTTTCAGTGGTCAAGTTGGTTGCTACGGTGTTCAGGACTAAAATGAAACAGAGAAGGAGGAGCAACTTTAAGGCTGCAAAATCTTACTGTTTAAAATCAGTTTAATAGCATGGATAGTAAATGCCTGATATGTTCCTGGTAGCTTCTATCACAAATGTATATGATCAAAATATTATTTTACTCATCTAGCTGGAGAAAAAAAATCTACTTAATTTTACCTATGAGTTAGCCAGCAATGAATTCAGAATCCATTGAGAAGCTTTTGATTAACTAAAAATTGTCTTTTTATTAAGCAAATTAGAGCCATTCAAGCGGCATATGAGACATCTGTAAAGCCACTATTAGAAGTAACTTACTGATGATTTTACAGTAAGAAGTCAAATTGTCAAGAAGAGGAAACCATTTTAATTTCAGTGGGACTAGGCACAGTCAGACATGTAGCACTGCATGACAACATAGAGTGAAGCTAAACAGCTGTACTACTCAGGATGTTCCTAATTACTTGTTTCCTGTCTGAAAAATCTGCTTCTTGTACGTTAACACTCAGAAATGTTAAAATATGAGGTAGGAGTAAATAAGCTGAACTGCATTTAATCACTGCGCCAGCACTCTCAATAGGAGTTGACCTTAACTCAATTAAGCAGAAATTATTTTCAAAGTGATATAAACTAAGTGGTGCAGTAGAGGCAGCAGGCTATTAGATTGCAAATTATTATGTATGAGGGATCTGCAGTAATTGTCAATGGTTCTTAATATACAGCAAAAGTGAAGTCATTCACGCTAGTGTGCTGCTAGAGCAGAGAGCACACAGCTTATGTAGGAGCTGGCTTACAATAACACGTTACCTCAAAACTTGTATTCTATTCTAAGCACTAAATCACTCTAAGACGTTTTAAAGTCTATATGAGTGCAAGAGAAAATTTAATGAAGTTTACCTGCACTACCTTAGAAATGGATAGGAATTAACTCTGCTGACTTCTAAGCATAAGCTGGCTATGGTATACGAACAGGATCTTGGAAGCAGCCAAGAAGTAGCTGAAATCTGTTCTGCCAGTTGCCTTAGGGATGTGCTGAGACACAGGGAATTCAGGTCCCCCTTGGGAAGGGAATTGCAGATGTGACTGAGCAGGGAGTGCCTTTTGGATAAAGAAACGGCACAGAGAAATGCCTCTACTGTGGAACTTGTGGGTGTGAAGGAGCTGAGGACTGCCAGCACTGGCACAAGCTGGCAGCTCGTAACACCTGTGTGGATGCAAACCCCCAGCTCCACCCAAATCAAATTCCAGATGTCTCTATTCCACATCACATTGCAGAGGAAAGTGCCATCATGTCCAGCTCCAGATCTAATCTGGCAGTGCAGCTTTAACTCATGTGTTATATTTTCTGAGTAACACAAAGAGCCCAGAAAACGTGTCTGAATCTCCCACTATCTCCTTGGTACACTTCCCACTTTCCCTGTTTCACTTGGTGTTTCTGTGCTCACTCATAATGAGCATTCACAAACAACAATAAAGAGGAAATTTGGTGAAGAATAAAGGTAAATTTATGAAGTCTACCAAGTGAGGAGAAAGATGACGTGTACTGCATCTATAATTTTGCCAATAACACTGCGACAGAAATAGCAGTTTAGGGTTTGCATTCAATTTATGCATCTGCATTTCTTCTCTGTTTCTTTGCAATCAGACTAACAGCCACTGCAGAGACCATCAGTGACAGCGATTACATTATGACCTTTTAAAGCTTACTTTCAGAGTAAAGATTTTTATCCCATATTACCGATAATTGCTGACTGAGTTTAATACAATCCTCCCAGTGCACTGAAACTGCAGGGTTCATGATTTCCATGATTTAATAGATCAAGTGTCTTGGCCAGGGGAGAGACAAACTGTTGTAACAGCATCTTTGCCATTTCGTGATTTAAAATTTGCTACCAAGAGATCTTTATTTATTGTATGTCTTTGCTGTCCCAAATTTGCAAATGACATTAGCCTGCTGTAGAAAATAGCCATGTCAGGGGTGTAGCCAGAGCCAAAATTCAGGGGTTTGTCAAAGCTTTGTGATAGTGAGACTCCTGGTTAGTTTTATCTTCAACCAAGCCATGGGAGCAGAGAGCAAAAGGTGGTACATTAATCCCATGCTTCAGACCTCCATGGGGTGCCTTCCGTGGCAGCTCTATAATGCATATGGCCCAGCAGATGTTTCATGTGACACCTGTAGAAGCCAAGACACAGTGATCTGTGCCTCTGTGTGAAAATGCTTTTGTGCATACCTTGGTCATTGATGTGCCTGATTTCAGCCATGTGTAGTGCGTTGGTTTGGACTTGTGACATATGTGTATGCCAGACAAAATCTGTTCGCTGCAAAATAAAACACAATCAGGTCACTAGCTCTGTATAAGCCAGGCAATTCCAGCACAGCATCTTGGAACAGGCACTATCTAGAGGGGGTGAATTGAGATGTAGACTATGTGTTAGATATTTCCTGCTATTTATTATATATTATTTATTGTATATAGCCAGACTATTTTCCCTGAGGAAATCCTGCCAACCTGAGAAACACTCGGTAAGGTAGGCCTTTTACAGTGCCTGGGACATTTTGTGGCTACTGAACAGGAGCAATGGACACTTTGGCTCCTTCAGCAATGTCTTTCTTCTAGGGCTGCTGCTCATAAACACACACATACCCCTTCACCATTCCACTTGCCTCAATCCGTTCTTCTTTGGGGACAGAGTAAAACTGGGGTGTGGTAGAGTGGTCATTCCTGGTGCATATACCAGGGGCTGACTGCCTTTGCTTTTGCCATGTGCTGAATTCAGACAGGGTAAAAACACCATGTAGTAGCCAGGTGCAGCCAAAGCCACTTGGGAAAAGATGCTGTGGTCATACTAATACCGTGAGGGACCAGGATGAGCCAGTTTGTGTGAAAAACAAAACAGACCTTCAATGAAGACTAAGAATGGTCCCAATGATTTTGAAATGTAGGTCAAATTTGGAAAACTTGATTTTGTTAATTTAGGTTTTGCATCTCATGAATGCAGGCCAAGATGGGATGGGAGTGACTGATCTGCAAAGACGGTGCAGGGTGGCTTTGAGCGCTCAGTGCAACAAAAGCTGCTCTGAACCCTCATCCTGCTGTTTTTCTTTAGGATATAGATGTCCATGACTACCTTATGGCTGATGGCAATTTTTTCCCCCAAGAAGAAATTTGCATGCCAAAACTGACTCCTCTTCTCTGTAATTTCTGTTCCTGGCATCATGACAATGGCTTTGTATCAACAACCTGAAAGAAAAAGCCTTTACAGCCCATTCCTTACTAGTTTGCAAAACTAATCAGTTTTCCAAAATTATATTAATACGTCTACAGTGTAATTTCCTTATTAAATGGAGAACCAAATATTTTGCCACACCTCTACTTGATAGAATCCTTTATAAACAAGATGAGAAGACTCATCTAATAGATTTTCTAATGCAAGAAATGTCTATAATTTTCTGAAACACTTAAGTTGATATCTATCAGATATAATTATTTTAATGCTTTAATTAAACAGTTCTGTCATCCATCCTTTCCATGTATTGTCATTAGGTACATGCACAGGAATTACAAAACTAGTCAGCTAACATTCGAAGCAAACATTTTAGCAGCACACCCCCACAGTTTTCAGAGGCTGAACTTTTGTTTCAGCTGTGATGTTATACAATTCTATTTCCATGGCAAACTTACAGATACTCACTTGTCAAAATTCATGGCTTATTTAGCAAAACTGTTGAGGCACATATGTGCCATATGCATTCTCCCATTCTTTACAGATACGCTTTTTGAAACAACAATTTTCTGCTGCAATTAACTCTCTTGCTTGGACTTCAGTAGATGCATGTGACACTGAAAGGGAATCTGGCTTGGATTCCTATCACTAAAAAGAGCACTAGTCAAAAAAACCAATGTGTTTTTGTACTGTTCCATCTTCTGCCTATTACAGTCTTTTAAACATCCTGTTTTACTTGNCCCCGCCGCCGATTCATATATTCAGAAGGCACTCTTTCCCTGAGTAAAACTACCTAGTACATGCACACACTTAATATCAAATTTTTTGAGCACTGTCTATCCATGAGTCTCAAAGATCCGTGACTGTTACGTGTCTGTTGTGGCATCTCCATACAATGCAGGATAAACACATGGGCAGTCTGAAGACAAAGCAAAGGAGGTGCCTGATTCTTCTAGCACAAAGGTGAATCAGGCAGGCAGGTGGGATTTTGTGAACCCTCACCCTACCCTGAAGACAGAGTTGTTACCTACATGCTAGGTTTGAAGAAATGGAAAACAGAAAAAGCAATGGAATTTTTAATGTTCAGACACTGACTTTCAGTTCAGGAGAATCTGGGAATCTTGTCAAAACACAGAAAATTTCATGGGGCTCTCAATTTTTAATTTTTTCCCCTTCTTTTAGTTTGAAAATGTTTTCAGTGTGGAGAAGATTCCCCTTTCTGCCTTTTTGTCCCTCCTTTTTCCTTTTCCTTATTCCCGACATCTGCACCCAGCCTCTGTACCCAGGTAGGATGCATCCCACTCCATCCAAGTGCCCTGGTCCCAGTTCACTCACACCTTTGTTCTCAGTTGGCTGTCACACTGTTGTCCCCCTCACCACTGTGGTGCCATTCTTGTGCCTCGATTTCTCTCCTTCTTCTGCCCCAGCTCCTGACACTGTATCAACCATCCCTCCTCTAATCTTGGTACCTCTACTCTTCTTCCTCCCAGGGTCTTCACACTCTTCACTATTAATTATATTTGCAACCATTTCTGGGCTCCAGGCTCGAATGTGTCATGCCTTCTGTGCATATCATTCCCCATGACGGGAGGGTAGTTGCCAAAATAGGACAAATACAGGCCAAGTTCCCTGCTCCATGGATGCAGTGCCTATATCCATGACATTGGACAACGCTATGCCACGGAGCCCACTGAAGGTGTCCGTCACACATATAACGGGATTTAGCTGCCTAGAAACAGAGCAGTGAGCAAGTGCAGATGGAAGCCAGGCTCTGACAAGAGAAAGCACATTCTTGTAAAGGATGATGTAAGGGCCCTTATTTGGAGGATTATTATCAAACCTGTCTGTAACAAGGAAACCCAAGCAAGAAACTAGCAAAACCCAAAAAGCAAGGTACAAAACTAAGAGCTCCAGCTCTAATTTTCCTTGCTCTGATCGCTAAACTGACATATATGAGCAGATTGTGGAAAATATAATTGAGAATCAATGGTGAGCCCTTTCCCCCTTTGCTGATCACTCCTCCATCTCTGACATTAATGCAGTGCATGCTATCACGCCATGACTTAACTCTTAATCAGCTCAAAGCACAGCTACAGAAGAGCCAAAATGAATTTCAATGCTTGGAGAAGAAAAATTCCTTGCCTGTCCTTGACCATGGAGTGGGTAGGCAGCTTTGCACAGTGACAGAGCCATTCGTTTTGGTAGAGGAGGGAGAGAGAGGAGTAACTTGAGAAGGGTATTGTGCTTTGCTGTTCACGAGGGATCACTGGCCAGAGCTGGGAGAGGGCAAATGGGAGCTTATAGGAACATGCATAGGTCACTTTTATTTTTTCCCCAATAAGTAGCCCTCCCTAGCACAGCCTTTCCCTTCTTATTCAGATGCCTCTCACTAGTGTCAAAATGCCTTTCTTCACAAAAAGTCCTTCTCTCTACAATGAGCAGCACTCAGTTCTTCAGCTCCCTGGGGGACATGAGGGACACCTGGGATGGCATAGGGGGAACAGAGGGGCTGGCAAGGAAACCCTGGCCAGCTGGACTTTCATTATTTTTAAAAATAAAATAGTATTAACTAGTTATGATGAGAGTGTGTAGAAGGTTGTGGTAGGAGAGAAGCCCCAGAGGGAGCATTTGAAGCCCTAGCAGGCCAGACTATATCATTCAATATAAGCACCTCACTACATGTTTTAACATGCATTACTTTTAGTACCAGCAGGCTGCCAGGTCAGAGTATTGAGATTAGCCTCCTGGACTAGGAAGGGAGAGAGAAGATGCTTAATTTGTTGGAATAATGTAGAGGAAAAATAAGACACCAAGCTGATTTAGACAGATTGTGGCTTTTTGCTGTACCATAGGTAATGATCAAGGTACGATATAATTTTTTCTATTTTATGGCCAGCAGTTCTCTCTTTGAACCTCTGATATGCTCGATGAGGAGCTTAGTGACATGGTCTAGCTGGGGGGTGTAGGGTCTTTCTGGCTCGAAGTGGCCTGTTAGACTGTGAGGGAACTAGGTTTGTGTTTACCGCTCTGGGATGTGCGTTCAGTCTCTGTACGGGTGTTAGATGGTGAGTTGGACTAGATGATCCTTGTGGGTCCCTTCCAACTCATAGTATTCTGTGAATTCTGTGAATTCTGTGAATATGCTATTAGCAGTAATATACAGAGTAACTCCACAAGCAGAACCAGACATTCAAGCACTTGCCTCATTATTACTCACAGATTCACAGATTATTGTGAGTTGGAAGGGACCCACAAGGATCATCGAGTCCAACTCATAAACCACACCACTGCCTCCCCAGCAGGAATCGAACCCTGGTCTCCCACATGGCAGGCGGGGACACTCACCACTGTACTAAAGTAACCTTCAAACAGCTTTAATTCTACATCCTTTTCAAGGCTTAAAGATTTTTTTCTAGTTTGTTTGTTTTGCTTTGTTTTTGGAGATAAGGGAGAGAAGGAAAGGAACCAAATGTTAGTGAGATCATGTGGAAGAGAAAGAAATGTGCAGTTGTGAAGGTTGCCTGTGGCAGAAAGTCTCCCTGAAAGGGCAAGCTGTTACAACATTTCAGTAATTTGCCAGGTCTATGAGATTGCTAAATAACAAAATCCTTCAGCTGAAATTGCTCTGTCCTCACTCCTGTCTGTACCACTGTACAAATAAATGTAGCTGTGGTGGTAGTAGGTAGTTAAAGTGTCTTATTTGACACAGATGGAGCTTGATGCACTAACTAGTAGCAAATACTGAAGGATAAGCAGAAGCTAAGCTGGATAGACGCCAAGTGAAGTTCCTTAGTTTATCCCAGAATAAATCAAAGGGTCTTCTGAGACAGGTGTCAGAGATTCAGAATTAGACATATCCGTCCAGTGAAATGAACACAATTGTTTCATAGATTTCCCTTTGCTGTAGAAGAAACAACAGCAGCATCGAGGACATACAGTCAGTAATAATAGTCTCATTGTCTCATCATGGCTCACTGGGGGAAGAGGCACATTTATTATTCCGCTTCCACCTCCACCAGCACTCTCATACTTCATCTTTTTCCCTTCTTTATGGAAGTGCTATGTGTCACCTATGAAAGCATATAGCTCAAACAAGGATTTCTGTCTCTGGCTAGTTTTTCTGCATTGCCTGCCTGCTTATGGACGTTCAGAAACTTAAAGCTACATTAACACATAACCAAGCTTAGGCAATTAACTTGAATTATTCATACAAAATACTGTCTAGTTCCTTTTTGAATTGATTTAATTTATTCCTCCCCTTGCTAAATGTAGAAAAAAATACATTTATTCTACAACCACTATTATTAAGTAGCTAAGGCTATTGCTTCTGATTATGATTGCCTGAACATCAAACACTTTTCCTTGGGGATTAGTAATAGGTTACACACACTTGGCCCGAGTCTTCATTGCTCTGCCCTACACAAAGCACAAAAAGCTACATGTAGAGATAATGGCCTTATTCCCTGTTGTTTTAAGCACATGTGTGAATCCAATCCCTGGAAGCATGCTCTCAATTTATGAACAATCTGTTCATCCATTCTTTCAAACACAGTACTTTGTTTTCTAATGCCAAAATCTGAAATAAAAGAATTGTCTCCTCTGCCTCTTTCCTTAGTCTTTTATGCATGTAGTCACCTATGAAATTATTCATTAATAAAAACCGCTTTCCAGATAACACATTGTTCTTCCTCACCTAAAAATGAATTTCCTTCATTCCTGTCACATGGAGAGTAACTGGATATATCTGCACAAATTTTAACCCAAAATACATATATGGACAAATTTTAATAGTGCTTTTTAATGTAAACTTGTGAGTGATTAACCTCCTTTACTGCAGTGATTGGCAAATTTAGGAGAGCACTTTGCCAAACTTTAATTTCTGTACCAAAAGATCCCTTATACCTTACAGGCCATCAATACACCTGCAATCCATTCATTTAGTAATGAAAAACTTCCCTCACTGAAGTGCTTACCATTTACACAGCTGAGACCAGGACAGAGAGCTGTGGCACAGGAATAGTAACAGAGGAAATCTGGAAGTTGAGGTCAGACCTGTTGCATGACTAAATACATACTAAATAGTAACTGAATACATGCTGCCATGAAAGCAGTTAACCTGAACAAGAAGTATTTACCTTATTCCTTTCCTTCTTTTTTTGTATTCCCTTTTTCAAAGGAGCCATTTATTCATGTCACACAAGTTTGTAGGTAAAATAACTAAAGAAAAAAAAAAGATGGAGCCATTGAAAATACATGTTGGTATTTATGAAATTGCGTACTAGAAGAACTAGGGTAATGAATCAAATATAGATAACTGAGTTAGAAGAAACTGACAGTTATCACTTATCCTTTGATATATTTATATTTAGCTAGTATGTATATATCTACCAATAAGTTACATCACTTTTGAAATAACAGCTTAATGTAACTATTGCTATATAAGCAGCAGGTAACATCAGCAAGTCTTTTCCAGCAATGCTGAATGCATACACATATGCAGTGATCAGTTTAATATGGTCATACCCATGTGTACCTGCAAACAACTAGCTTAAGATTTGTGGGTGTTTATTACAAGAATTCAGCAGAAATGTTTGTTTGATGTTCTTTTGGTTTCATAGCTAAACTAGCTTTCTTTGAAGGGAATTTTAAGTGAGTTTTTTTCCTCTATATCTTGACATTTTTTTTCTCATGAAGTGTTTCAAGGAAGTGTTGAAAATGGGTTTCTTTCAGCTGCTTTGGATACAAAAAGTGTTTAAGTGCCTCTTAGGAATTTTGTGTGTTCTTCAAGGCAAGAAGGTAAGCAGAAAGAGTTAAAAAACAGAAGTGCCGTAAGCAGAAATAGATTTTACAGTCCTTGTACTAGAATGCAGTATCATCCCAGTGGAAGTCATTAGACATTTTTTTCTCCATATATAATGAAGGACTGCAGTGACTCATTCCTGAATTGTAAATGAATTTTTAAAACCTTTCAGAGCCATGGTCAGGGATGTCATAAAAATGAACAGCTCAGGATATTATTCCAACCTGTAATTTCTTAGCAAGGAGATTATACAGGTCAACTGCTGGGTAAACCCTGTTTATGTTCACTGGACTTCAGGTCAAGTATACTACTAGGAATTAAGTCCTGATGAACAAAAATAAAAACAAATCATGAACACTTATACCTGTATAAAGCTAAACGTCTTTTTGATTTTGCTGTTTTAAAATATTTGTGACCAGAAATAATCAGAGATAAATCACCAAAATCACTTCCACAGATTTCTTGTCAAAAAGTGCCTTCTTTTTTTTCTCTCATCTCTGTCAGATGCAAAATGACACAATGTCATCCTTTCTCACATAATTACATTACTGTATTATTGCCTTGCTAGAAGTGGGAAATCTTTTTCAAAGACTATTGTCAAATACTGTCCTTTCCAGCCTGTTCTCACTTAATCTCTATATTTCAAAGTAACTGTTTCTTCTAATGTAATTTTATCAATTTTTTCATTAACTGGCCTAATAATGGCTTAGTAATCTGGAGAAGAGTTGGCAGAAGACTGCACTTCAGCCAAAGCATGCCATCCCTTTTCCTACATCCTGCCATAACTTAATTTTCTTTATGTATAGCTCACAGGCGTGTATGTCACCCATGGCCTGAAAGGTAAGTATCACTTCTGAGGCAGTTGTCTGGTCAGACTGGAAGTAGTACAGAGAGATCACAATGACATTTTTATTCCCTTCTGTGACTCTTGGGAAGTTACTTCAATGCTGTGTTGCCTCATTTTTTGTATCTGTAGCAAGCACATGGTTACACATCTGACACAACTGCTAAAACTTAGTTCATCAATAGCTGTAAAGCTCAGAGCTTCCCAGATCAAAAATACACATATTTTAGAAAATTAAATTTAATACTTATAGAATCCTTTAGCCACTTTAAAACCACTATTCCATCCATTCAGAACATCTATTCCAACCTAACAGCTTCTAAAACATCCTACGGTCTTTTAATGAAAACCATGATGAGTTCAAGCACCTTTATTCAATACTGTGTTCAGAACATATTCAGATTGAAATTCTATTCCTGTCTGAATGTGTGGCTAGGGTTTTGTTTCCAATTTAGATTTAGAGTCTCCGGACAATAAAAGGCTGGTTATATCCTTTGGGATCATATTGCAATGGCTTATTGCCCTCATGGCTAAAAATCTTCAGTTTGGAGATAGCATTTCCCAAACGAGTTTGCCCATCCTTAGACTTGCTTTGAACCATCTCTTCTGCTTTGTAATTGAATATTAAAGATATTAAAAATGCACTTAATAACATCTTATGGGGGCTAGCCTTTTCAAAAACAATAATGTAACTACAGTCATACCTCACTGCATTGCGACCCCTCCATTGTGACCTCACTGGTTTGCGAGAAATTTTTCTCACAAATCTGCCTCAGTGATTCATGGAGCTTTCCAACCGACACATGTGCAGTGCCTCTGCTTTGCTGAGGGGCAGCGCCAGCACTCCCTGTGGGGCGGGACTGGCCAGGCCCCGCAGGAGGGCACGCGGTACCACTCGCTCTCGTGGTTTTATCATCCCATGGCGCCATGCCCCAGTCCCTGCCCCGCTCCTGTGTGTCTCCATGCCTGGTCCCTACAGTGAAAGGCTCATGCCATGGCATGCCCCAGGCGGCCGCTGAGACCCAGCACAGCACAGCACCACCACAAGTCACTCTATGCCCAGCCAGGGGACTGACCCCCGCTGGATGCATGTTACATGGCTACAGTTGGCGAAGGTGATGCGGTCTGTGCTCAGGGACTGCGTGCCTGGCGCACCTGGTGATGGCGTAGCCCCAGGGAAAGTGCCCCAAGAAAGTGAGGCTGGGCCGGCCGCGGTGGCGGTGGGGCACGTACTGTGTGCTGGGACGGGGCAGCGGCGGGATGTGCCCACGAGTTAAGGTTTCCCAGGTTCCAAGAGCTCTGACAACAGCCCCGGGACACCCCTTTCCCCCGCGTAGGCAGTGCAAGCATGAGCAGTGGCAGCAGCCTGGTGGCAGCTGCAGAAGTGGCAGCGTGGCCGAAGAGAACCCCAGGGATTCTCCAGGGTCTCCCCAGGCAGAGAGGGTTCAGAAACACTTCCCATGGGGAGGAGCCCATGGGGAGGAGCAGAAAATGCTCCCCAGTGCTCCTGATTGGCTGGGGGTGGGAAAGGGGCATGGCCTGTATACATATTAATGACCCGCACAGGTTTGCGAATTAGACCTCTCATGAGACCCTCACAAAGGGTGAAGTATGACTGTATTTCCTAATAATCTGATAGCATATTGCCTTTCCAGACATCTCAATTTATACATAGCAAAGAGCTCAAGTGGGGGGGAAAAAAGACCATTCTCATTCAGTGAACTATTAAAGTGTTTTTTAAAGGCTGATACTGAGAAAGTAGAAGCAATGGAAAAATGAAAAAAGAGTTTATTAGAGGATATATATCCCTTTTGTACAATATAATTCTTGAGTAGAAGAAAGTACATAGCAAGTTTTTCATTCTTATTAAAAGAAAATGAAGTCTGGATGCATGCTTTCACTTCCAATAAGATAACATTGGTATCAAGTGAGCAAGCACTACAGGAATATATTTTTTCCTGTCCTGGATTGCAATTTCAGCTACAGGAGTGTGGAGAAAAAGGAAGGACGGGTATCTTACAACACTTCAGGCATTATCACTTTGATCTCCTCAAATGATCCTGGATTTTAATGACAATACGTGAGTGATGTTACAATGTTCTAGTTAAATGCCTGGGTTACTATACTGCAAGATTTCCAGTCAGCCATGTTGTTGCTATGAGCAGAATCTCAGCGAATTTCTTTCCTCATTAACAAGCTAAGCTTGACCAACCTACAGCTCCATGCAGTAAAAGTGATGTCACATCAATAATGTGGCACTAAAATCTGCTTTAAACCATAGAAATGATACCCAAACTACCTTGAGGACAAGGTCAGATCTTTACATGTTGTTTCCCTTTATCACTCTGTTGCATTTGTGGTGTATTACCCACATCTTCCTTCGTGTTTGGAGTTGGAGGGTGGAGTCAAATTCTGCTCCTTAGAGAAATGGAAAGGGAATGAAAAGCTGCAGTGTTTAAGTTGTTCAGGATGGAGACTGCCTAGAGTAAGTTCCTTGTTAATCATGCAGCCTACAAAAGAGGCACTAAGAAATGAGGTTAGCAGCCAGAGAAAAAGGTCAAGAAATTTTGCAACTTGCCGCCAGTTCAGAAGAACCAAATAAAGGCTAGACTGCCCATCCTCATGAGGAGAAGGAAGCTCATGGTAATGCAGAAAGGAGGTTGCTCATGCTGCCAAGAGGTAGTCTCAACAGGAGAGCTCATCCACTCTCTCTTCTCTGCCTGCATCCCTGAGGTGTTCTTAGGCCAAACTCTCAAAGTCATGTTTTATAGTTCAATACAACTGTTCAAGTTGGTAAGACTTCATGTTTAATGATTTCCGTTTAATGGGAGTTGGGAAACATTAAATGTAGGATTATAGTGGTGTAGCTGTGTCTCTTAAACAATGAAAATAGCATGAACAATTTAGTTCAGTAAACACCAAAACATAGTGTGTCCAGGTGGATTTTACTGCTGTATTTTAAATCATTTAACAGAAAGTGCAATCCTCCTGTCTAAATGCATGTCTCAGTCACTTTGAATCCAGTAATAGGTCTCAAGAAAGTTTTGCTGATGCTGTGGTTTCAAAGGTGAGCATGACTTTACCTCCTGCCCCAATTATCAGCCAGTTTCTTTAATAATTCAAAATCCTTGCTAAAATACTAACCTTAAGGATTAATAAAATGATCCTTTATAGCCTTTCCAAGTCAGGCCGATTAAACACAGATTTGGCACAGACAACCTGAGAAACTCCAGTAACGTTATTCATTTAGCTAACAGAGTTACCTCCCCTGCTGACGCACTCCCAATTAATGCCAAGAAAGGCATCCGATCTTGTGGAAGGGGACCGCTTGTTCCATGCTCTCTGTTACCTTGGATTTAGTCCCAATTTAATGATAACGTCACATTTTTCTTGTGAATTGTAATTATTTTATGGAAGTGGGTGGCATTCTGTCCAGCTCACAAGCCTCCCTGAAACAACAGCAGGTTCCAGGCCTGGACAACAGCAGGTGTTTTGGAGGAAGGCATTAATTATCTCCACCAAAAGCCCCTGAAGAAAGGCTTGTTCGGTATGTCAGTGGGTGATTAATTTATACCCTGCAGCAGGAAGATATACAAGCTGAAGTATTTTATAACTGCAACTGATGGTCTTACTTGTATCAGTACATCAGCTTTTCCTAACCTAGGCTCTGCTGCAACCAAGTAGCACCAGCTTAGCTTAACTCTGTCTGCCTGCTGCTCTAGCTAAACTGATGCAACTCTACACAAGATGACGGATTTAAAATTAGTTTTTTGTTACACTAGTGTTTATGAATGCCAGCTGAGTCACTGCAAGCTGAATTTAAACCAGTTTACTAGAGTTCATACCTAAAATTAGCGGGGTTTAGCTGAACCAGTTTAAAACTTAGCTGCGGGGGAGGTGCTGGCTAAGAAAGTCATGCTGCAAGGCTGTCAGGGAGGAGGCCCATGCTGAGGTAGAGGGGATACCTCTGGCCACAGCCTGGCTGCCCTTTGCTTCTGACATGTCTCCAGGACCAGAAATGGCTGTGCCTGTCCCTGTGTAGGTACTGAAGGAGGATGAGAGCAAGAGGTCTGATCCCAGGAGGAACTGAAAAAATAGAATCATATAAATATTTAAGTTGGAGAGGACCTCTAAGGTCATTGAGTCCAATAAATAACCCAGCACTGCCAAATTCACCAATAAATCACATCCATAAGTGCCACATGCACAAGTCTTTTAAATACTTCCAGAGATGGTGACTCTTACTGGAGTTCCACCAGTGAGCACCAGCTGGGAACTTGATCCAAGGCAGAATTCAGATGTTATCCTCTTGCCCCAAGACCAATGTAGGATCAGGAGATAAAAGCTGGATCTCATGGGCTATTTCTGACATTTTTCTGACCAAATCCTAGTGAATCTGCTTTCAGGATCCAGCACACACTGGAGGAGGGAGAGAGAATAACCATGGAAAATTTTCCGGAATATAAGATGAGATATAAAGTGATGCCCTACAGAATAAAGTCTGGTTGGTTGAAGTATATTTTTTCAATGCTGAACTGGAGGCTTCACATAAAATCTCTTGAAGAGAGGTTGAGGGCAGAGAGGAGGACCCAGGTGGAGGCTGTGGGTCATATGGGGCATAGTGGGGAAGTTTAGAGGTTTCCAACTGCTGGATGTGTCAGGGGGCTGTCCCTCCATGCACAAGCCTGTAAGGAATGTATGTGCTTTGCGGCAGGTCTGGACAGAAAGCTGTGCTTGAGGAGGCATCTCAGACTCACGGCAGCACCAGGAGGAAGCAGTGAGACATAGAAGAAGGAAACTTGTCTCAGAATCAGGGACACAGGCCCTTGTCTTGCTGATGGAAGTTTGGGCAGGCCTTTGGACCACTGCTCCAGAAGAGGTTCTGGTGCTTTTCTCCTGGATCCTGCCTCTGAGGGGAAGAGGCTTTAGCTGGCTGCATAGCTGTTGTCAGCAACAGATTTGGCTTTTACAACCACAAGCCTCACTTCAAGAATTGAGGATGGCTTTGGGGGCACCTGACAGACACCTCACAGTACCTACAAGGAGGAGATGGAACCAGACTCCTTACAACAGAGCAGGGTGGGAGGCAAAAGGCACATGTTGAATTGAGAGTTTTATACAGGGTATAAACAGAAACTCTCTTCCCATGAGGGAGGCAGTGGAGCAGGTTACAAGCCATGAACAGCCTGGTCTGCCCCCAGACCCGGCCCTGCTTTTGGCCAAGAGATGGGCTGCAAACCTCCTGAGATATGTATATCCCAGCCTATGGTAATCAATAAGTGTTTTTAAACCAGAACAGCTTTGCACAGACAGCACATTATACTCAGCTCTTAGCCTCAATAGGGTCTTGTGGCAGCAAATTTTATAGAGTAATTAGCTAATTGTCATTTCAGTCAGCTTTATTTTCACCCTGACTTTGATGCAAGGAAGCAAGACAGTTTAATTTTTGCAATCCCATGCACTTCATGTAAGCTCCCCAACATACGTGCTTAAGTAAATAACCTCTTTCTGAGAGTGCTGAGCTGTCATCAGCCATCTCTTGAAAGGAAAGTACTGGCAACTGAGCACTTTGGGGAACTCGATCCTTTGTTTATCCACCTACAAAAGGCTTTTGGACCCTAGTTTTTGGCACATCTTCTTCAGTGTCTCTGCCACATTTTCTACATATTCTGAAAAGGCGAATGGTGCATTATTATAATAAAATCATAGAATATCCTGAGTTGAAAGGGACCCACAAGGCTAATCAAGTTCAACTCCTGGCCTTACACAGGACCTTCCTCAAGAATCACATCATGTGCCTGACAGCACTGTCCAAGTGCTTTTTGAACTCTATCAGGCTTAGTGCTATGACCACTTCCCTGAGGAGCCTGTTCCAGTGCTCAACAATTGTATCTGTGTTATCACCCTCCCAAGATCAAAACCAGTACCTGTCCCACTGAAAGTCTCACAGTAAAAGAAAATAGATCCTTGCAAGCACCACCATCCATCTGTTAACCATAGAATTCAAGGGGCCAAGAACACCATGCTTATCCAAGTAGGTATGAATTCTGCTAAAATAGAAGGGAATATATATTAAATATGAGCCTTACTATGTTTATCTAAAATATTAATTTTTGTGTGTACTCTATTTTTAGTTCTATGCTATCTGTAAAAGAAAATACATTTTCTTTTCCAATTTTTATTTGTGTGTTTGTTTTCTTCTCTTTTTGCAGTAAATTAGTTACTAATTTAATAATCTTTAAGATCCATATGCTCGCCCACGCCATCCTTCATAGGAGTACAATGAGATAGAGATTTTCTTATTTGCTGCACTAGGGTATAATTAAACATTCTGAATTTCAATTATTTCAATTTTTTACCATGAGAGATCGCATGGTCTCCTGCAGTACAGGGAGGTAATGTTTTCATTTTAAATGTTTCAGAATTTTTTACACTCATCTTTTAATTTAACTTCCAGTCTTTGGTAACAGGGTTTACTTACATCAAACCAGTAGCACACTCCACTGAGATGGTTTCCATTATTTTTGACTTCGTGGGTTTTTTTGTACCTATGGCCATGTTGGCAAGTTTCACAGCTGAGCAGTATTACAAATACCATATGTTCACCTTCCGGCCACTATTTTATTTGCTGGTAACTGCAATTCCTTCTGCTATAGTTGCTCTGTGAAATTAAGAGTGACTATGACACTTTCCTTCTATTACCTTATGTCATCTTATGTATCTAGGCAACTTTCTAGAGTCACTGTTCCATGAAATGGAAGGAAATGTGTGTAGATTCACATTTCACATTGGTAAAACACAAGCAACATTTGAATTTTCAACAGAAATGAAAAACATTCCAACTGGAAAGTTGCCTGCAAAAAATTCAATACTTTTCTGTCTTTGTTCATTTATTTCAGCCTGTATTGCTTATGAATCTAATGAAATGCTAAGCTGGAGTTCCATTTCAGTATGAAATGACTCAAGGGAATAGAGTAAATGTCCAACTTCATGAACAATATGTGACAAAGCTGTAGAGCAAGTCCTTTGATTAGACTATCTAGTGGCTTGTGGCTTCATTTTTGAATAAACAGGTGTTGTCAGGCTGAGGCAGAAGAGTTGCTGTGAATATTCATACAAACACATCTGTCCTAAGTCTTCCACAGTTTATTGGAGCTATTCCTCTGCCTTGCTTCATTAAATGACTTTATTAAATGGGTTTGAAATTCCAAAATAGAGGGCACAAAAGAAAACCTGACCAAATTGTCATCCTCTTAATACCAAAATAGCTGTCAATAGGATCTAAGTGTTCAACAGAAAGGCAGAATTGAGCCTTATATTTCCTAGTCTTTTTTTTTTTTGAGTCTTGCTTCCTTCAGGAACACAGAAGAAGAGCTAAGTAAGAGATTTCAGGATTCTTGCTATTTTTAATCTTTTCACTAATGGTGCAGTCCACCCAGAATGATCTTTCCTTTACTCCTAGGCTAGTCCTGAGCCAAAGGGTTTCTTTCCTTGCACCACTGCCTCTAGAGAAGCTCCTGCTGACCCTCCTCCATCCAGAACATTAGCTTCCTCACCTCCTCTGACTAGTGAAATCCTCTTAATATTTTGGGCTGACTCTTCCTCCTTATGGTTATATCCTTCATCAGCTGCAGCCACTCGTCTGCAGACAGGAAGCAGCTCTCTAGTTAGCACGTGCACTGGAAGTTTACAAAACTGCTTTAACAGACAAACACTCTCCCAAGCCAACAATAGTAGTGCTAACGCTATAAGGTGAAGGAAGAAGGGAGAAAAAGAGAAAATCAAATACCAAGTTAGCAAAGGAGTTATTGCCTTAAGAAAATCTTTGAATGGTTTAGTGTTGGATCTTGCCAGAATTTTACAGAAGCAAGGGGAGAGAGCTAAAGATACATAGTTGGATGTAATCTATACGCTTAAACAGTAATAAAGAGTTCATTCTGCACTCATAAGAAGGATTTACAAGGTGTTCTTCCACCCAGTAAGCGTTTCCTTAAGGAGGTGTGTCTGTTATTTCTACGAAGTGTGAGAAAAATTAGTGCGATAGAAGAGAAGGTGTAAAGGTGAAAACAAGAGCTGTCTTGGTAGCAGTAGAGACATACAGAACTTTAGTTCTGCTTCCCTCCAGGCAGTGTTATTTTGGGCTGACTAGAGATGCCTTCACACCTGTGAGTTGCCTCTTGGAGCAAGCTCCAGGACAGCTTGCTCTAAGAAGATGAAGCAGGTGTTTTGCTCCTTCAGGTGCTCCACCTTCCAGGGGGATGCGGGACAATAGTAGATAGAGAGATTTCAGTTAAAGTGGGGATTTTGATGAAATTTAGGCTCCTAAATTCACAGGTGCTGTCCTGAAAACCTCTGGTTTATCTGTTACATATTGTTAGTAGAAAATTTGATCGTAGTCTATGTTTTGAGTCAGTATATAGAAATACGTATAGTATATAGGCTGAAGTAGGGGCTGTTCAGGACATTAAGGAATCATGCGGTGATGGAGCTTTGACTAGAGAAGAGCAAGCCATAGAAAAGCAAGGACTATAAATAAATACCCAGGTACCACGCTGGCAAAAGGCCAGCCAAGTGATGACTGCAGAGCTGCACTATGAATGCTGTCAAATACATTTCAAATGATGGAAGAGCTCACCTGAAGTGCAACAGAGTGTGAAAAACACCCAACAAAGGGACCTAACAAAACTAAGTAAACTGGCAGTGGGATGATAGATGGAATATGTCAACAAAACAGTATCGTGAATAACACTGGTAGTCTAAAAACGTTTGGGTTTGTTTTTTAACCTCAACACTTAGGTATGGAAAGGGCCTTGAAAAAAATTCACCAGAGGGCTCTTTATCAAAAGTGTGACTGGATGTCTAAATGAGAATATAAGTAATAATAAAATTAATACTACATTTTATGTGTAACGTACTTTATTACACATATATAAGGTTTCTTAAGGCATAATATGTGGGTGCATGGGTGGGATTGAATAAGTACATCTGTGCACATATATGCATTGGCATAAAATATTCACCTATCTACAGATCTGAATTTTTAGAAGCAATAATATGTATTTAATAAGATAGTCCTATGATTCAGATGTTCTGTGCACTTAGTGGTATTATACCTCTGAAGAGCTAATGCTTCAGGTATTCTACATGTACACAGAAACATGTACATGCAAGCTTCTGATATGTATATAAAATATTTTCTCCTGTTTCACTGCTTTTTATAACATTTTGGTTATTTATGGACTTCTTACAGAAATCATTATAAGCAGTGAAATTTTTTCACAGAGATATAAACCAAATAGACAGGTACACCATGTTTCACAGAGGTGAAGAAGTGCATGAAGGACATGTGAAATCATGATCAGGTGGTGTGTTTAAGGAGATATTTGATGCACCTGAAATACCCTGAAACATACAGAGATACTCTTACATTTATCACTGGAAGAGTAAATTTAATACCATACATAGAATTTACTACTATGTGATAACCAGTGAGCTCAAGAGTTTACCAAGATTCTCCAAGCACTTAGACCTTTGTATCAATGACAAAAACATTGAACCATCAAGTAAAAAGGAAACAAATGGAGGCAATCAGGCTTGAAATATTATTACCTGTAGCAGCAGGGCTTTCTAGAGGGATTTTGGAGTGATTTGAGACACCTGAAAATACAGGTAAATATTGGATTGATGGGTAACAGTGTGATCTGGTAAGGTAGTTAGAAATGATGGACTAAATTCATGGTAAGTAGGAATTCTACGTGCTGTTTCTGTTTGCCTTAAAATTGAAAATCACTCAGACTGATCAAAGATTAGTTTATATCCATTTTGGATTCCTGAAGTAGGTGTTGAGTTATAAGATTTCTTTCAATGTTACTTTTTTTATTTAGCTGTATTCTTGTCTAGTTTCTAGCTCTATTCTAATCAATTATTTAAGTTCCACTTTATTGCTCAAATAAAATTGTGGTGTAGTGAAATACTAAGTACTGAAAGTTAGACTGACGTAAAAATCTAGGAAGACCATTTAAGTTTCGTATTTGCTGATAATGCTATACCAGAAGTAGAGTTTTTCTCAGAAATTTCCTCCTCCAGATAAATAGAAAAATAATGTCTTTATTGTGGCACAATCTTTCGTCATACTGGTTTTGAACACAACTGTAACTAAGGTTGCAAATGTTAAAAGTCAGCATTCACAAGCAGATGATTTCCACTTAATTATAACACTTCAGTATGAAATAAATCAAATCTCTTCAAGTGTCTAACGTGCTTAGGAACTCAAGCTGCAAAAATGGAGGAAAGTCCTCTGCCTAGAAGCCTTTCTAAGTAATTTTTTTCTGATTTTGTGTGTTACATTATAAGCCTAGCTGGATGACTTAGAAATGGTTACCTCTGCTATGCAGAGGTTACTTATTTAGTAACTAGATGTTCCTGTGCCGACAGAGGAGGAGCAGGGTAAGCTCAGCCAGCGCAGCACACAAAAAATAGCACACTGATTTCTTTTTGTTCCTTTGTCTTATGTATTCTGGGTTATAGCAGTAAGGTCCAAGAACTCCAAAAAGCACGCCTGTAAAACCTGTTGTCAGACATTAAACCAGTCATTCCATGGCTTCTCTGTGCAGGTAGACAATGACTGTGAAGTGACAGTGTTAATTTGCTTTGTATTTGTATGAAGACTACTTTATATTCACTAGGGGATCCTTAATATTGTGCTTTTTCAGTTTTCTGAATTTAAATGTATCTTAATATTGCCTTATAATTTTGCTCCTAATTCTGAAAGTGTGCTAATTGGTATGCTATTTGCCTTCTTGTTTGCTATTTTGATTGAGAATCAGCAGTAGATCTCTATATTTACAGACTGAAAGTGTGTTGTAACTTTCTCTGTTACTGTAAAATTTAGTTTCACCCTTTTTTTATTTTTCCTCCCAGCATCAGTAAGCTCTTGAAAATGTCCCTTGTTATTGACCATAAAAATAATACTAGTTACACTGGAGTTATTCATCACAGGCTATCATTTAAAATATTATTTGGAAGGTGAGCCAGGTAGTTCTATTTCATGTAGGTGTTCAGATCTTCCCCCCTCTTATGAGTAAATACTCAGTTCCAGGAAAATGCTCTGAATTGTTAATATTGGGTGTGCCAGCCCCAGCAAGGGTTTAGCAGCCTCTGAGTTGAGCAAGCTGTGTAGGCAGAGGAGAGATTGCTCTCCTCCTTCCTCTTGGATCAAAATCCATTACAAAGAGAGAGTGGCGTTCTAGCATCCCAGTTTGTGTATCCACAGAGAGCTGTCTAGAGCATTTGACCTTCTTTATTTTGCAAGTGTGCTTACAGGCAAATAAAACAAAGGTATTTGCAGGTCTAGCAACATTGATTTTTGTCTTCACTGGTTGTCAGACCTGCTGGGGTTGATATCTGGGGTTGCTACCCCTCTGGTGTTAGTACTGGAAGCAGGTGTTATAGAGCCCTACACCAAAAAGGTGAAAATAGTTGTTTTACCTCTTTTGGGTCTATGAATGGCATCGGGGCTATGAATGAATTTGTTCTGTTCTTGCAACTTTCCCCCATCTTTCTTAATGTGTGTGCTAATTACTAATATATGGTGCTGTAAATATTATTTACTCTTCTCTCAGGACAATTTGTAATTCATAGAGGGTTGGGAACAGCTGGAAGGAAAGGCAGTGGTCAAAAATTTTCTGAGACTAAAGTCAATGATGTTTTTATGGTCTTCTAAATTTCATGAGAGTATTTTGTGTCATATTAAGTAGTTGTTATGCACCAATGAACATACCTAATGAATATAGCCACTTCCCTCTGATAAATTATGTGGGAAAAATTTGAATGCTTATTAACATATCTAAATTAACCCTGTGTGAACATTGTAAAGAGTTCTGCAGGGCACAAATTATCTCCTTGGCTTACCACACTGTTTGAGTCTGGGTTTATCACTTGTCAGAAAGAGATCAGCCTAAATGAAAATAAATAAATTATTCCTTTCTAATAAGGGAAACTGTATTAATATAAAACTGATTTAAATGCTCATACCCATGGGCAATTCTTTTCCTGTCAGTGTTACTGTTGAGAAGATACTGAGAGAAATAACTGCACAAATTGGCATAGTAGTGAGAGAAGAGGTAGGAGGGGGGCTGTCTGTGCCAATACCAAACTGAACCAAGTAGAAAGGTCACCTTGGTTAATTTCAGAGGAGGCTAGGGCTCTTGGAAACAAAGAATTGCTCAAGTCCTTTAGAAAGGCATCACTTATGTTTGCTTTTGAAATATAAGTATATTTTTCTATAGCCACATGCAAATTTTTTATTGTTGTCATGAGCTGAGGTACAGTCTCTTCCAGACAAAGGAGTATTTTTCTTCTAGGAACATTCAGAAGGTAAGAGGTTTTTAATCACAATATGCAAAAGCAGTAATTTTTTAAAAGTAACTTTTGATCCAGTATAACTTTTTCCCAGGAGCTCTGATCAGATAACTGGTTGTATTAATTGGTACTTGGTGTGGGAAGTTGTGCTAAATACTTCTGCTTGTCAATTCACCCAGATGTACAGCATAATCCAAAAAAGCACATGCAGTAACTGGCAGCAATGAATTCTAAAACAGCTGACAATCATGAATAATGCAGAAACATAAAAAAATATGGCTGAGAGGTAGTTCAGAGGTTCCTTTACTTAGCACCTTCTTTAAATGTAAAGTATTGTTCATAAATGGACCTTTTCCTATGAGTTTCATTAAATTAGACAGCAAACTCTGAAGGTAAGCTTACAAAAATGAGTATCATATCTGAAATCTTTGAAATATAAAATCCTGGGGCATGGGAAGGAAGCTCTGCTAAAATGACATGTTTGTAATTGTAAAATAAATATTGTTTCTTTGCTGTCTGTATGTATAACAGATTTCCACAGATTGGGAAATAGACATATTAAAAAAAGTTCTCCTGCACAGACTACTTTGTTTGATGCTGTAGTGGCACCNACACCAGAACGAGAGGGCACGGCCTCAAACTACGCCAGGGGAGGTTTAAACTTAATGTTAGGAAGCGGTTTTTCACAGAGGGAGTGATTGCATATTGGAATGGACTGCCCAGGGAGGTGGTGGAGTCACCATCCCTGGAGGTGTTTAAAAGAAGAATCGATGAGGAGCTTAGTGACATGGTCTAGCTAGGGGGTGTAGGGCTGGATGAACCTGTGGGTCCCTTCCGGCTCGGAGTGGCCTGTTAGACTGTGAGGGAACTAGGTTTGTGTTTACCACCAGGATGTACTCTCGGTCTCTTTACGGGTGTTAGATGGTGAGTTGGACTAGATGATCCTTGTGGGTCCCTTCCAACTCATAATATTCTGTGAATTCTGCGAATTCTATGAATTCTGTGACACTGGCTGGATGCCAGAGACTCACCGAAATTTGCTCTCTCATTCCCCCCCTGCATGTAAACGGGAGAGGTGGGGAAAAAACATCAAAACTGAAGGGTTTGCTATGGCAGAGATAAGGGCAATTAGAAATCTCTTACTGTCACAGGCAAAACAAATTCTGAAGTAGAGTTAGAAATAAATTCTTTGTAACAAGATCAGGATCATAGACCTTTAAGACACCTCCCCTCTCCTTAGAGGTTCTACCTCCCCCCTTCACCCAATAGGGCAGGGGGAGGCAGGAGTGGAGGTCACAATCAGTTGTTCTCTGTTGCTGCTCAGGGGAGGAGGTCATTCTTCCCTGCATTCCATAGGGGCCCTCCCATGGGAGAAAGTCCTTCATGATCTTCTGCAGCATGGGTCCACACTGCTGCTCCATGGGTCACTCCACAGGGTGCAGTCCTTCAGTACATGCTGCTCCAGCATGGGTCCCTTACCGAGGCACAGATCCTACCAGGAGAAACTTTGCTCCAGCATGGAGTCTCCTTCTCTCCATGGACCACAGGTCTCTGTCAGGACCCTGCTATGACATGGAGCTCCAACGGGCTGCAGCCTCCTTCTGGCATCCACCTGCTTAGCATGGGCTCATCCACATGCTACAAGGGGGATTTCTGCATCCCTGTGAACTCTCCATGGGCTGCAGAGTGACAGCCTGCTTCACCATGGGCTGCAAGGAGATGCCTGGAACACCTCCTCCTCCTCCTTCAGCACTGACCTTGATGTCTGCATTTGCTGTTACGTCTTCTGACTGCTCTTCTCTGGTGGCCATCATTGTCTCTCCCTCTAACTTTTTTTTTCGTTCTTAATTATGTTGTCACAGAGGCATCTCCATTACTCCTGATTGGCCCCAGCCTTAGTCAGCGGTGGGTCTAGCCAGGAGCTGACTGGCCTTGGCTCCGGTAGCTATGAGGGAGGCTTTCAGCAACTTCTTGAAAAAGGCCTCCTCCATAGCCTACCCGCTACCAGATACCCAGCCACAGAAAAATCCAATATAGATGCAAAAACAACTGAAGTCCAGTAGAAAGGGTCTCAGTGACTTCAGTGGATATTCATGAGGGAATATTTTAACATTCCCTATCTTAAGCATGCAATTTCATAATTCAGGTGGTGCCAGTATTCCCTGATACTTAAATCAATAGTTGTTTGATTGCAGTTTTAGTAGACTTACTATTTCTGCCTGCATAGGTTTCCTTTTCACCTTTAGTCAGCTGCAAGACTTTGTGGTGACTCTGTATTCAAATGCTCTCAAAGGATGTCTTTTCAGTGACTTACCCATCTGTACTAAGAATCACTGCTACCCAGTCAGAATGACCTCCATAGTTATCTATAAACACTGTCTTTTTAATTCTATACTTTTGACTTATTTGATGTGAGGTTGTGTGTTTTACTTTGAGCTTTTTCTTGTGTTTTTTGTTTGTTTGTTGGGGGTTTTTCCTTCCTTTTTACACCAGTCCATGTGGAGATGTTCCTTATTTAGGAACATAACACCTGAAGGCTGGGAGGCAGTTGAAAGCCCAGTGAGATCAACCGGGATGGTATGTGACATTTTCATGAGATGGTGAGGCACTATTTCCTTCACAAAGTCCATACTGACTCTTCCTTGATGCCCCCAAATTATCCATGTCTCCCGGTCTTTTCTTTGTTTTAAGAAGTAGGCAGTTTCACCAGAAAAGCATTGTAAGGGTTTGGTTGTTTTTTTCCCTTCTGGATGCCTTGATGTCCCACTGAATTGTTTTTTATTTTTTTAAAAACTTGTTTGTTTGTTTTAAAGTAGATACACCTTTACCACTCTCCAGTCCAGAGGGTCATTAAGGAAATATGCTGAACTGCAACAGAATACCATAGCCATTTCCCAGAATGTAGCCTTTACTCTGAGTAAGGGAGAAGTATCAGGTTGCCACGTTCTGCCCACTATAGGAAGATGAATATGTAGATCAACTTTTAACCCAGAAAGATAAACGTACAGAAAGGTAGCATGTACAGGGCTCTGTGATATAGCAGCATTCATAAAGGAATGACGTGGTTTGATTTTTACACTCGGACCATGCTTAGAGTTCTTGCACTGTTTTTCAGAGCTATGTCTACCCTGCAAATAAAAGATGACCTGGTTTCAAACCAAGTCCAAGCAACAGGGTCAGGGTTTGTGTATGCTGTGAAGTAGCAGCCTCTTGCAGATAAGGACTGTCTTGCAGACAGCGGTTTGGAGAAATCTTACCGAAACCAATGGCTTAAAGAACAATTAAGCTGTGTGGACAATCAATAATCAAGCTTGGCCTTGTTTTATTTAGGGGTATAGAGGCACTCAGTGTGATCCTTCTAATAAACAGGGACAGCTTGAAAAAAGTATAAGAGAAACAGTGATTTCTGAGTAAATAATCCGATCTAGAGAATGATGTAAACCACTTGCAGAGGCACTTTCATGCAGTGTGAAATCATTAATGTTATGTAAGGACTGAAAGCATTTATGAAAGGCTGGTGCACTTGTATCGAGACATGGATCATGCTCTTGCTGACATTTAGTGCCCTTTATTCCTAGATGAGGGCCACTTGCAAAACTCCATCTAAGTAAAGTGCATCTAGACTAATATTTTCATGCTAACTGAGCTGAAAATTACACTCCCGATAAGATCGTTAATGAGAAAAATAGACAAATCTGAATTTTGGAAGGAATGACTGCACATGTGTTTTTGACCTGACTCCATGTCATGAAGTTGGGTCTGAAATGTGACCTAATTAAAATGAAAAGAAAGTTGCTGGGAGTGTTCCTGCTTAATCCACTGGTCTAAAAAGCAGATGTTAGTTCTGGTGTTTGAGAGCACTGCAAAGGAGGAAGGTAATGGTGGTGGTGTGAGTGCCTTTTAGGCCAGCACTCCAGATACTGAAATAAGCTGTATTTGACATTCAGTTTTTCAGGCTGAGATTTTTCTACATTTTTTTTAAATTAATGAAGGTGTTTTCATAATACAGTTCTTATTTCCCTATACAGTTTTCACTGTTCTTGAACTAAATGATAAGCATAACTAATACAAGCAAATTTACCTACAAAATATAGCTTTCTAAAGCATAGTTGACATGCCTTGTTAACCAAATGAAAAATTTCAGAGATATAAAAGCATATGATTGAAACATAATGTGCAGGCAAGGGAAAAAATTTACCAACATTCCTGGCTTACTGGTGATGTACCAGAAGACTGGAAATTGGCTAATGTGACACCCATCCAACCAGATCTCCTTCTATGATCTGGTGACTCACCTGGTTGACCATAAAAAGGCCGTGGATGTTGTGTACTTGGACCTTAGCAAAGCCTTTGATGGGGTTCCCCATAATAAGCTTCAGGAGAAACTCTTAGAGCATGGACTGGATAGAAGCATTTTATGTTGGGTTAGGAACTGGTTGGACGGATGAGCTCAGAGAGTGTTGGTGAATGNTGGAGAAGAGGAGACTCAGAGGTGACTTGATTGCTGTTTACAACTACCTGAGGGGAGGTTGCAGTTGGGTGGATGTGAATCTGTTTTCTCAGGCTGACGACACCAGAACAAGAGGACATGGCCTTAAGCTACGCCGGGGGAGGTTTAGGCTGGATGTTAGGATGAGTTTTTTCACAGAGGGAGTGATCTCTCATTGGAATGGTCTGCCCAGGGAGGTGGTGGAGTCGCCATCTCTGTAGGTGTTTAAGAGGCGACTCAATGAGGAGCTCGGTGACATGGCCTAGTTGGTGGGAGGCTTGGATGGATGGAGCGTGGTGCCCATGTTTCCATGCTTGTGGTCCTGATCCCTGGGTGGGTGTTTGCTTGAGAGTTAAACTAGATGATCCTGTGGGTCCCTTCCAACTCAGAATAACCTGTGAACCTGTGAAATACTGTCCTGAGAAGCCTTCAGCAATGTGACACCAAATGTTGCCCTCTGAAAAGTTCAAGTAACAGAATTAATGGGCTTCCTTAGAAGAATCCAGAGCACACTGACCCATCACTGATGAAAACTCAGCTCAACGCTTGCTAGAAAAATGGTGGTTATTTTGTTTCTTTCCTAGTTCCAAAGCGGTTTCTTTTAGGCCACAGAGTGCAGTCTCCACAACATGGGAGCATGCATGACATGTGAAATGCTGTGGTTTGCACAGCCCAGGACTCCATAAACTCACAGAATCATAGACCCGTAGAATAGTTTGGGTTGCAATGGACCTTTAAAGGTCATAAATCAATCTTGGATCTTAACCTCCCTAACAACCACCCTAGCGACGTTTCCTCCATATCACGCTCCTGCTGCATACTGGCATTCTCACCCAGCAGCACACAGCTTTCTTGCCTGGAGCAGGAGAGCTGAGCAGGGAACTGAGTTACAGAAAGGTACTACATATGTGATTAGAAATCAACATCTTTTTGATAATGGCAGTCAATGCTATTATCTGGGTATTGTGTTAATTCCCTCAGCATCTCAGTAGCTGTGCATGTTTTGACTCTTCCTTATGTATTTCAGCCTTTTTTCAGGCGACTTCTAAGTAATAGAATCATAAAATCATTTAGGTTGGAAAACACTTTTTAAGATCAAGTCTGAGAGTGTCAGGGATGTTTTCTTAATATACACTGCCAATCTTTTCTGGACACAACTGAGTGAATGCTGTGTAAACCAAAGGGAATACAGTCTGACAGGACACATAGGACAGTGTTTATCTCAACGTAATTTTCAATCAATGGAACTACACTTTTAATTCAGAGACAGAGAAGCTGCTGTTTTGCATAGCTACAAACTTAGACAAATGGAAACTGCAAATACACTTCTGCAAATTCGGGTATCTTCAAGAGACTGTTTCAATGAATATTATTCCCATTTAAATCAATTGCAGTAGCTAGCTGCAAAGTACCTGTTGGGTACTCTGATTTCATTTGTTTTAGTACACAAATCAGGTATATTTTGCTAATCCTCTAAAATTCATCTGTATTATCTTCTTCATTAGCCCCTCTAAAATGCATTTTTACTGTTATATTTTAAACAGGATTAATATTCCTTATATAAATCATAATAATATCTTTAATTATGGAGCATCTTAAGGTTTGCAGAGTTAAAACTATTTAAATATAAATATTTAAATATAAATATTTAAATCAGCAAGTTTGCGGATGATACTAAGCTGGGGGCAGATGTTGAACAGCCGGAGGGTAGGAAGGCCCTCCAGAGGGACCTTGACAG
>WEKX01003585.1:0-29580 GCA_013390025.1 Pitta sordida | reverse complement strand
GCCTGCTAGACTGTGAGGGATCTAGGTTGGTGTTATGCTCTGCGATGTGCTCTCGGTCTCTTTACAGGTGTTAGATGGTGAGTTGGACTAGATGATCCTTGTGGGTCCCTTCCAACTCATAATATTCTGTGATTCTGTGAAATATTGATTTATGCTGCCTAAATTACAGTTAGAGCTATTGAGAGAGTAAGACTGTCATTAGAAATATTTCACTGATTGATGCATCAGATGCAGGTCTTGTTGGAAACCTGGTTTATTCTTGATCATTGTCCAATATCTGAACAGGTCCTTATCTTTTTCTTAAAAGCTTGAGAACAACTAGTGATGGTTGTGAAATAAAACATTATTAAGTTGTTATAAAAATTTGACAATAAGCCTCAGCAGATTCATTCTCTGTATGTCACTGACGCCTGGAATTGCTCGCAAGCCCTATTCTGCTTTCTAAGAACCTGAGCATGAGCTGTCAGTTGAGCATATCTGGAATTCTTTGACTTCTTTCCTCATGCAGTCATTCTGCTCCAGACATTTGTCTACTATTTTTTTGTCGTCCAACATGAAACGCTCACTTCCAGAAAAATTATGGCAATTTTGCAGAAATTACCCTTTTTTTTAAATGCAGTTGGTGTTGATCTGTGGAAACTCTCAGCAGAGGTCTCCTCTCTCCCACATGTGCCCTGTTTACTGTGAATCACAACTTCCACTCACACTGAAATGCAGAGGTAGGGCACAGAAAACTACAAGGAGACCAGTAAGCTGGCGTTGCTTGGGGCAAAATGAGGACATGCATGTTTTCCATTAGATGTAGATTTTTAAAGTCACTGCACCAGTTTATGCATAATTCTTTGGATTTATTTAAAAAGTTGGTGGGTGAGATTACAGCAAGAATGAGGAATCTAGTGACAGTTTAGACACTGACCTTCTGGATGACCTCTTGTATCATGTGCCAGGACTTTCAGAAAGGGTTTGGGGTGTCCCAATTTAGAGTCTCACCTTTGGTTTTTATTTTTATTTAGTCTACTTTTTATTTATTTAGGAGGAACATTTAAAAATTCTAGCTTTTTTTTTAGGTGGAAACACAAACTTATTGCTCTGAAACTAGCTGAGCACATCTTAGCCCAGGCTCTTGGTGAAAGAAAGTATTTTTAGAAATTCCCTTTTTGTTGTTTACCTATCTGTATTATGGACAAAGCAGCGCAAATCTGGTAAAGCTTTTGCATCTCTGTTAAGGACATCATTTAGCTCTGCTTCATCTGAAATTTCTATAAAGCTGTGAAAACTAGAAATCAGACATTCCTATCTTTTGAATTTACAGATAAGTGTTAGTACATGAATTTGCATTTTGGACCCATGCGTGTTTCAAACTGGTTCACAGTACACTAAGAGTGGAGGCAGATATGAAAGGTGTCTTAAGGACAGCTTCCCAGTATGCTGATTGAGTGCTCTTCCAAAGAGATTGCTCATGAGTACCCATTTGACTACACTTTGCTGGAAGCAGAAGGGGAAAAGGAGAATGTCACAAATGCTTCATCTCATGTGCTAGGGTTGGTCACTGATGAACATTCAAACTCATGAACATGAAAGACCGAAAGGGGGATGTAATCATTGCCCCTGTGAATCTTTGCCAGTTTCACATTCCTACCAGTTTTCCAAGGGAAATACAGTGAATCCTCTCTGTATCGCAACTTCTCCTTCAGGACCTCGCCCATTTGCGAAGCAATTTTTTTGCAAATATTATTCAGCTGTCTGCGAGCTCAGCTGGCTGAGACATGCGCAGTTTGACTCTGCTCTGCCAAGGGGTGGCGCCTGTGGGGCGGGACTCACCCCGCCCTGCGGGGAGGTCCCTGAAATGGGGAGACTGCCTCACGAAAGTGAGGCAAGCTGTGTGCTGGGAGGGGGCTTCTGTTCCCCCGCCCTCTGGGGCCATCTGGGAGCGCTGCCCCTCTCTCATGGGACCAGTGGATGTTAAAGGGAAAGAAACTCCCATACCAACCTGACCCCTCCACCCCCCCACCCCCACAGCGTCTCGGGCACAGCACGGGGCGGCGTGGCGGTGGCTCGGGCCTGGCGCAGCAGCGGCTCAGGCACGGCACAGGGCAGCGCGGTGCGGCTCGGGCACGGCGTTTAGAGACCTGCGACACCCTGACCCACTTCTGTGTGCTCCGCTGAGACCCCGCGCGAGCACTGGGGCCGGGCTGGGCTGGGGGGGGGGGAGCAGCGATGACGTTTGGGCTGCGAGCCCACACGGTCAGAGCAGCCGCTCAGAAACAGTTCCCTTTGCTCACTTGTGCCAAGAGAGACAAGGAGAAGGAGCAGAGAATTGTCCGCACCGCTCCAGAATTCTGGGGGGTGGAGCAATGGGCGTGGCCTGCATGCATATTAAGGACCTGCAGTTCTTTGCGAGGTTAGGGTTTCGTGACAGCATTGGCCTGTCCCTTTCCTCGCGATGGAGGAGGTATAACTGTACATGTAATTCACTTCCAACTATGACAGCACAGCTGAGTCAGAGCAGTACAACACCAACTCCTGAAGGCATGTCACACTTGTGAGGGCCTGAATCTCAGCAAATGGAAGACTTAAGTTTCTTTGACCTCTTGGTGCTTACTGATCTTTGTTGTTAAGGAAGTTTTGGTAGAAAGTTCAAAGAGGCAGTAACTATTTTTATTTTAACTGCAATAGGGAAAAATAGAACACTTAAGCAAGATCTTCACGTAGGATTATTTCTCAGCTCACCTACAAATTATGCATATATATACATATATGTATATTTTCCTTGTAACTACTGTAATTGCAGTCTAAAGAGGGTGACTTCAACATTCCATGATGGGTGTTTTAATTCCCAAATTCAGAGAGCCCTTAGGTTTAGGTGGGAATTACCTGTTTTGGCAGGAAGGACTTAACTCAAAATGCCTGGGAAGGCAGCTCTGCAACAACCACAAATAGAAACCAAAGACTGAGATTTATTGTTTGAAGTAAAATTCAGTAAGTATCAAGGGCTGTAGGGTATTTGAGATCCTTGGTGGAATGTGGAGGAAAACAGAGGCATCTGAGGGAAAAAGCAGGGAGCCCAAGTGATCTGACAGATACGTAACTGTCCATGATAAGTATTTCATCCTTCCTTGTAATGTCACCTACTACTTACTATCAGAGAAATACTCTGGATCAGATCAGCTGTCTACCAGCAAACCACCTCTGTTGACTAGATAGTCTCAGACCGGGGGCACATTTGTCTTTCTGGTAGTCCCTTCAGTAGGGCTGATCTTGTTTAATTCAGATTCCATTTTAGAGCAATTCATGTGTGAGTATGTTTGTGTGAGGATATAAAATCAGACACAGATTACTGAGTTCATTTGTTCTCCACTATAGAAGAAGCCACATGAGAAGGCTTGAGGAAAGAAGGACCCATGTTTTTAGTACAGAATTGCAACATTGTATGAAGTAATTAGCAAGAACAATTGAAAGATTTTAAACTTTTTTAATTTTTTTTTTTAATATGACAAGCAGAAACCAGAAAGGAATCAATGCGAGTTAATTAAATTAAAATATATCTCACAGAAAGCAGTAACAACCTGCTTATTTGTTATCGTAACTGTTGATATTTAAATATATGATCCTTATCAGACAGCTTTGATTAGGCTTTAAACAAAACTGGATTTTGTTTTAATCAAAGCTATAGCGTTAACTGCTTATTTCACAGTTAGCTTGTTTGTGATATATTAGCAGTATGTTTTTATGTAATGTAAAAAATTGATAGATTAAATGCTATCTAGAGTGATGATTATCTTAGAATGAGTTATATTTTAGTATATACAATTTATATTACATTATATATATTTATTTCTAATTATGAAATATTATCTAAATTAATATAGACAGATTAATTATTATGTAATTATCTCCCTTCTTGTAAACAGTGTCCTCAATGGTGCAGTTCACTAAGTCAATATTTGACATGGTTTAATGCAACTTCTAATATGATTTGAGTGGGGTTTTTCCTTCTCTTGCTTCCCAGACACATATTTAGTGGAGTTTTAACACATACCTATGTATTTGGTGCAGCTATGTCAATGAAGGCAAAGTCAAGCAATCCTGATTTAGTAATAAAAACAGTTTGTGCTTATCTGTAGGTGTGTGTTTGACACTCTGGATTCATCCTTTACTTGTCTCCCAAGAAAATTCTTGTACGTATCTTTAGCTTTGTGATGGGTAATTTCATTGCATTTGAAGGACAGATATAGAGGCATATTCTTCATCATAAAATATTAGGAATGTTAGAGAGATTTGAGATTCAAGCCTTGTGCATGAGGACAGCTATCTTGCATCCGAGCCTTTTTTTCTTGGAAAGTCAGCATAGGTATGCTATTCCCATGGTGACCAAGTTAATTCTTGAATTCATTTTATGCAACACTGCATATTACACAGAGTCACACATTACACAGAGGTACAGACTCAGAATATCATACAACAAAGCTTCACACCAAGGGAACTTCTAAGGCAATGGCAAAATACCCACCAGTAGGGAATGATGGTCGTTTTCCCCACTGGTACAGAATGGTGTCCCCAGTACATGCTGGCTGCCCCTATTTCTGGCAACTCAACATCTACAAATTGTATGCCAGTCGGACCAGTAAGGATTATGTGTTTATTTTAAGACAAATGGGACTTACACCCACCTGAAAAATATCTTTGTTTTTCTGCGCACACCCAGCCGAAAAAGGTCTTGGTTTTCTTCTGGGCTTCCAGAAATGAATGTGTTCATTCAGGTGTTGATTAAATTGCCTGTTGTCTAAATGAGAGCAAGTTAAGGATGCCCACCAAGGGCAATGAAACCATCACTCCTTTTCCAAGTAGGAAATAGTGTGCTGTTCACTGCCTGTGCTTAAATTGATGCCATTGCTTCATGGCTTCATTGAGATGTGGAATCCCACCAGGACCAACCCTTAATGCTTGCTTTGCAAATGAGGAGTCTGGACCTTGTGTCATCTCCCATCATGGACCTGCTGTGACTCCCTTGGGAAGTTTTAAATCACTGCAATGCATTCCCAGTATACCTGTTAACTCCTTTAATTTGTTATCTCTCATAACTTGTCAGTCATGGCTCATGATGCAGTATATATCATGCAAAATGAACATCAATCCATGGAAGACCATCATTAAGTCATCAGGTCCAATGACGTGTCTCTCCATTCCGTGCTGAATCTCTATTAAACCAGGCTCAGAAAATCTACTGTAGATGAGTAAACATGAAAAGAGCTCATCACTAGATTTTTATAATTTCATTAAGAATTTTAAAATAAATTTGCCTTGTCTCAAAAAAAAAAAAAATCAAATGAAAATGTGTGGAACAATGCTGATTTTGAGGAAAAGCAGAAATAATTTCATCCAAAACAGATTAGTGGGTCACATTACTCTGTAATCAACCAAAGTGACCAAAGATTAAACTCTAGGACACCATTGTTAGAATAGTTGTTATTTCTCAATACCCTTCTAGGGGTGAGTGAGAGGGGAAGCAGATGTGTATTGGTTGGATTTGGAGGAATTCTTTTTAATGAAGCTAAGTGACAGAGTAGGCTAAGTACAATGAAATAATATGACACTCTCCCCCTCCCTTACTAAATAATCGTTAATAACTGACAAGTTAATTTAAATGCACTTGCCATATAATAAGAACTAAGGTGGTTCAAGCTAGTTGTTACAAGAAGCAACAATTTATTTCACAGAATCACAGAATATTCTGAGTTGGAAGGGACCCACAAGGATCATCAAGTCCAACTCTTAAAAGGCACCACTGCCTCCTCAGCAGGAATCAAACTCCTGGTCTCCTGCATGGGGACACTCAGCACTATACTAAAGTGGATTTTCCTATTTTTTCTTGCTAGTTTACATGCAGTTCACATATTTGTGTGATTCCATGTAGCTAAAAGTCAAACATTTAAGAGGAACTCATTTACTGAGCAAAGACTTCAATATTTGTTTTTTTAAGGCACCGTAAAATGGGTATTTAGGGTTTTTTAAAATTTAACACCTCTCTCCCCCCAAACCCATTAGCTAACTGTTAGACCTATTTATTCTTACAGATTAAAAAGTGATGCAATGATAAAATGAAGATGATGTTATGATGCACTGTTGGACAACAATGTAAACAACAGACATAATGAAATTACTGCTATAGACTTTTTCGTATATCTTAAAAATTTTTTACAAGGAACTCTAACTGGCTGAGATGATTGCATTTTTTTAGCAGTCTGTAGAAAGCTGAAGTGATGTTCCAGATTTCTGTCTGAAAATAATACAGAATTTTTCTTGTCTACTAATTTGTATCTTTTGGCTTTTCTAGTTCTTCTCCTTATAACTTGCCCAGCATGGTGAATTTTGAGGTTTCAATTATAACACTAATTCTAGTAACAGCTCTCTCCTTTACAGGCCATAATGCTGAAAATGGGAAAAAGGTTTTTCCTTTAACCTGGTGAAGATTAAGGTCCTTCTTTTTAGAAAGAAATTAAATACAAAATTGTATTTTTATGATTGAGAGAGACATAGCTCAGATCTGTGACTTATTAGGGATTTGCACAGGCAAATATTTTTGTATTACATTAAAAAAGGAAAAGACATTCCCCATTATTATCAGTATAGTCTCAATGATGGAAGTCACAGCACAGCAGTAAACATGTACATGAAACACCTTTGGAGAACATGGCCTTTTTACTCTCATCTGTGAAAACACTTCCTTTTGTTTTTAATCTTTTAAAACTACTGCTACATTTTCATCATGCCCATGAAAGGAGTTAATAAAAATTATCCGAAGAAAGCAGACATAACCTGAAAATTCCCTGAAAATCCAGAGCAAATCCAAACTAATTGTCTCAAGAATAAAACCAAAGCATTGATATTTAGCTTAATTTTTTCCTTTTCTGGTGGACAGTGGAAAATGAAGACTTCACTTTGGTACAACATGGTACCATTTGGACAGAAGAGAGTCATTGATGTGTCATTTTATAAACGCCAAGCTGACCCTTTTAACAGCCCTATTGGTCAACTGCATTGCAGCCTTTCAGTATTTAAAGGGAGACAGCAAGAAAGACAGTTTAGTGTAACCTGTTGCAATAGGACAAGGGCTAATGGTTTTAAACTAAAAGAGAGTAAGTTTAGTTTAGATATAAGGAAGAAACACTGGAACAAGTTGCCCAGAGAGATGGTAGAAGCCCCACCCCGGGAAGCATTCAAGATTGTGTTGGCGCGGCCTCTGGGCAACCTGAAGACATCCCTGCACATTGCAGGGCAGTTGTACTAAATGACCTTGAAAGGACTCTTCTAACCCAAACTATTCTGTGATTCTATGATCTCTGTGTCACCCAATGAAAACACACAAAAAGCCAAGAGGATGTGGCTGCCAACATGAGTGAGTCAAGGGCTATCTTCAACACATGAGCTATAGGCTTCTCCTGGAACAACAGCTGTCCTAGAGATGGTTTTTTTTGCAGTAAAGTAGTTTTGCAGAAGTTACAAAGTCTGGCTGCAGGACTACTGCAGTAGGTTTTACTGCAGCAAGTCCTTGCATACATAACATTTCAGCTTCACTGAGAGGAAAAATTGTCAGTATTTATGGAGAATAAATGAAAATTGAAACTGCTGTGATCATTTTTGACAAGTACAGAACAAGGTGGAGACTCTCCATCTACAAGTACACAAAAGAACGTGAATAATGGAAGAGGTTCTGCCTCTGAAATAAGATTAGAACTGTTTATAAAAGCAGTAGAATCACCTCCTGTTTATGTTTACCTCTGTTTTTTCTCTACCTCTGTTTTAGAATTTGCAAAGCCCTAAATTAATTGGATTTTACTTAATTGTTCATACAATGTTTACACATTGTTTACACTCACTTCAGTTGACAGAATAATCTCAAAATAATCTTGAAGGCAGAGTATACCTTACTGGTGTACAGCAAATGTTGTCATCTCTTTTTGCCATCTTAGTGCAAAGATTGAACTTCACCCGACCTGTCAGACTTGCTCTATTTTCTTTGCTTGGTTACTACTTTGCTGAGCTTTTAGAGAATAAAAGAATCCAGACTTTCTTTTGGCAGCTGTCAGCCACACCCAGAAAAAAGGTGTTCCTGGTTAAACGTATAATGCTGAGGATTGAGCACTGCCATCTACTGGAACTTCCTCCCGGTTACACCAATATGAGTGTCCTGGAAGACAGAGGCAATCTCATGGCAATTCTTAATTATCACATTTCTAGAAATGGTTGCAAGAAGTCTATTATACCAAGTTGTTCCCGCATAGAGCACTTTTTTTTTTATCTCTTCTTTAGACCTTTGAACCTACTTCTCCTGCAGGAAATTTTATAATCATCTTCCTAATGTGCATGACAAGTCTATTATTAAATAGACACTAATCAAATTACAAATTATAAAAAGATCATATTATGTTGTACTAGTGGTTTCTAATGGAAATAAAAGCTACAACATAAAGCTGATAAAGGTCAGTTGACATACGAAGCATGACAATTGTAACTGTAATCAATCAGGAACTGTTACCATTTGCACTTTGCAGATCCATCGCAATGAGCCCTACGTATCTATACAATATTCCAGACTGATTTTTCCGTTTTTCACACCAAAGAGGCCACTAAAATATTCCATACACACCCTGACATTTTTTAGAGCAGTTTGTGCTACCAATTCAATTATGTTTTTTAATAAGGCATTCACTTTTTTTTTCAATCTTGAAGACCTCTTTGACTTAGGATGTTTCAGTTCAGAGTATGTGCTTGCTTTGGAAAAGAGTAATCATCCACTTTGTCCTATACTTGGGACTGAGAGCACCCTCAGTGGGTTTGCAGATAACACTAAGCTGAATGGTGCAGTTGATATACCTGAAGGAGAGGATGCATCCTATGGGACCTTGACAGGCTTGAGGAGTGGACCCATGGGGACTTTATGAAGTTCAACAAGGCCAAGTGCAAGATCCTACAACTGGGTTGGGGAATCTCCAGTATACATACAGACTAGGGGGTGAAAGAATTGATGAAAGCCCCATCAAGAAAGATATCAAGGGGACAGGCAAATGAAAACTTGGACATGAGCTGGTGATATGTGCTTGCAGCCCAGAAAACCGACCACATGCTGGGCTGCATCAAAAGCAGCATGGCCATCCGGTGGAGGGAGATGTTTCTATTCCAGTACTCTGCACTTGTGAGACCTCGTATGGAGTACTGTGTCTGGGTTCCCCAGCATAGGAAAGACATCAATCTGTTGGAGAAGATCCAGAGGAGGACCATAAAGATGATTCTCTGTAAAGAAAGGAAGATCAGGAGAACTCTGAGGGAGTTAGAGTTGTTTAGCCTGGAGAAGAGAAGGTCCTGGGGAGGCCTTGTTGGAGTATTCTGCTTTATAAGGAAGAGTTATAGGAAAGAGACTTTTCACTGGGGTCTGTAGTGACAGAACAAGGGGCAGTGGTTTTAAACTGAAATAAGGTAGATTTAGAAAAATGGTTCCCAGAAAAACTGTGGATGCCCCATCTTGGGAAGTGTTCCAGGCCATGGAGGATGGGGCTTAAAGGAATTTACCTAAAGATGTCTGTGTTGGTGGCAAGGGGGTGGACCAAATGATCTTTAAAGGTCCTTTCCAACCCAAACTACTATATGTTTCTATGATTCAACGCTTTCTATATGTATTTGTTCCTATTACAAAGGAGTATGTATCACTTTGTTATCAAGGTACCTGAATCAAAAGCACTCTTGAACTGCTGCACAGCAATAAAAATTATCTGAAAGACTAACCCGCTTTTATTTCCATGCAAATTGAATGTTAACATAAGGAACACCATTAAAGACTTAAAAGTTTAAAAGGTACTTGAGGTAACCATGCCATCATTATAAAGAAATGCTTGATTACTGATATTATAAAAAGCATTGATTATGATAAAAGAAGAAAATACTTTTTCAAAACTTGAAATGTCTTTCTCAGCTATGCATTCCTCTGTGACTTCATGCCAACAACAGGACTAAGGTTTAGCCTTCCAGATGTAATGAGGTGGAATAAGTTTCTTTTAATGTATGGACAGTAATTTCAATGAACTTTGTTGTTGCATAAAAGCATGCCAACATGTAACACCTGTGCTTCATATGTAAGCCTGGTGCAGCTTACAAGAATCATACACAATCCCTGTACGTATTTTGATGCTGACAGCTCAGTCCTTGGTCCTGAAACTGCACCACATACCCATTTGCACAGCACAGGGAGAGTCTTAAGCAATTGTGCTAGCAGTGCCTCTGTGACATTCATAATGAGTAGATCACTGTGAGAGCGAAAAAAAGATGTACAAACAAAGGTTATATTTGAACTAGAGTTCTAAAACTAATGTAGAGTGTGTCTAAAAATATTACACACAAAAAAAATTGCTTCAGCTCAATACATCTTTACAATGGATAATTCATGGGTTTTAGTCAAGTATGTATGATTCTTTGCATCACAAAGATCTTTTCCATCCTCGAGGATACTTAGGATAGATTGATCTAAGGCAAGCAGAAAGGATTATGTTGGTCAGGAATCTTGCTGTAAAATGAACAAAGACAAACTGAATGCTGCTATTAATTGCTCTACCTAAGGAGAGACAGGGTTACTGGAGAGTATGCTTTAATTGGGAGAAAGCACAAACATATAAGCATGGAATAGATGTATAGTTTACTGATATTTGAGTTCTTTATAGGGCTTTGTAAACAACTTTCAAAAGTGGCCACCATGCATATATGAGTTTTTTACTGTTTGGGACAAACTTTGTACAACTTTCTTTTAAGCAAAACATCAGACAGTGAGAGGATCTGGTGCTGCATCATACTGCAGTTATAACCCACTAGAAGAAAGAATAAAAAAGAAGAAAAGTAGTGATCAATTATCTGTTGGCAGGTCTGTGAGAGTTTGGTGGGGTACAGTATTCTAGGCACAAATACATCTGGGCAACCACATTATTTGGCCTAAATACATCCTTGTGTTTTCAGTCAGAATTGATATTGTGTACTTTGAAATTGCTATGTGCTGCTGTTGATGTGCACAGCTGAGCAGCTGCTACCTCTCAAGACAAAGGAGGCTGCACTTCAGGACATGTTCAAATGATTTTTGATTGTAAAGCATTTTGGGGTCCTTCAGACTAAAAGGCATTTTACCACTTCTGCAGCTTCTGGTGTATAGGGAACAGACAAAAATTTCCCTTGAGCTGGTACAGATCAAACTTGACTTGAAATAGAACTTCAGTTCTAAAGGTTTTTTTATTCTTCCTTGGGTTAATTTATAGGCTGTAATGGCCAGGGTTTATACATAATTCTCTTCAGGGCACATTCCTAGTGTAATTAGAGACAAAACTTGTCTTTAATTAACAAGTAGTATAAGGCTTTAGGGATGGTCATGTAGCAAAACTTCTCAGCCTAATGAATTGATTTCCATTGAATTTGCTATAAATATAATATCATTAATAATGAATTGGCTCATTGTAAGAATACCAGTAGACACTAGAAATGAACCGATGTTACTTTTCTGCCTCAGAGGCAAGTGTGAAGAGTTGTTTCCCCAGTAAGTTCTTTAACGATGATGGTAGAATTTGTAATGAGCAATGTAGTACTGTCTTGGACAGAGGTTATAGCTGTGGTGCCTTCAGGCCCAGATCAAGCAAAGGTCCTGAAAACTTAGTGCCTGGTCATTAGTCTCAAAGAAGAAACAGCTGAAGGATCCTAAAATATTCTTGCAGGCACTGTCTCTTCATTATTCCTGCAAATTATCCCTCCAGAAGTAAAGGATGAGTAAGTGATGAAGAGGTCATCAAAAGCAGTAGCAATATTAAAAATGCCTGTTGATTAAAAGTATTAGTTTGATGACGAGGCTGAAGCTGCCAGCAAGCAGATAATTTAACCCTTCTATTGCCCTGAAGACTCCACTTCTGCACACTGGGAAAGGGATTCCTGAAGTGATACACTGTCACTGGTGTCATCCCCTTTTGGGAACATCCATAATGCAGTGCTTGTTCATTAGAGATTGTGTTTTTTTAATTCCTTAGTCAGTTTTTTTAATTCCTTAGTTTTCTTATTTTATAGACTATGTTCTTTTTAATAACCTTCAAAAGTCTGCAGATGTCTTCATTTGTGTTCAGACTTCTAATTAGGAGTAGAAATGACCCGACAACAATTGGATGGGAAAATGCCAAAATTACCATTTTGATTCTCATATATATTCTGTGAGCAGCACCCAAACCTTATCCATCATGTGTTCTCTTGTATATGAGCTATATTTGAAAAGCTCAGGAAGTTCAGAGGGCTGGAGCTTCCTCTTCCTAACATGGAAATGACAGAAACTTTGTTTTACATTTGAATAGCTCAACGATTGTTCCAGTTACAGATGAGGAAGGATTATTGCAAGTCACTCTTATGAACTTTTTTTTCCAGATCAGCTGCAAACTAAAGATAGTTTACATACATGCTGACATAGAGGTGTTTGCATATAAGCTTAATTTACAGGAATCAGAAGTGAGCTGTGTAACACACCCCTTGCCACAGCAGTGCAGTAATGCTCTGTTGTCTTCCTCCTTCATTACAGACTCAAAATACTGTAATACCTCACTGCATTGTGACCCCTCCATTGCGACCTCGCTGATTTGCAAGAAATTTTTCTCGCAAATCTGCCTCAGTGATTTGCGGAGCTTCCCGGCCGATGCATGTGCACTGCCCCTGCTTTGCTGAGGGGCGGCGCCGGCGCTCCCTGTGGGGCAGGACTGGCCCGACCCCGTGGGGAAGTGCCTCTCACCACTCCAGTGGTGTTTATGGTTCACAGGTTCACAGGTTCTTCTGATTTGGAAGGGACCCACAGGATCATCTAGTCCAACTCCCAAGCGAATGCTCACCCAGGAATCAGACCCACAAGTGTGGAACCATGGTCCTGCAGCACCATGCCCCGGTCCCTGCCCCACTCCTGTGTGCCTCCATGCCTGGTCCCTACAGTGGAAGGCTCACACCGCGGCATGCCCCGGGTGGCCGCTGAGACCCAGTGCAGCACTACCACAAGCCATGCTGTCCCCTGTTACTCGAAGCACAGCCGTGTGTGTGTTACTGCTTCCATGGCTACAGGCGGAGAAAGTGATGTGGTCTGAGCTTGTGGAACTGCGCACCCAGTGCACCTGGTGATGACATAGAGCCAGGGAAAGTGCCCCACGAAAGTGGGGTTGGGCTGGCCTTGGCGGCGGTGGGGCAAGTGCTGTGTGCTGGGACAGGGCAGTGGCGGGACGTGTCCACAAGTTAAGGTTTCCCAGGCTCCAAGAGCTCTGACCACAGCCCTGGGACACCCCTTCCCCACTGTGGAGGGAGTGCAAGCATGAGCAGTGGCAGCAGCCCAGAGGCAGAAGTGGCAGCATGGCCGAAGAGAAGCCCAGGGATTCTCTGAGGTGTCTCCCCAGGCAGAGAGGGCTCAGAAACACTTCCTTTTGCTCCCCTGTGCTGTGAGAGCCCATGGGGAGGAGCAGAAAATGCTCCCCAGCGCTCTGGAGTGGCTGGGGGTGGAGCGATGGGTGTGGCCTTTATGCATATTAATGACCTGTGTGTGTTTGCGAATTAGACAGTCTGTGAGACCCTGACCCGTTCCTTGTGAAGGATGAGGTATTACTGTAAATGCCCTTAGAATTGCATATCCATATTCCTGATAACAAAGTCCATATTTTCAAGCCCAAATACTTATCTGTGAAAAGGACTAATTTTTTGAATTGCAGAAAAATCCACAAACCCAGTGAAATCCACTGAATACAGTAAGTGGCTAACATTAATGAAAGTCAGAATGCATCATTCAGATGTTTGAAAAACAACGTAAGTATCGAATACCTAAGTAAGCTTGTTCCAAAATACTGCTCATTAAAATGTGTCTCTTTGTAGGCATTTTAGAGAAAAAAAAAATTAGGTTTGATTTTTCAAATGTGGCTTTTAATTGAACCTATCTAAGCTGAGTCTGCAGTTCTGTCCCAGAAAGAAAGCATACAAAGATTTAAAGGTGAGAAAACATGCCTTCAAATATGGAAGTCAAATTAAATTCCCTGGGTTCTACTGACTTCTAGCCACTGAGAAGAATAAGGAAGAAAAAGAGGTTCATTTTCATGTATTTATTTAAATTTAGCAAAAAATCCCGGACATCCATCCAAGGCTCTACCTTTCTGCTATCACTAACCACACAATAAACACATTCTCACCACATTAAATAATCACTTCAACAGGAACTAAGCCAGCAAGCCAGCTACATACAGGGAGTCCTGGGGGAGAGATGAAAAAAAAAGTACCTGTGAATACCCTAGAAAACAGTAAATCTCCAGTTTCCAGTGACTCTGCACTCCTGCTTCTAGCAAAAAGGGCAAAATGCTCAATCTTATATACTCATTGTGATACAAGGTGGAATATTCCCTACTCTGATTACTTTTCCAAGTGTTATTTGGTTATGATGTTAGGCGGAAGGTGTTGTTTAGGGTGGCAAACAGAACTTTTCTGCTTTGGAAGGAAATAGAGAGCCTGGCTGATGGTGCTAACAGGGTCTATCAAAGGTGGGGGATGGGCAGACTAATTTAGCTGTGGAAAAAAGCCGGCATGCGGAAGCAAGGGTGTCGAGTAGATACCTGCCTCAGGACCCGAGAACAGGATATGCACAAGCAATAATTTGCATTTGTTATTCACTTTTTGCATATGTAGGTGGATTTTCAGGTATTACATCAAGTACTGAATGTACTCATAATACCATACATAATAATGCAAATAAAATGTTTAGCTTACCATAACATGCTAACAAACTAAGGATGCAATACCATGTGTGTAGAAACAATTAGTGCTGAATGATGCAGCAGGAAGGAACAAATGCCATACACACTCAGGTATGCAGCTCTACACTGGCAAGGGAAAACTCTGTCTGATCACAGAGAATGATCAATATGTGTCCAAAACATCAAGACTGATAATGTTTTGTGCAGCTACAAAATACATCCTCATATTCTTCAGTTGTTTTGCTGCTGAATTTGCCACTCTAAGATATGTAGTGTCAGGGAAATGCAACATTGATCTGTACAACAAACCCACAAATATATGGAATTGGTTTTTCTTTCTGGTCACAGTATTTTGAAGCTGAAGATATTTGTAAACAAACCTCTTATTTTGGAAAGGAAATTATTACAGCTATAGTAAGAATTCTGAGCCTTATGAAGAAATTTTCCCAAGGTTCTATATTAACAACCCCCAAACCTTTTCATATATTTCTCTTTGCTTTTGTAAGTTTTATGAGAAACTGATAGGTTTCATTATGGGAAGCAATTTTTGGATGTTAATTCTCAGCTCATCTGTCTCCCCAAACCCCTCAGACATTAATTAAACTTTTATAGCCGTTCAAACTAACATCTAAACATTCCAACTCAGAGCAGCTTAAGTACAGCCTCAGGCTGTATCTGGCCCAAATCCACCAGAATGGCTCTATGCCCAATCCTCTGTTCCAGCTATTGACAGTTCTTGACCCCTTTTTCCTTACTTCTATAATCTGTTATATTAAGGGGACTTATTCTGCCCTATTTCAATTTTGTTCAATGGGATAACAAATGCTTATTTTTTCTGTACTCTGCTTACCTGTGGCCAACAAGTATTCTTCCTCGTAACACTTTCAGAGACTTGAAATTTCTTGACAGTTTGACTTCACTGAGGTTACACAATGGTTAATAGTAGCTATTTGAGCTTGTGCTTCCAGATGGCATGGGATCAATATATGGGATGTGACTCACAGCTAACTAGATATTTGGCCTTTGAAGCACGATGTTGCAGCTCCTTAGTAAGTGTTCCAGACCTGACTGTTTCAAAGGGAACTGCTTGCTGATATTTTGTGAAGTAGGGTTGCAAACCATCAAAACAGAAGAACATTTGGGCTGAGGCTTGCTGTTTGAGATTTACATTTATCAGTATTTCCCACTGCATCCTCCAGTATCCAGATGTGCTATGACTTATAGAGGTGTCTCTGCTCCCATTAGCAACACTGGAATTTTAGAGAGTGATTCAGTGAATTTTGGGTGAGACAAACAATTATTCAGACACCCATGACCATGGGAACTACATCTCCATGACATTTATTTGGACCTTAGACAAGCAATGTGTACCTGGGACACCTGTGTTACAGACAGATAAAATTAAGTCAGGTCTTTTGCACACAGATATGCAAATCTACTTACACACCACAGCTGCATGAAGAGTATTCTTTAATGGAGATTTGAGAAAATGTTTTCCAGCACATGGAGGATCCCTCAATGCCCTCGGTCTCTGTATCTGTGTTAGCTGAGGAGTTGGACTAGATGATCCTTGTGGGTCCCTTCCAACTCATAGTATTCTGTGATTCTGTGAATTATTTGGGTAATGTTTTCTAGGCATATGGTTAGCTCTCATTCTTTTTGCGAGTTGAACATTTAGTTCTTCAGATTTAGTAACTCATTCGAAAATATGTTTATGGTCGGGTCTCCTATACTACGGTACTGCCGGTCTTGATCCCCTCTGCGAAGCCCTTCGTCCGTGTAGAATGGCAGCTCATTAAAATGCAAATTTGCCCTGCACCTTCACACCGCCTCCCGGCACTGCCCTGCTGTGTGTCAGTGTTTGTGTCAGTGCCTCCCAGTACCCACAGCCACCCCCCGCCAGGAAAAAACCCTTTTCTGTTCGGCCAGGGACATTGGTGTGGGGAGCCATCTGTACCACTGTCCCAGTGTTTCTCTGGGTGGGTAGACCTGGTCTCTCCATACTCAGGATAGACATCTACCCCAAGAAAGTCTCGGATACTATGGCTAACCTGAGAGTGTGTAAATCTTTCATAACTGCACGAAGCCTCCTCACTTGGAGTCGAGCTGCTGCGGGAGCGGCGTGTGCCAGGCTCGACTCTGCGTGGGCGGCCACCCCAAGCCGAGCCAAGCCGTGGTGCAGGCTGGGCACCCAGAGCCCAGCGGAGCTGCGAGCAGCTGCGGGGGTGAAACATTTGCATGTTCATGACTGCCTACTTTGAATATTCATGCGTGTCAGGTTGCACATGCGCAGTTGTGAAACAGGCCTCCTTAGTCGCTGAAAAATCACGCTGCTAAGATGTGAAGCCGCAATATGGGGGGGCATAGTGAAAGGGGGTTGACTGTAGCATCAAAATAATATTGCTCTCTGGGACAAAGCCCAGTTTTATTAGTAAGTAATTCAAGTTTATGGTAGAAAGCATACCCCTTCATGTGAAAAGAAGATGCTGTCTGGCCACCAGTGGACTCCAACAGGAAGAGTAAGATGGCTGTGATAGCCTTAGAAGTCGCTTGTCAAGAGCATTTCTGATTTTAGCAATATTAATAAAAGGATTTTTCGATATGCATTGCTTTATTTTTGTCTAATTTTCTAAATCGTTTTTTTTGGATGTGGCACAAATGTCCTTTGTTTAGATGTTTCACTTATTAAAAAAAAAATAATCTGTTTTCCTTACACCCCGAAGTGTCTCTTGAGCTGTAAACCAATAGGTGACAGGAGCCACAGTGCTACATTTTGCAGGAGGACATGATCTCTTAGCAATAATTAGCAATTAGTGTTGGCAGTGGGACTTCAGGGAGCTGTACTACATAGTCTGGCATCCCGCAATGGCAAGATGAGACTGGACCAGTGAGAGGAAAGCCCAAGGAAGAATGAGTTCCTCTTCCTGAAGGTTCTCCTGGTTTAACTTCAGCAGGACAAAATGACACCCAGCATAGTAACAATTATGTTTAAAGAAATATTAATGATTGCAGTGTGAATCATGTTAAGCAAAGTCTTAGGTATTTGGCAGTAGCAGAGAATTAAAATACTGAAACCTGAATTCTAATGACTCAGTTTGTCTCAGCCATTTTAAATCAGTTAAAAAGCTAGCCAGCCTTTAACAAATACCTGGTGCCCTGTACTACAGGAGTGAAACTTTGCTATAGTTAACAATGGGAATGTTGATTGCTCTTCTGTTATGTGACTATGCAATCATTGCACTTCATTAATCACGTTCAACAGAGGTAGTGCTATTTACTAATACAGGCTGTGAAACTTTAACAGTTCCACTCTTCAGGGGTTATTCATATCCCCAAAAGCAGTTACCCTTTAAACTCAAGGCTCTTACCAGATGAGGAAACCTCAGGTTTAATGTTTTGTGGTTACATTACCAATTACTAGTTGTGTCAAGCAAACACTCCAGTAGTTGTCAGTACCCAATATTGCAAACTATTTACACATAAAGCTAATAGTTATGATTATGTTTATTGTTCATTCTGCATTCAGAAATGTTTAAAAAAATCAGGACAGAATACCTTTGTGAGAAACTCACTGGCCAATCTGTGAAACCTATTGCCTGTGGGCAGCTCTAGTTAAAGAGCTTGTTATGAATCCTACTTTCTAATCAAGAGCTGGATATTACATTTGCATAGTAAACGTACTGGGGCATGAAGAACTGATTATTTAGATCAGTCTTCTGTTTAGAAGAGGAGGGAAGTCAAAAGGTCTGTATTTACAAAATGCCATTTTTATGAGGGTTGAGCATTAATTCTGGATCCTGACACTTTGCAGTTTTAATATACAGTCGGGTCTCCTATAATGCGGACACGCGGCCTTATTTGGGACCCGTGCAGCCTGACTTCTGCATTGAATGGTGGCCACGCTGCGGCTACTGCCTGTGCTGCCCCCACGGCCACTGTGGCCACAGTCGCCCCTCGTGCCCCTGCCGCCACCCATACTGCCCCCACTGCTGCCCAAGCCACCACTGCCACCCGTTCCGTCATCCCCGCTGCCATGACAAGCTGCGCATGCTCAGTTGCGAAACGGGTCTCCTATGTTACTAAAAAATCATGCCGTTAAGATTTGAAGTCGCAATATGAGAGTCGTGATGTGCAAGAGGGCCGACTGTATTATTAAAAAGGCTGTTGGGTAAGTCTGGCAGTTGCCAAAGCAAGTTAATTAAGAAAGAAAACTACTACTTTACTTGTTTCTGGTAAAATTGTATGCAGTTATAGAGGGAATGCTGAAAGAATTTCCCCTCCCTCCCAAGCCTCATTCATTTTTTGTGAAGATTAATGATGAACGATTTACCAGAGGCTCATTAGGTGCCAAAAGAAGTGGCATATATGTTAACATCCCTCTAGGAGCCATGGCCATGATTCCAGGAAATGAATTTATAATTCATTGTTCTATGGCTAAGATTCCTTAATGTTTCTTTCTGGATGTTACAGAACATGCTCTAAATATCAGAACTTACAGAAATTATATAATAAATAAGATCAAGCTGTTCCTTGTACCAGAGAACTAGATTGATTTTTTTTTTTCTGCTTTCTTCTATCATCTTCATCTTGCTTAAAATACACAGTAAGAGCTCTGGCAATTGAGATGTAAAATGCCTTCTTGATTGTAGCATATAATTAAAACATCCCTTTCAGCTTTTTTTCCACATCAGTTTATAAAGGATCTACTTGAATTTTGAAGGCAAAAAAAAAAGACATCTGGCTTCATGGGTTTGTGTGGGCTGAAGCTAGTTATATTCTTTCTTAAAATACATATATTTGTACTGAGTCAAGCCTAAAATAATGAACACTCCTTACCCACTAGAATGTATTCTTGCATACTGAGAGGTGAAATAAATTCTGCCATGATCACTGAAAACATGCCAGAACCATTACTGCACATTGCACTACTTTGGCCCATTACCAAGAAGATTAAAATACTACACAAAAAATAAAACAACACAAATACCATATCTTTAATGTGAAAAAATTCAGTGATCTCAAATCCTTTTTTCCATGTCCAGCTTGTGACTTAATTAATAAACAGGTTAAGACTACTACTACAGCATGCATAAGAGAGAGATTATAATAAATCCGTGTCTATATTTCTAGAGCATGGCAGAACTACAGGTTTCAAAGTGCTGAAAATATTTTTGCTGGATCAACATCATCACAGCCATGCAATGTCCTTGATAAGAGTCACAAGGCTTCTTTACAATGAGGCTCGTTAAAAATGATCAATATTTAAAAACTGTTCAAAGAAGCAGCAAATACATTTATTTGATGTAGTTTTACATGCTAGAAGAGACTGTGCACTTTTAAAAGTGTGGTGGAAATTTTAAAACTCAAATAGTATAATTAAAATAATGCATGAGTTCTTAATGTCCTACAGTTAAAAGCAGGGCAAGCAAAGCAGATGCCTGATTCTACTGGCTAAAGAAAGCTGTAACACATGGGTGGCAGAGCTGAAGAGGTGAGCTGAAATGCAGCTGTCCTTGTTGTGCCACGTGGAGGACTGAGGACTGATGGATGGAGGAGGTTCCCTCAGCAGCCATTGAGCTGCATCAGAAACAGTGTAGCTCCTGCTCAGTGGTCACATAGCACTTGGAATATTTGAGAGGGATCTGGTTTATTCTTAATCCATTTCCCATGGTAAAATTAAAAGAAATTAGAAGATTTAACAGTGTGTTTCAAAGATGGCTGTGCTTTCAGACTGTCAAACTTTGGCAAGCATCAGCCTGGACTGTGTGAATTTTGTTGCTTGGCAAACCCTGGATATTTTGCCAAGGGATAAACTGGATCTTTCAACAGCCTTTCTAAATTGTTTGGATTTGGATTACAGTCTTTCAAAACATCAAGACTGGCTCATCTGCCTCAACTGTCCTGTATTCATAACCTCTGACACTTCTGTGGTACAACAGGAGTTTATTCCATGGGGGACCTGTTAGGGTTGAGTCACCAGAGAAGTTCACTCAAGAGTACCTTGTAGCTGTGAGAATAGCCTTTGAATTGCTTTTGAAAGAGAAAAAGAAGAAAGGTCTGTTGGGCAGTGTCATGTACAATTCTTGAAGTCAGAGGAACCAGTCAAACCCCAAACCCTCTCTGAAAACAGTCACAACGAGGCCTGTTCAGCACTCCAGCACATGGAAGCTGTCAGTGTCCCTGAGGGACCACACACCCCAGACCAAACTCAGGAGCTCCCCTTACACCTCACTGGTGATGGAGTTTGTAGCTCTGTTTGCCCAGGGGCAAAAAGTATTTATTTTAGAGAAAGGCTAAAATTTATGTTCTTTTACAAAATTTTTACTCTTATGTGGAGTTGTCGGTGTTAGCAGTGTTGCTAATTGCTAAATAGGCACATGTAAAATAGTCAGATTGATAGTCTCTTAAACTAGAGCACTTGCAACAGCTACAGATTGTTGCCAAGACAGCTGCCGGGTGTGGGGCCATTCAAGGACAAGAGTCGCTTGTGAGTTTTCACTTCTACCTTTTGCATTTTAGTTACTGGCAATGCCAAATGGCAACCCAGCTATGGCCAGAGCTTTGCTCCCTCAGTGACAGAGCTCTCCCAGCCTGGCAACACACAGAGCTCAAAGATGCGTCCACAATCTCAGCCTCACATGAACAGGAATTTCATACTATTAGACCCTGTTCTTCGCGAGGAAAGGGACGGGCCAAGGCCGTTGCGAAACACTAAACTTGCAAAGAAGTGCATGTCATTAATATGCATGCAGGCCACGCCCATTGCTCCACCCCCCCGGCACTCCGAAGCGCTGCAGACAATTCTCTGCTCCTTCCCATAGTCTGCCTTGGCACAGGCAAGCTGCTCCCCCCACAGCCCCCTGGCCCAGCCCGAACCCAGTGCTCGTGCCGGCCCCGGGGGACCCGCGCTGCCCCACGAGTGCTTGCCCTGCCTCCGTGGCGGGGAAGGGGTGTCCCTGAGCTCTGGTCGGCATTCTTGGAGCCTGGAAAAACCTTAACTTTGCAACACTGCAACACTCTGTGCACTTATGGCAGGGAGGGAGGCGCTGTTATGGGAGTTTCTTTCCCTTTAACATCCACCAGTCCCGGCAGAGGCAGTGCTGCCCGGGCTTTGACTGGGCTTTGAGTAACAAGGAATGGCATGTCTTGTGGTGGTGCTGTGCTGGGTCTCAGCGGAGCACACAGGACTGGGGCAGGGACCGGGGCAGGGTGCTGCAGGGCTCTAAAGGCCACTGCGAGCTGCAGTAAATCACAGGCCCCACAGGCACCGTGGCACCGCCCCTCGGCAGAGCAGAGCAACTGCGCATGTGTGAGCCAGCTAAACTCGCAGACTGCTGAATCATAATTGCGAAAAATTTGCTTCGCAAATGGGCGAGGTCGTAATGGAGAGGCCGCGATGCAGCGGGGATTCACTGTATTACTGAGTGAAACTACAGTTAAAAGAAAAACTAGTGTTTGACATGTGAAGATATGAGGAATAAAGGATGAAGAGAGGAAAAAAAAGATTACTTCATTCCCAGGAAATAAGGTGAAGTAAGTGACATCAGATGATTCCTAGAGTAGTGCCTCTCAGACGGGATTGTAGCTAGACTTCCCTCTTGTGGCATGCTCTGCCATGCCATGTGGCGGGTGAAAATACTGAGTCCTCGAATGTCACATGGTGCTGTGCCATGCCATGCCATGCCATGTTATTCCTCCTTTGGCCAAACAGTGAGTGGACTGCAGCATGTGTTACTGGACCAAGTGGCCAGATTCCCCTTGCACAGGGAGAGGATAAGATTTGGGTATACTTGGAACTTTTTAAGGCGTGGAGCCAGGAGATGTCCAGGGCATTTTGTAGGAAAGTCTCCCTGTCTGGCAGGTTAATAGCAAATCAACCCCATATGAGTTGCATGCACACAGCCTAAAAAAATCTAGAACTGAGGTAACAACAAACACACCAATTTTTATTTCAATCTGTGCCAGGAAGAGAACAATATAAGCTATATGGAATTATTTTGATTTTAAGCACCTCCTGAACTTTCAACAATTCCTCTGTCTCGTATCTTGAAGGACATGTTAAGTGGAAAGCTTTTCCAGTCTCTTTATAGATTGCCACATACAGTAAACCTTTAAATAACCAAGTATCTTTAGCATATGGAATCACTGTATTTGCAGAGTCTTGGACCTTTGCCAAATGTATTTCTCAGTCAGGTTGGGGGGCAGTTTATAAAGGCTAACACACTTTTAACAAATATTTGAAGTGACAGCTTTTTGCATGCCCATTATCCAACTGGTCTGAGCACTTTCTCCTGTGGTGAGACTGACAGACTGCGTGCGGCGGGGAGGAGAACAAGCAGGGAAAGCCTGTGAGAGCCTTATTGCCAGTTCCATTCTGTGTGCACATACCTGATTTTCCTCTGCAAAGAAAGGATGATTTCCTTTTAATCAATCACCACATTTTCAAAGAGTTTCTTTTATGCATGAAACGTGACTGTGAAAAAATGTGAAGTTTTGTAGAAAAAATTCACTCCCAATGTGGATCCAGTCACATCTGCTAACCACAATGATGAAGCATTAGCTAGTTCTCAGCTGAAATGTTCTGGCCTTCATCCAAATTACTTTGGTTTTCAGCCTAAAACCAATAATGTTCAGTTATAGTGTGTAGTTTTTAAATAAAAAGTGGACACCTCACCAATTTTTTTTTATTTTAATTTGGTGATGTAAGCAAGTGCTTTTGGCCCTCCATTTCTCTCCAGTAACAAACCCAATTTTTTTCAGAAGGTGGTTTCTGTAGAAAATGTGATGAAGCTTATCAGGTATCAGCTCCACTTACAGCTACTGAAGCAGTGCAAGCTATTAAAGCTATTAAAAGGAAATTTTTTTGGCTGTTGTGAATTTTGGCATTAATTGCTGGTAAGTTGTCTTCAGCTGAGTAGCATGAGGGATGGGAAGAAGTGTGGAAGGCTGAGAGGCAGAGATAGCATATGTCACAGCAAAGGGTTCTAACAGGAGATTGCCATCTTGGGCACCAGGATGATCTTGTGAGAAGGTAGCATTTATATTGTCACTCAAAAAATTGTATGTATTTGTATTGCAGAAGCTGTTGCAGGGCTCCCTGCTTATCTAGCCAGAAATAAAGGTCTAGAAGGAGTGGGATAAGTGATGTCCAACAGCTAGTTCTTGTTTATTACCCATCTGTCTGGCTGAGTTTTAGGGTGTTACTGCTAATAATCAATTGTCTCTACACATTCATTCTGTCTTGGGTAGCAAGGTTTTCCTGTGGGAATGATAAGGAGCTTTGAATGTTTCCCATAAAATTCACAATTTCTCCCTTGGCATTTCAATATGACAAAGAAGATTTTTGTCATGAACTCTGATGAGCATAAATTGCAGTGTAAGCATTTCCCATGGACACATCTCCACTTAATCACCACATTAGACAAGCGTGAAGCCAGCAGAAGATTTCCTCACATGATAACAGATCTTGGCATGGATGCTTAGAAGTAGATTCCTATATCTTCACAAGACCTCTTAACAACATGCAGATTTGAAGAACAGAGGACATGATAGCATCTTTTGTAAAGAAAGAAATACTGTATCATCCTTTTCTGTGGAAGAATAATCTCATGAACAACAGCCAACATAGCATAGCCTGCTTCCAGTTCATATCTTATCAGCTCAGCAGATTGCAGATTGCCCACAGACATCCTGTCTGGACACACTAGGGAACATGGTAATTGTCTTATTGCATCCAACCATGCAGCATCCTGAAGTATGTGCCTCTAACGGTGCTGGAAGTCAGGTTTAGAGGTTTGCTGGCTGAACAGCAGGTAAGCTTAAGCTGCTGGATATACACAGTATGGATACATTTGTTATTGTAAATTGGGAGATCTTGCACTCTTGCACTGAATCTTGGGAGAGTTAGGTATGTGTGTCACTTATGGAAGGCAGAGAGGTAAAACTCAGATACAATGACACCAAAAATACAGAGAGGGTTCCAGCAAAAGGAAATACATACCAATAAGAAATCAGGAATACAGAAGAACAATGTGCTGGCTTGCAACAGTGAAGGAACTATGGTTAGACAAAGAAGATAGGTAGGATATGTAAAAGGGTAGGGTATGTTTTCAGCCACTGTCATCATGAGGACATTAACACCTGTCCACAGGGAGAACCCTGGATTGTGAGTGTAGAGGACATATAGAGCTGGATTTGGGTGCACTTCATTTTAGAATCATCTTTGGTAAGCTAAGGAGGGGTAGAGTGGATTATGTGAAAAACATTTCTAATACAACAATTGAAAATTTAAGATAACTAATGATATGGACATAAAGTTTTATAACCAATTTTCAGTCAGTTTTTAAGCAATTCCATGTCACTGGAATAATACTATAGTAATTTACAAAGTTTGCTCTAGCAAAAAAAAAAAAAACAAAACCTCAAGAAAAGATTCCACAGAATGAGATGTAAAATTGTCATTAGGAAACTTGAGAGCATTTCCATTCTCCCATTTAACATTTATTTCACACAACAAAAGTAGATTTTGTTCCTCTGATGTGTTTTGCATACTAGAGACATCATATTGTAGGAGGATAGTTTCTTAAAAATATGAATGTAGCTCTAAATTCTGAAGTATTCTAAGCTCTGGGATTCCCACTTCTGCCCAATTTCTGGCCATCTAGTGCTTTTGGTTCATTGTCTTTAAAACCTAATGGAACCACAGATTTGTCATTGGCATCATGGTCAGTGAGAGCTTGGAATATAATAGAACAGAATGCTCGTTTGTATACTGATGTGGACTGACTTTGATTTGACTTTGGATCAGACCTCTGTGGAAAAATATATACAGCTAGTGAAAGAAATTCAACTTTATAGTAAAGTCATTTGCTCACCAGCTGTTAAAAATAAATAGCTATACAAATGATGTGCCATAAACTAAGACTACTCTTATGCATAAGAATGTGCCTCTTTCTTTGATGATTGTTCTTTGTTTCGTGATAACACGGTGGATGTACTTGTCCTTAGCAAGGTTTATCACTGTTGGTGACATCCATTAATTGGGCTTTTATGCAACACTAGTGTCACTCCAAATGCTTTCAGGTCTCCAGTAAAGGGTAACTATAATTCTTCCTATTACATTTCTTGCAATTAAAAGAAGAAATATAGTTGTATGCAGCACTCCCACCACCTCCCAGTGCAGACAACGTTCACACTCCATCCAAAGCAAAAAAAAATACTAATGGAAAGTGTGAAACAAGCTGAATGACATGTAAGTGTAAAGCAGCTTTGTCTCATCTCTATATGGAGAATTTTAAGCAAAGTAAAAATAATGGTGCTGACCACTTATTGAGTGCCCTTTAATGAAGTTCCATGAAAGAAATCTTTATATATTTTTACCTTTGTGAGATATGGCAGGTGGGTACATGCTTCCATTTTATGGAGAAACAGACTCAAACACACTAAAGTTGGGAGTTAGTTACCCAGCATTGTAGCATTTGTGCACACGTGTGACTGGAGAGCAAGACCCTCTTTGCTCTGATTCAGTAAGCACTACTCTCCTCCATCTTATTTAGTTTCCAATATGAAATTGTTCAGAAAAGTGACTTACTGAGCCTTCTGCTTGAATTATTTGACAGTCATCTTTGATATTTAAGCTGTGATATGTAATGCTTCGTTATTTTTATTTGTATGGAAAATATAAAGTAGCACGGCTGAAAAAGAGAAATTTTAAAAATAAAAACATCCCACTTCCCCATATTCAAGTACATACTGATTTTTCCTTGTAACTTTGTCTGCAAAACCTTTTCTATATCAAGAGCTGAAGGAAGATAAAAGAGAAGGCATTCATCACTGAGCTTTATTTACAGACCTAAACTTTCACAATGACTTTGATAAATGCTACTTGATAGCAAGTTTCTGTTTACCTTATTGTATGGGAAGGATCCATACAAGTAGCTGTGTCATACTGAAGGGAAATATTAAGTGAAATCCCACTGAATGCTGGTCAGCCCTTGAACCTCTGAGGCATGCAATAGATACGAGTGTTCCAAGGTAAACTGTGAACTGGTTCATCCTGCAAACAACATAGAAATGAGAAAATAACAAACCTCAGGTGAAACGTGAAGGGATTTCAATGAGATACATAACTGGTTTGAGAGAAGACTACTGTCATTTCACTCTGACACATTGGAAGCAATAAAAATGTACTAGTGAAATACAGAATCACAGAATATTCTGAGTTGGAAGGGACCCACAAGGATCATCGAGTCCTACTCCCAAGTGAATGCCCATACAGGGATTGAACCCACAACCCTGGAGCCATGGACACCATGCTCTGTCTATCTGTGCCAATCTTCTTATTTTTTTATTATATAACCTTACTTCCTATCCCATCATCCCATTACCTAGACAATGTCACTGAGTTCCTCATCCAGTCTTTTCTTAAGCTCCTCCAGGGAAGGCGACTCCACCACCTCCCTGGGCAGACCATTCCACTGAGGGATCACTATCTGTGAAAAAGCTCTTCCTAACATCCAGTCTAAACCTCCCCTGGCATAGCTTAAGGCCATGGCCTCTTGTTCTGGCGCTGGCAGTCAAAAGGAGTTCAAACAGAAGCAAAGTATTGTACTGTGTGAGAAAAACTGGCAAGAGAGTACATAGCATTCCCACTTAGAGGAAAAAAAATAGAAACTTGGATTTCTTCTCTCTTTCACTCAAAGGACTAGTTATTTGTGAAGTCAAAACAGAGGATCTTGGCTTCACAGGCACTCAAGTAGATGCCAGGCTGTAATGATCTATGCTTACTGTATGTACACACAGCATTAAGAGAAAGCAATGTTATTCAAATGAGCTTGTGGTTTACTAGATGAATTTAATTATTTCTGGTTTGTTTTTGCCCCTAGGGGCTAGTTTTTGACGGAATAAATTCAATATTAGTACTGAGATGACTTGCAGTATACAAGCAACACTGCTGAAAGCATACCAAAAGCAGTGTTCAATTATAGCTCAGTGAAGTCAGTAAGGACAACGAGGTTACATCTGTTATTCACAACCTTCAGTGGAGAAAAGTAGGTTGCACATAAACTGAATACATAGGGAAAAAAAAGACACTGAGATTAAGCATGGATACAATTTTGTGGAGGCCTATAGCCTCATATTACTTTCCTCCCCCCAATATTTTCTCACAAGAATAAAGAGAGAAAATTTACACTCAGCAGTCTGCAATTCTGAACCTCTCACATCTAAGGTGCCTACAGCCAGCTGTTTCAGTTGGAATTTTTTGAAGGAACCACTGCAAAAGCTTTATAAAGGAGACATCTTTCCTGCATCCCACATTAAAACTCCTCAAATTGCTAACTGCTTTTGAGATATCATCCCTATCACGGGAAAGCAGAGGGAGATACTTTAGAGTTTAACAGAGTGATTCAGATAAGTAAGTCCTTGTACACGCATGAATCTCCAGTTAAAAAGAGCTGAAATGTCATGCTTTGTGAAAGTAAAATGCAGTATATATATATAGTGTATATAGATGAGGTCTGGCAAGTGAGCTCTACTTAGGCTAAAGAGCATTGAGGGCAATGCTCACATAGATTTACAACAGTATAACTCTACTGGTACATGCAATTTTTAGTAATGAAAAATGGTTCTGTTTCAGTTGCTGCTTTGCCTGAGTAACTTCTCAGGCAAGCAGGAATGAATGGGAGAAGGAGGTGTCCAGCAGTGGGTTTTTAATGCTGGTGGGAGAGGGCCTAGCTACTGTTTGTGCGCTTGTGTGGTTACCAAAAATAGTAGCCAACCCAACTGAGCTAATATGAAAGTGTTCTACTGAAGGGTTAGAGCATTAGGAAGGAAAAATGTGTACAAAAAAGTTCCCTCCTTCCTCTACAGAAGGTGCTGTCACATACAGATGTTTGACAGAAAATGTTGATGTTGTCTCTTGGGTTGCCATGGGATGTGAAAGAGATGCAGGAGATGAAATCAGAAATGCATATCTTATCCTTCACCATGTTTTGTTATAATGGAGCATCTTCACATTTGAGGACCATTTGTCACTGAGGCACCAAACAAAAATCCAAGTGAAAGAAGAAACATTGACTAGTGAAGACCAGCTCGTGGCCAGTATGTGTTCCCTGCAGCACCAAGTCACTGGGCAGCCATGTGGCCTGGTGAAGAAGTGCTTGTTGCTTTCTGTCACCTGACTGATGTCTTGGAGAATGACCAGAGAGCCCACCATTCATAGTTAGGATCACCTCTGTACTGAAAATGGGGAGGCATATTGTAACATTGGTCTTATACTAAAAATACCTAAGAAGCAAGAAGTAAAAATGGTATTAAAATGAAAGACTTGGAAAATTAGCTACTCCATTAAATGGCAGATAGAGAGAAGTTAAATACTTGTCTAAGATGTATTTTACTGCTGATGATTTCTGTCTGTCTTTGAAGAATTTTATGGTTCATAGATTGACCTGTCAAACTGACTGCCAAAATATCCAACATGGTCTTCCAACATAGAAAGCATTAATAAATCTGTTCTTGAAATTTCCCTTTCTTGGAGTGGAGAATGGCTTGGGAGTGAACTTTCTCCTTCCCTTTATTCATTTTTTGTTTGCAAATGAATTGGCCTACAGGACTTTTCACAAACCCTTATAGGTTATTTATATAATGCAATTGTTCAACTCATCACTGCCTTTCTTCTCTGTGAGACATGGTTTCCGTTTTGTTCCTTAATGATGCTTTGGAATCTGCCATCCAGCTGGGAGAATACCACTTGCCTTGATAACTTAATACAGTGAACTCCCGCGTATTTGCGGTCCGCTATTTGTGA
>WEKX01003581.1:13119-45297 GCA_013390025.1 Pitta sordida | reverse complement strand
TGGGTGTGGACCTCTTCTTCCAGGCTGACGAGACCAGAACGAGAGGGCACGGCCTCAAGCTACGCCAGGGGAGGTTCAATCTTAACATTAGGAAGCGGTTTTTCACAGAGAGAGTAATCGCATATTGGAATGGGCTGCCCAGGGAGGTGGTGGAGTCACCATCCCTGGAGGTGTTTAAGAGAAGACTGGACGAGGAGCTTAGTGACATGGTCTAGCAGGGAGGTGTAGGGCTGGATGACGTTGGGCCCCTTCCGGCTCGGAGTGGCCTGCTAGACTGTGAGGGATCTAGGTTGGTGTTATGCTCTGCGATGTGCTCTCGGTCTCCTTACGGGTGCTAGATGGTGAGTTGGACTAGATGATCCTTGTGGGTCCCTTCCAACTCATAATATTCTGTGATTCTGTGATTCTGTGATAGGGGGCCTTCAGAGATTTCAGCTTCCCTACATGGGCCCTGTTCCGGCACATTACATCTTGCTACTAATTGTTTTTTCTTGTCTCCCAAATATGTTTATTTACAGATACATCTCTATCTCCTTCTGCTTGTGACCTTGGCAGCAACGGGGCCCAAGCAGAAACTATTAATGCCCTCGCTGCCAGAAGGAATAAAAACCAAACCATGACAGGAAAGAAGTGAGATCTGAAAAATAATACTTGCCAGAGTTCTGTCTTTCAAATTATTTGGACTAAACATCCTTTTTTCCCCCTTTGTTTTTCACACATCAAAGATTGCCTTTACAGAGTGTAGTGGTTTATCATACCAATACTTCCTGTTGTTCATGCCTGAAAATAACTATTCATGTCATTTTGTACATATTCCAAGAAACTGAGTAGTTATTTCAAATACCACATTTATTCTATTGATTACATTTTCAGAAACCACAGCTGAGAATGAAGGCTGTGACATACTTCTCATTGCAGGGTCATATACCAAGCCGTCCATGTACCCGACCTCTTGGAAGTATGTTTTTACTGGTCTTATTGAAAGGTTTCCCTATTCTGATTTCAATTAAAAATGCTGTTCCTTTTTCCAGCAAATTTCTTAGCAAGAATTTGGTCCATTATTTCCTTGTAGATCAAGAACTGATCTGCAATTAGTTCTCAAGAATACCTTCACCATCTCTTCTACAGAAAGGTCCCATGTCAATAATTCACTTTGTTCTTTTGCTATTAGTAAAAGAAGGATCACTTATTTTACTGAGATACAGTAGTATATTAATACAGATTCCAGAAAAAATATATCTGTAACTATTTCACCTTCAGGGGGAGTCCAGTAGTAAGTGAGCTTCCATTCAGCCATTGATCTGCACATAAGCCTGGCAAAAAAATGCAGGGAATTTCAGAAGCAGGCATAAAGAACTGATGTGCTTCTTTTTTTCTAGGTATTGTTTATAGCTAGAGATCTGCAATTCTGGTGGGTATTCACTGCCATAGTTATCCTGTTTCTAGCTCTGGTTACAGGCATCTATTAAAATTAAAATTTAAGTTTCCTGTAGGAACAATCCACCCATGCAGCTGGCTTTCACCTGGGGATGGGGGCAGAGAAGGGACCCCATGTGTATTACTGCTTGTTTTGCAGGAATAGATTCTCTTGAAGTATTTGTGCTCCTCTGTGAAGTCGTCGATGGGATGAAAGGGGTATTTGGATTCATGTCATGTTGCCGAGTACAGGCTTCAGTGCATGCTATAACTTAGAATGATGTGTTACAATTTCAAAAGCACTGTTCAATCTTGCAAGGATTTAGAGAGTTCTGGTTCAGCTCATGAGAGTTTTCCTCTCTGTTTCATTTCCACATATTCTAGACTCCAGAAAAAAAAATTGGTATTTCAGAACATTAGCCTCAAAACCATGAAGAAAAAGAAGACGAGCAGCAGCTATTCAGTAATAATCAAAGTAGTTTCCTGCTCACCTACATGAATAAAAAGGAAGAAAAAATAGAGATATATTGAAAAAGTTTTTGAAATAGTTTCTGAGAGAGCAAGAAGAAAACCAAGGGAAAATTAGACTGCAAGTTCAAAAGGCTGCAATGACACCTGTGTGGATATTTCTTACTGAAGAACTAAAATTAATTTGAAGTCTGAACCTTTTGAAATTCTCGCATCACAAGTGCAGATATAGATCTATTATAGGTGGATAGCAGTTTGATTTCAACTAATGTATTCAAAAATTTACAAGCAAACTGAGACACATTAAAGTATTCTATGTATCTATAATGGTGTGAACTCAATTCAAATGCCTTGGAGGCCTCCTGTGCATGGTGAAGCTCATAGAATTCCATAGCAAATAAGGTCTTTTATTTCTTTCAAGTGTGATCATTTATCGGTAAAGTTTTGTCTCTTTCCTATTGACCAGGTCATGCTGTAATTAATCCAAGCAGTTCAAAAGTAGGAATGGGCACACTTCAGAAATAGCAAGAGAATCTTATCTTGTAGTTTTCTGGGGAAAAAAATCTTCAGTTAAAGATTATGGTTTTCAATAATAAGAAGAGCAAATAAATTATAAGAATGGTGCCATTGCCTTAAATGCTTTTCTTCTTGCATTCAAACCAGAATTTTATTCATAAAAACAATAACTGTGTTTCTTCCTTCTCCTTTTGTACTGTAATAAAGTGTGTTGTCTGAGTTTTTTAATTTTTTAAATTTCATTTTATTTGCTTATTTATTTTTATTTTTAAATCTGACCTCTCTTCATTATGTCTTTATGAAACTGTGGAAGGAAATTTTAAGAAAGACTTTGAAATTTCCTAGTTCTTTCACAACACACCGTCTCTTCTCTTAGACTGCTAGTACAAGAACAAAAGGACATGGACTTAAGCCACACCAGGGGAGGTTTAGGCTGTATATTAGAAAGCATTTTTCACAGAGAGAATGATTTCTCAGGGGAATGGGCTGCCTGGGGAGGTGGTGGAGTTGCCGTCCCTGGAGGTGTTTAAGAAAATATTGGATGAGGAACTCATTGACATGGTCTAGATAATGGAATCATGGGATGTGGAGTTAGGTTAAAAAAAAAAAAAAAAGATGACCTTGAGGTTATCTCAGATGGTTAAAGCATGATGCTCATAACACCAAGGTTATGGGTTCAATCCCTGCATGGCCATTCACTTAAGAGTTGGACTCGATGATCCTTGTGGGTCCCTTCCAACTCAGAATATTCTGTGGTTCTGTGATTTGAATCAATATATTAAGACACATTAACCCTTAAGTAACATGTAGATCAGATTACACCCATATCCCTAGTAGAAGGGCTTTCATTTGGTTTATACAGACTCCCTTCTTCTATGAAGCCATCCTTTACAAACGGGCTAAAAGCAAAAAAAATCTAGGAAGGGTTTTTTAAAAGAAATATTTGTTACATGTTATTTTTGAAGAACCTATTTTATTTTATAAAGATATTTCAAAGAGAAAAATAAATTTTGTGTTCAAATATATATGTATTTGTTATGGTTCCCACATTCCTGTACAGATATACTGCAAGTAGGTGTCCGTCCACTTGGCATTCAAAGTTTTTTCATGGTACTCCTTTTCTGTACATATTATTTTAACATAATTTTCTTTCTCAGGGCAGGATGAAGTATTGCTATTTCAGGTGAGGATCAATGCAAGGCAATGTGGAAGAGTGGACCAAAGGGAATAAACCATATTCCTTGTACATCTGGAATGCCAGGTGTGCACGGAAATCTCTCAGACCTCATAACTGGCACATGTTGTAATGTTTCTTGAAGTATCCAGGCCAGACCCATCTAAATGAGAAAAATATTTTATAGATGTTTTATTAATAGAGCAAATGGCTGATGCATGTCTAAAGGATACATGATTTATGCTTGTCTAATAGTAATTTTCCTCCAGTTTTCTCAGATTTCCTTACTCTACTCCTGATGTAAACATGTAATCTCTAATTATAGAATGTGTCTAGCTCAATAATAACTTCCAGAAAAACAAAATCAGACATAATGGATAATATTACTACTTGTGAGAGAAGGATTAAAACTACTCCTTCTATTTAATTAGATACTGCCACTGCATAAGACAGGATTTCATTAAAATACTGTTAAATTAATGTAATTTAAATTAAATTAAGAGAGTAACATAAAGACTTGGAATTAAGTTCAGAGGTGTAACTAAAATAATTCAAGGAAAAATAATATGAATAATATTTGGATATATCTTGAATCTTAATCAAGCCCTTTCCAAAAATATATGTTATCAGACATTAGTTTAAGTGGTGTTCTGACTTTATACTGTGTATTTTTTTCTTACTTACAAGCATATAATATTAACACTATATTAATTACTTTTAAACATTCCCAGTTAGTTAATGTGTAAAGCAATTATTTTGTGAATTATTATATAAATAGAAATTAATGGGCTGCCCAGGGAGGTGGTGGAGTCACCATCCCTGGAGGTGTTTAAGAGAAGACTGGACGAGGAGCTTAGTGACATGGTCTAGCCGGGAGGTGTAGGGCTGGATGACATTGGGCCCCTTCCGGCTCGGAGTGGCCTGCTAGACTGTGAGGGATCTAGGTTGGTGTTATGCTCTGCGATGTGCTCTCGGTCTCTTTACAGGTGTTAGATGGTGAGTTGGACTAGATGATCCTTGTGGGTCCCTTCCAACTCATAATAGTCTGTGATTCTATGATTCTGTGATACTGTGTAAAAGTCTAGATTTATAAAATTCCACTAGTTGGGAATGAAAATAGGAATATAAAAAAAGGCAAATGAAATAATTATTTAATTTAAAATTGTCTAACACTTTTTGATGATGTTTGGATTGTAATGAACATACATACTTACATTTTAGTAAGTAATTTTTACTCAGAAAAAAAAAAAAGAATTAACCAGATAGTAACCAGACTACCTTACTTTTCATTAATTCACTGTTTTATTCAATTAGACTCCAAATAAAAAAAAATTACTCTTTCTTTCTTCCAACTTTTTGCTTAGTTGTGGAATTGCTGCACTATATAAAACATCAGGACTTGTATAAAAGTTGTATTCTTTGCCTAAGAGGCATCTGTTTGTTATCATAGTGAAAAATATAGTAAACTCNATGTCTCAGCCAGCTGAGCTCACACACGACTGAATCATATTTGGGAAAATGGGCGAGGTTGTGAAGGAGAAGTTGCGATACAGAGAGGAGTCACTGTAGTATGCTACATAATTCGCTACATAATTACATATTTGTATATATGCTTAATAATCTTAATTCTGTTTTTGCTCAGAAATTGGGAAGCTGAACAAGTACTGATTCACATAAGTTGTGTCTCTGGTTGTAAGGCATTGGCTGTTTTAGATGTCTACTTACTGTTGTGCCATTATGAACTGTTAATCTCAAAGAAAGATCAGAAAATGAGGAAATGCCTGTTTCCTCCTGAAGTCTGCTTGGTTTTTTCAGGCAAATATTACATCCAATCCTCCCTTCTAATTATTTAACTTTTACATTAAGTATAATAGAGTCATGGAATCATTGAATGGTTTGGGTTGGAAGAGACCTTAAAGATCATTTAGTTTCAACTTCCTGACACCATGGACAGGAACAACTTCCACTCGACCAGGCTACTCAAAGCCCCATCAAGTCTGATCTTAAACAATTTCAGGGACAGGACATCCACAACTCCGGGCAACCTGTTCTAGTGTCTCACCACTCTCACAGGAAAGAGTTTCCTCCTACTATCAAATCTGAACCTACCATTTTTCAGTTTAAGGTCATTGCCCCTCTCATCAAATACCCTTATGAAAAGTCTCTCTCCAGCTTTCTTTTAGCCTCCTTTAAGTGCTGAAAAGCTACAGTAATGTCTTCCTGGAGCCTTCTCTTTTTCAGACTGAACAAACACAAATCTTATTCAGATATAGGTTTTGATTTGCATACGCGTCATTCAAACAGATGATGAAAAAAGCCAAAGAATGTCTATATTCAGGTATGGCTATGCCTGTCTTTATTGGTTTTTTGAAGGTCTGTAAACAGTGTTCATCTAACACAAGTATCCACATGCACACCATAGTGGATATATCCAATCAACATACACTGCACTATTTCTGTTTTACTGTGATAAAATACTGTCTAGGTGTTATCCTGCATGCCTCCTCTCTCTTTTTCATGTACAATGTCATGACTTATATAAGTCCTAGAAAAGAAACTTTGCCTGTTGATTTCTTCTGATGGTATCAGTCTATAGAGCATATTCAGTATATTTCAGGGAGGAACTCTGTAGGAACTGGAGAATTTGATGTCATATAATCAGAAAGACAAAAATGACTACTCTTGTAAATAAATCAGAAAAGTGACTTATCTAAAATAAAAAACAAACCAACCAACCACATTTTGGAAGAATCACTAAGCTGCTGAAACCTCTATAGTAAGATTCACATCTGACAATGCCACAGTTTTGAGTCTACATGACTAGCGCCCTCACAAAGTTTGGTCCCTTCCAGAGTAGGAAAATATTCTTCAGAATCCCTAAGATAAGGCTGTTGTTCAAGAGCAAGGAAACCAGTCATTCCTGACAAGATTACATCTGATACAGATGAAAAAGTCAGGAATCATAATGGAGAGAGCACGTGTTTACTTGCTCAGAGGTCTTCTTAACATTAATATCAGGGGATTTTGATCAAGGTGGTAAGGTTTCTGCTTGTTGCTATGGCAATGCAAAAAGAATCTAACCAATTGAAACAAGATTGTGTGAGAGAAAGAGTCTGTAGGTCATCATTTCCACTGAAAAACATGTCAATTATATTATATTTCAGCACAGCTCTTTTCTTTGCAGGCAAGTCCACTGAGAAGAGTTTCATACATGGCGTTGCGTTGTTTGAACATTATATGTGCTTTTTTTTTCTGGCAGAATCTTTGTTTATAATTGAAATAGGTATTTTTAGGCAGAGCTATTAACAAATTGCACTCTCTATTCATGTCAGGAAGCATGAACTCATTTGATGTCCCGTGTTTGCTACAGTCATTAGCTGTAAATGAAAAAGCTTGTATTCCTGACAATACAGAGAAATATTTTCATGTCATGGCTGTCTGTATTATTCGGTAAGTAAAAATAAGATCTACACTTTTGTAGAGTTCCACTATGATTATACTAAATATGTTGCTATGACTCAAGCTGCTCTGGAACAGAATGAAAAATCTGATGTGACCAACTCTCTTGAAAAGTCTTCACTGTGATGGATGTTCATATGCCTGAATTTTCAGTAAAACAATGGGATCTTGTAACTTCAGGAATACATTCCAATGTATGTAGGGAAGTCTGGTTAATGGGACACTGTGTGATTGCATTTGAAACTAACAAATACAGTGAGGTTTAACTATTATTATTTGTAAGTATTTACAGGTAGAAATAAACAGAATTTTACAGTAATATCTGTTAGATTTTTGCTCAGTTTATTGTGCTCACCTCATGAGTTTCCAACTCAGAAAACAATTTTGACATCATCAGAAACATTTGGGACCTGTAACTACAAGCAGATTATATAGCATATTTTTGTGATGATAAAGATATTGGGGAAACAAACACCAAGGACTTGTTGTTAGACTTCCATTTTTAAAATTTAAAACAGGGTAGCATTGTTTTTCTGCATAAGCACAAGAAATAAAATTTGACTAACAATGTTAACTGTCATTAATGTGACTGACCAGAGACAACTCAAAACTTAATATTTAATTCTTAATAAACTTCCAAACCCTATAAAGAATCTTATAATAAAACCATTTTAATTTCTTTGCGTGTTCTTTAGTGCCATTGAGAGTAGAAAGGAAGATTGCTAAAGTTAACTCTTCTCTTAACTGTTGCACTTTCATCTGTCTGTGTCACTCCTTCATTACTAATTTGTATACCAAAAATGATGTTTGGTTTTGTTTCAACATGAGTGAGTATTGATTTAATTATGCATGAAAGAAGAATACTTTCTCAGGTGATTTACCTTCTTATGTAAGATTCACTATATAGCTTTAAAAAAATTAATCAAAAGTCTATATGAGTCTTAATCTGAGCTAATGAAGCTGCTCACGAGTTTCTAGCAACACAATTTCATGGTACTTTGATATTTGTGCTGCTCTGATGACTTATTTCACACGTTAATTACAAATGTCTAAAACTATTTCAGAATAAACAGCAATGGAGTAGGCAGAAATGTTACCCTCCTTAGTCCTGGAATACAGAACCATAGATACCATGTGTCGTGGTTTGACCCTGGCTGGATGCCAGAGGCCCACCCCAACTTCTCCTGAAGGAGAAAACTAAAAAAAAACAAACTGGAAAATAAAACTGGAAAATAAAATAAAACTGGTCACAGGCAAAAGAAGCAAGGCAAAACTATAAATAAAGAACATAAAGGGTTTATTTTCTAACTAACAAGCTCAGAACTGCAAGGGAAGCATCATTTAGAAGGCAACCTTTCTCCCCCCACCCCTCCTTCTCTTACAATAGATGTAATATTCCCTTTTCCACCAGGAGAAAAAGGGGGAACACAGGGTAGGGGTAAACNAATGTCTAAAACTATTTCAGAATAAACAGCAATGGAGTAGGCAGAAATGTTACCCTCCTTAGTCCTGGAATACAGAACCATAGATACCATGGTTATTCATAAATGCTTGTTTATTTGGAAGAGAGTAAAGGACAAAATATGTGCATTGTCACTTCTATGGATATGTATAAATAAAAACCCTACTCCTACCGAGCGCTAATTATTCCCCAGCTCACCTTCTCTCTTTGCCTCCACTATGCATTTTGTTTCAATCCAAACTCTTACAGGAGTACATGGATCAGGAACAGTTCTCCTGTTACAGTGATTTTTTTGTTGTTTGTTGCTTTTTTCATATACCTCTATGGCTAATGAAATTCCCCAAACCCCAAGTTTTTAGGGTGAGAATGTTTGAATATACTGATGAGACTAACGTCAGTACCAAAGTTATCCTTTTTTATATTCAAGACTTGTTTTATATGAAGACCTATAAAGTAATACCTCACCCTTCACAAGGAGCGGGTCTTGTCAGGGTCTTGCAAACTGTCAAATTTACAAACACACATGGGTCATTAATATGCATAGAAGCCATGCCCATCGCTCCACCCCCAGCCAATCAGGAATGGTGGGGAGAATTTTCTGCTCCTCCCCACAGGCTCTCACAGCACAGGAGAGCAAAGGGAAGTGTTTCTGAGCCCTCTCTGCCTGGGGAGACCTCCAGAGAATCCCTTGGCTTCTCTTCAGCCAAGCCACAGCTTCCACAGGTGCCACTGGACTGCTGCCACTGCACTACTTGCACTGCCTCCACGGGAAGGAAGCTCCAGGCTGTGACGGGGAAGGGTTGTCCCTGGGCTTTCGTTGGCACTCGTGGAGCCTGGGAAATTTTTACTTTGCAATACTGTGACACCAGGCCCCCTTATGGTGGTGGATGGTGTTGGTGTAGGAGTTTCTTTCCCTTTAACATCCACCAGTCCTGGGACTGCTGGCTGTATTGACCCAGCCGAACAACGTTTACCCCTGCTATAGCAGGGGGAGGGCATGGGGGAACACAAACCTCCTTATGGTGCAGCAGCTGTGGCAGCGATGTGGGCACATTCCAGCCCTGCCCTGTCCCAGCACACAGTGCTGGCCCCACTGCTGCCACGGGAAACCCAGACCCACTTTCCCTGGGGCTATGTCATCCCCAGCCACAGACTACATTGCCTTATTCGCCTGTAGCCATGGAAACAGTAACATGCCTGGTAGAGGTCAGTCCCCAGATGAATTTAGAGCATGGCTTATGGTGGTGCTGCGCTGTATTTCAGAGGTCGCCCAGGGCATACTCTGANTCCCTTGGCTTCTCTTCAGCCAAGCCACAGCTTCCACAGGTGCCACTGGACTGCTGCCACTGCACTACTTGCACTGCCTCCACGGGAAGGAAGCTCCAGGCTGTGACGGGGAAGGGTTGTCCCTGGGCTTTCGTTGGCACTCGTGGAGCCTGGGAAATTTTTACTTTGCAATACTGTGACACCAGGCCCCCTTATGGTGGTGGATGGTGTTGGTGTAGGAGTTTCTTTCCCTTTAACATCCACCAGTCCTGGGACTGCTGGCTGTATTGACCCAGCCGAACAACGTTTACCCCTGCTATAGCAGGGGGAGGGCATGGGGGAACACAAACCTCCTTATGGTGCAGCAGCTGTGGCAGCGATGTGGGCACATTCCAGCCCTGCCCTGTCCCAGCACACAGTGCTGGCCCCACTGCTGCCACGGGAAACCCAGACCCACTTTCCCTGGGGCTATGTCATCCCCAGCCACAGACTACATTGCCTTATTCGCCTGTAGCCATGGAAACAGTAACATGCCTGGTAGAGGTCAGTCCCCAGATGAATTTAGAGCATGGCTTATGGTGGTGCTGCGCTGTATTTCAGAGGTCGCCCAGGGCATACTCTGATGTGAGCCTTCCACTGTAGGGATAGGGCGTGGAGACACAGGAGCGGGTAGGGACCAGGACAAGGCGTCACGGGAGCGAGAAGCACCTCGTGCCCTCCCCTTGGGGCCGGGCCAGTCCTGCCCCACAGGGAGCACCGGTGCTGCCCCTCAGCAACATCAGCCAGAAAGCTTGCATGCATCAAGCTGGAAAGCTTTGTGAATCACTGAGGCAGGTGTGTGAAAAAAATTTCTCACAAATCTGTGAGGTCACAATGGAGAAGTCACAATGCAGTGAGGTATTACTGTATTTAAAACCCTTTTAAAAGCTGAGTATCATTTACTTTCCTAAAATGCAACCCAGTGCAATCTGTGTGGGAATGAATGTATTGTGCACAAGATAAAGAGGTTTTTACCAGATGGATAAATACTGTAGATGAATAAAAAAACCCACACGGATATTCTGAGGTGTGTTTGGGTACAGAGATATCATTGTAACCACTGTTAAATAAACAATCTTCCACATCTGAGGGAATACCATGGCTAAGGAAAGTAGTACAGAAGTTATTAATAGCAAGTTGTTTATTTTGTGTAAACAAAACTAAACAAACACAGAAAAGAGTTAAGAACTTAATTCATATAATTACCTGTATTTCTTTTGTGACTGTATGAATTCCACTTCCTATGCATTGATAGTGCAAACTTTTCATGTCATGTGCAATCTTTCCCACATTCCTGCACTTCTATATCCTCCTTTCATACTTTTCCTTTTCTTTCTTAGTCATCCCCTCTGGACTATTATCTCTGTTTTATGTCTGCTGCTGTTACTACACCAACACTGTCTTTTATCATGTCGATGTCCTGTGAATACGATAGCTACATCATATTTCCAGAATCTGTGCAATTTGTTTACCATTTTTTAAGATTGTTTTCTTGTGTCTGAACCAGTGGAAGTGTTAACATTAACTTCAAAGACAATATACTTGAGAATACTCCTTTAAACACGCAAAAAAAGAGATATTACATCAAGAAATTAATATGTAGATCCTAAAAGCTAGAACAGCAGACAGATGAACTACTGTTTAATCATTTTCTGGATGGAAAAATGGAAGTTCAGCTACTTTGATATCTTGGCAGAGATCATCTGGGTCAAAATCTGTCCTTGAAATCCAGTCTTGATTTTACTCAAATCTCTGCAATTTTGCGTCCAGAGCCAGAATCTATATCTGGCATCACTGAAATATTCTGTGAAACTGTCCTCTACAGGTGAATTATCCAGTATTTTTATTTCTTTCTTCTGAAATGAAGTTCATGCCTCTTTTGCCATGGCAGTTATATCAGGAAATACTAATGAGAGAAGTTGAAACAGTAATACAGTAAGCCCTCATAACTTCATGGTTTTAATTGTGCAAGTTCACTTCTTCACAAGATTTTTTCTGTGAAAACAACCCTATTTCACAGTGCTTTCATGACTGTGCATGTGCTGACAGTCGTGAATATGAAAATGAACCACACCCGTCACACCACTCCCCTCATCCTCAGTGCGCGCCAATGGTGTGTCGGCCCTGCCTCGCTTGTCACAATGCAAAGGAACTGGAGGCTCCCATCACCCGTGGGGATGCCACACTGGGAAAAAATCCATTTGCCTTCATCGTTCACCCATGCACAACAGTGCCCCGCTGTGTCCCAGCTTGCGTCCTGCTGGGGGTACCTGGCTGCCCTGCTGTGTGTCCTGCCAGGGGAACCCAACCGTTCCACTGTGTCCCGCCCCTAGGATGCTAGCCGAGTCACCTCACTACCAGTCTTGGGGGGCAAGCCCCGTGCTACACCACAACACGTGGCCAGGGGATACTTCCAGCACATGTGGGGAGCCACATCATGAACAGAACAAGTTGCCCTAGCCGTCCCCGGTCTATGATTTACGCACTGCGTTGACATCCCAGCAGCGGAGGGAGGAGGATCTACGTGCCTTCAGCACCTCGTGAGTGCTAGTACTGCTGCAGCTGCCCTCCTGTGTGTCCAGCTGGGGGAACTTGGCCGCTTCACTGGGTCCTGCCCCTGAGACACAAGCCGAGCCAGCGGCAGTGGGCTGTGTGGAGTTCCTCAGTGCTGTTGGGGACAGTGGACAAGCCAGAGCCTCTTTCTTAAGAGGCGAGAGATGTCCACTACCGCCCTTGGACCTCCAGATTAAACATGGGCGGTGGATGCGGTGGCAGACAGAAGTAGTGCTTGTCTGTGCCATGGTGGAGTGGGAGCGGGGACTGAGTGTGTGTGGGTGTGTGTGTGTCTGTAGTGCTGGTGGTATATAATGCACTGTTTCCACAGAAACATGCAAGGTGGGGGAAAGTTGGTGGCTGCCCAGGTGCTGCCACAGCTTGTCGCCATGGTAATGGCCCTGCCAAGGGTGCAGTGGCTGAGCTGGTGCTCATGGGGTCCCAGAGGCACAGGGGTCTCCCTCCTGTCCACACTGAAGATGTTAACGCAGTGTGTAAATAATATATAAGGGATGGATAGCACAAATATTTTGTTCACAGCACAGCCACTTGCCTGTGCTGGGAGTGTCCCCTGGCCACATCCCTTGGAGCAGGGTGAGACTTGGCCCCAAACACCAGCAGTGGGGCAGCCGAGGTTGTGTCCCAGAGGCGTGACCCAGTGGTGTAGTCAGGTTCCCTCGGTGGGACGTGTAGCAGGGCGGCTGAGTCTCCCCAGCGGCATATAAGCCAGGACACAGCAGGGCGTCGGCATGCATGGGCGAACAGCGAAGGCAAGTGGTTATTTTGTTCCTGATGTGGTCTTCCTGGGGAAGCCTCCTGTCCCTTTGGGTTGTGGGAAACAGGGATGGGCTGACACACCGCTGGAGATCGACGGGGCTGAGGAGGGTAGTGCAATGGACAGGGCACATTTTCATATTCATGAGTTGCCTTCACAGAGCAGGGGCTTTGCAGTACCCTCAGAGACTTGCAGTCTCACAGTACCTGAGGGTCGACTGTAATGGCTATGTAGGCAGAGCATTCTTCTCAGTAGTACTAACTTACTCTGCCTACAGGACTGCATATTTGTTCCAGACATCTTAAACTGTTTTAATATGCTGCATTAGTGGGTCTAAATTAAAGTCGTACACTCTTTTTTTCACAGAATCACAAAATATTCTGAGTTGGAAGGGACCCACAAGGATCATCGAGTCCAACTCTTAAATGTCACCACTGCCTCTCTGGCAGGAATCGAACCCCAGTCTCCAGCATGAGAGAGGGGGACACTCACACTGTGCAACATTGGATTTCAAAGATCTATGAGATCTACTCACCTTATTAAGCGTGCACATTGCATACATAAAGTCAAACTTTGTTTGCATGTTCAATCTTTTTCAACTAGATTTTATAGCATAGTTTCCAATTTACTTTTCACTATGTTCAACATTCTTTAGCAATTTTAGCTTTTCTTGATTGTTGATTAGCAGTAGAACCTGTTTCTACATGTAATTTCTACACTTATTGTGACACATTCACTTAAAGAGACCAAAGTATTAAAAAAAAAATTGTTTGGAAGAAAAGGATTACACAATAGTTTAGCTTCAGTTTCCTTAGACTTTGATTAGGGATTTCTGTAAATGGCCTATGCCTTGGTATGTGAAAGCATTCACCGACATTCATTTGCATACCTCACTCTTTCTAGACATTTTTTGTCATACAAAAATACTGCTTATCTGTGGTCCATATATTCTCGGATTTCACCTCTTGCAGTGCATTTTCCTGCGAGTTTTGTGACCTCGTTCATGTGTACAGAATAACCTGTGAACTCAGTCAGATCATGAATATGTAATGAGCTCATGAATATGTAAATTGGTCCTGCCCTGGAGCTGGGATGCATTTAGTGTAAGCATGTGGTTTTGTGCTACTGGAATTGTCCTCCGCCGGGCTGCAAGATGGGGAGATGAGGTTGTCACTGTGTGTGGCTCTGTGTGAGAGTGGGAGGCACCTTCTCCCCACACCCCAGGACTGGCGTGTTGGTGCCCAGCTGCACCAAGCCAAGTCGGGGTAACCGCCCGCACCACACTGAATCAGGGTGGGCAGGAGAAAAGACCGCCACCCCTGCCCCTCACAGTCCCCTCGTGCCCTCCTTCTGCACCTTTTAAGAAGAAGGAGAACTCCTTTCATCACCCTGGAGACAGGGAAGCTGCCGGAGCATTTACGGGAAGGTGCTGCAGAGCCAACGGGTGCCCTCGGAGTGTTTGCATTGTTCTCCACTGGGCTGCCAGAGGATACTAGCATTGTGTGTGTGTCTGTGCATGAGTGGAAGCGGGAGGTACCTTCCCCACACCCCAGCAGCCTCTGCGGATTTTTCCGCAGTGCCCTGTGTCGTTGGGATGGAGAAGGGAAGGGTGGCCACACAGCATCCACCTCCTGCACACATGGGGCAGTACCCGCACTCCCTCTACACTGCCCTGACAGTGTCCCTGGTGTCCGATGTTGGCTGGCAAGAGGTAGCCAGGTTTGCTGACTGAAAAAACCTTAACACTCCCCCCCAACAAAACAAACCAAAAAACCGCCGGCTGCCAGGTCACAATCAGACCCGTACAAGTTTATGTGAGACTAAGGCAGCTGGTGCAAGACCAGCTCCTCTTGATGCAGGAGGGAAGTGGCAGCAGCCTCAGTGCTGCATGGGGATGGGGCAGCACCAGGCATGTGGGCATAACAGGGCGTGTGGTCAAGTTGTTACTGTTCGCCCTGCTTGGAGGATGCGTCACTGCCTGCTTGTGCCACATCCCGTGCAACAGTGCTCGGATTGCCCCATGGTGGGCGCCCCCAGTGCAGGGGTGTGGGGCGGCGCAAGTGCACCCAGTGGCAGGAGGAGGGAGCTGGGTTGGACCCCTGCCATCCCTCCCTGACTGCTAGACATGCAGTAATTTTCTGCCTGCCCACATAAAGCTCTTCCAGGGATTGGGCATAGTGGATACATAAATTGTCACAATGGAATAAAACTTGTAAGAACAAGCAACCTTCCAGCAGAAACTCTTGACAGCATTGCTACAGTCCTTCCATGTCTGCTGCTGTCCTACCTCCCTCTGTCTCCCACTGGCTGCCTGAGAACTGCCACGATGTGTCATTTGCTATGGCAGCTGCTGCTACGGCATGAGACAACAGAGCTGCTATGTCACTCCAATGAATAAACACAGCATCCTGGCACTCCTGCTGGCTCCTGGCTCTGTACCACAACCGGTCCAGAGGCTGGCTACAGAACTGCCCATTGCCCATTACCGTAGCACCACTGGGAGCTAGTGCTATGAAAGGGAGGCCCCGTTTTGCTGACTGCTTTCATAGCCTCAATATGAAACAGTTTTTTGGACTGCACTTCCCACCCTCTCCTGGGGCTGGCGGGGTAAACCTCCCATGGCTCCCATTGCACACGGGCATTCCCTGAGGGCTTCCTGGGAAAGGCTGAGGGGTTTGTTTGCCAGGCCGATCCCAGCGAAGGCTCAGGAAGTGTAGTTGCTGCTCCCCACCTTCTCTGTGCCCACAGATTCAGGCGGGTCCCATGGCTGGGCCCCAGCAGAGCCTAGGGGCTGCACCAGTCCTGCGCTCAGATCCAGCCCTGGCCCCTGCCCCTGCCCCTGCCTGTGCCCCGTTGCCCCTGCCTGCCCCCACTGCCAAAAGTAGCAGTCGTCCACCTGCCTTGCCAGTGTGGCCATGTTGAGCAACACCCAGGCAACCAACACGAGCCAATGCTTTCTCGGTGTGGCTCAGCGTCTTTATCATGTCTGATCACATTTGAGTTGAGTTTAAAGACAGCTTCCCAGCCAGGAAGGCATTCCCTTAGGTCCCCTGAGGTGGCATAGGGTGGTGGGTGGTCCCAGAAACACCCTCTAGATCTCATTGGTGGAGGGGGCATGGCTAAGAGTGTGGCTTAATTGAATACTCATGGGTTTACTATCTTCATGGATTCCAGAACTTGCAGGGATCCAGGCAGACTCAATGGCCTGCAAGTTCCAGGGGTCGACTGTAAAACAATCAAAAAAATTAACTTGAGCTAATTTTTGAATGTGCAAATGGCATGGTTTCAGGAACAATAATAATAAGCTCAGACTTCTGTTGTTTATTAGTAAGTCCTGAATGTTTTACATACATGCAAAAGAAGAATGTTGCTGGTGTTCTTTCATGCTCCTTATTAGTTAATAACTAATTTCAGGAATGAAATTAGCACAAGACACAAAACCTGTGCAAATGTTAAGAATTATTACATCATCTCTGGTTTCTCCAATTTAAATAATTTATTTTTCTTTGAATAATTAGTGCTGTCATCCAAATTCAGAATTTTCTGTTACAAAATAAAATTGTATTGACTTCTTTATTTGAACACATCACAATTATTTTGAATATGAACTACAGGTGACATAACAGGGCCATTCTGAGCAAGGTCTAAATGTCAGAGAGCATGATCTATGAAATAACATTCTTGCATTTTTTGACCAGTGCTAAAAATTTTTTCAGACATTTGGTTGGTGTTTTTCAAGGCTGATGTACACCAGGATACATTTAATTGTCTAAGAATGCTTCTTCACATCATTGCATAAAATCCAGAATTTGGAGACTATTTGTTTCTGCCCAGACAGAACTAACCAGATTCTGTTTTGCGAGCAATGAGTGCAACACTTTCTTTCTGTACTAAGTGAATAGCTCAGCTATATTCTAAAATTCTACTCTGCAGCCCTGCTATAAGTGGTCAGACCTCTGTGGATCTGTGGACTTTTCTAACCAACTCATACCACTAGGACCTTTTGTACAGTATCTCAGGCTGGTTTGGACAGGNACCCTACTGGCAATGATGACTGAAGATAGATTAAAATAAATCTGAGGGGGCCAAGTTTGAAGGACACCAGGATCCTGCTGGGATTCCAAGGTCACGGGAACAGGGTTCAGGATAGGCAAACCACTGAGGGGTTGCAGCCAGAGATCCTGTCCTGGGGCGTCTGGGGTGGGTGTGAGATGATCTGGTGGTCAGCAGGGGAGAGGCTGCAGTGAGCTGGAGGGCTGAGGACCCCTGGAGGGCGTGGAACCAAGATGGCGGTGGTGGAGATCCGAGGAGCGAAGGAGATGTCCTCACTTCAGGAGATCCACGAGCAGGAGCGGCTGTGAGCCCCAAAAGCTATATTTATACAGCCTTCAACACCTCCCCAAGCTCCATGCCTGGTGGGCATGTTAATGTGTCGTCACACCTTCCTATTGGCTTTTACTCAGCCTACCCTGGCCCCCAGGCCCACCTCATTTCTGCCTAGGAGTGCAGGCTTTATTATCGTTTCCCAGTCATATGCTCAACATGGTGCCCTGTTCCAAACCTCTAGAAAACAACAGCAAACAAGGTCTCTCAATGGGAAGGGAAGTTGAGAAGAGTATCGTCTATTTGTCTGTCTGGTAAAGAGAAAAAATGTTTTAGAATATGTGCTACTCTCCCTAGGTAAAAGTATTATAATATGGCCCAACTAGAACAGTTACTTGTATAAGAGTGATATGGTAAAAAGACCACAAAAATTACTATTCTTCTGCCCTTTAAAAAAGAAAAAAATTCAATAATCTAACAATGCTTGTGTCCATATAAGGGAAATGACGACAAGGCAGAGAAAATCTGCTTTGGTATGGGCAAATAATTAAATTTGTTTGATTTTTAATTTGCTTAACTTTGTTAATGTGAAACAGTCATTAATTCAACTGAGATAATGACAAAAAATTCTCACTTCAACATGGCAAACCTCTGCATAAGATAACTGCTATAAACTACATTAAATACTAAGGATCAAGTTAGAAAGAGTTCAAAATTTGTTATCTGAACTGTTCAGTTTTGTAGAATAGGTGTTAACTTTTGTCCATGAATTTAATAGACTTTGCTATTGATACTGCACACACTTTCCTTGACCTAGCAAGTTAAAAATACTGGTTATCAGCCTTGCGTTTTTAACTGTGGAACTCCTCCAACCTGTACGTCATGATAGGGTTATATTTACAGCAATCAAGACTTGCGAAAGGAAAATAAAATTATTTGTGTTTCAAATGCCTGACTGAATACCACCATTAACTTCTTCAGACTTTAAAACACTCCTTCAGTTATTTTTTCTGACTGTGACAGGTCACAGTATCACTTCACAGAAAGTGAACTGATTCTTAGTCCTACTGACTATTCTAATTTGTACAGAATTGACATGCATTTAGAGTAATGCACTAGTTTTAACATTTCTCTATTCAGTTGCTTTGTACTAAGAAATACTGAATAATTTTCTTAGCCTAGTGGGAATAAAAAAACCACATTTGCTGATAGCTGTGTATCCTTACAAAAATTATTTTCTTTGTATCCCATACTTTCTCAGGTCTACACTTGTTTTGCATAACTGCTGACTCTGAAGTGAAGTCAGGGAATTCACTCATTGTTTTGAGAGACTGTTCCTTAGGTTTACTTAGGAGTACTAGTAGACATCCTTATTATCCATCTTTCCAGCCATCTATGCTTAGGATGAAACCTCTCTGTAAAATGTGTTTTACATGAAGGCTGAAGCACATTTGGGAGCAGGATTGGGAAAAAGGTTATCTTGTAATAGATATGGAGTGTTGATAAAATTGAGGAAAAGAAATGCTGGATATGAATCTGTCTTCCAAGAAGTTGTAATGCCATTTTTATATGAATAATCATGTTGAATTACACTTCTAACATGTCATCACAGACCAAGGTTGCCAGAACCTGGACCAGGAGTGGAGTGCGGATTATGTGAAATGGTGTTCTATGTGTGTACTCAATAGTTAGTTTCACTGCTGAGTTAAATAAAATAAAAAAAATATGTAGGCAGGCTGGGATGAATACAGAAACATGGGATGCATATATAATAGGTTGTGTTGGTTGGGGTGATTCTTTTGTTGGCTGGTTGGGATTCTTTTATGTATGTGAAAAAAGGTTAAAGGATCAATCTCCTTTTTTAATTGTTCTGATTTCCAAGCCAAGGTTGTCATCTCTACTGACTATGAGCAACACTGTTACTAGTTCCCAAGTGAATTGTCAGAATGAAGACAAGGAAGGAAAGAACAAAGCATTAATCCGTCAGTTTGGTAGGTGTCAAGTGGCAAGAGGAATGTGCACTTTTGTTATATTTTTCTGCAGATAAGGCATGATTTGCAGATTCACCAGATGTCTTAACTCTTCTGCTTGGAAGAGATCATGACTGTCATCTTGTCTCTTGGCCAGTATTGGAGGAGGAGCTCCAAGAGAAGAGGCTCTTGTGAAAAATCAGACTGGCTTTTTTGGTCCTTGTGAACAGTTCTCCACTTTGCCACTGTAGTGGAGAAACAAGAACCTAGTAGCAAACATCTGTGGAGTTCCTCTCTGTGGAGTTCCTCTGTAGTGGGAGTCACAGGTACACTGACTCCACAGCTCAGCTTGAGGGCATAATGTATTCTTTGGGATGCAGCCTAATGTACATCTGGGTCTAGGCTGCCTAAAACTACATCAGAGGATGTTGACTAAACTTGACATTCTCTACAGATAAACACTCCCATGATGTCCAATTATATTCTCAGACTCTGAGCCAGAGGGGGTGATAAGGGAATTTGGCCTTCAGAATGCCTTTGAGGGTGCCTGAGTCAACGAATGTTAAACATACTGATGCCAAAACAGGATTCATACTTGTTTTTCCAATTTCTGTCAAGAAAACTCCGATGAGTGACATTGAATATTGTAGAGCACAGTTTACTTGGAAAGCCTGAAGTCAATCCTTCACCAAAATTGATTTTATAACATCTGTTTCTTCTCATTAGTGGATGAGACATGACTTCACTTCAGTTAGATGTATTTTTTAACTTGATGTCTCTGAAGCATTTGTCTGTGTGCCACTCTGAGTCTTAAATACTGTATACTCACCAGTTTTGTTTCCTCAGATTTTTCAAATTATTTTTATTTGAACAGAGAAAGTAATTTCCCTTTCAGTTTTACTGCTGGATTTTCTGGAATTTACCATTAATCAAAGTTATTCATTAGATTTTGAATGTACTTTTGCATAAAGAAAGCAAAGAAATATATTTTTGGATAAACAAAACAAGGCTGTACATTTCCACACAACGTTAATATTTTACTTCAAAACAAGTACACTCTCATAGAATAAAACAAACCCCAACTCACCTAGGCCTTAAATATATAATTCCATTATTACTGCCCTTATCTTGTCCCTTTTTGTTTTTAATGAAAATCCATCTTTTCAAATGAGCTAAACTGCGAAAAATGTGGAAACACTGGGTATAATGGGAGATTATTTTAGTATTATGTCTATCTTTAAGAACTTCCATTGATAAGAAAAATATGAGCACTTTGCAATCTAATACCTACAACCTTCAGTAAGACAGAGTTTCTCAATTAATAAGCTTCACTTTATATGCTTGTTGATCAACTATAGTCTCTTGAGGAGAACTCTTCTGAGAAACAAGTTAAAAAAGCCCAGATAATTGCGGATATGATAACTCAATGGTGAACTGGAAAAAAAGTAGAAAAGAAAGATCAAAAGTTTTTCTTTCTCTTCATTGTAAGGTGAAGTTAAGCTGAAAAATACTCAATTCAAGAAATGCAAGTTTATTGATATTTTTGTACCATGTACGTATGATCTATTTACAACACTCATTGTTAAAGGTTATCCCTGAATATAACAATATTAACGGATGGACTACATATTTGAAATAGTGGTTTTACATTGTTATAATTTGTATTTAGAAGGACATAAAAATATGATTAATTCCTTGGAAATCTAAATATTAAGGTTTATATAAAATACTTTCACAAGTATACTTTGTATATTCTGCAAGGTTTTTTTTCAACTCTTGTTTTTGTTTTTTCCAAACTCTGGTTGTTGATTTTTTTCTCCAGCTCTGATAATTGTCATTGATGGAAATTTGAATTCCTAACTGAATGCCTCTTCGATTCTATGTGTTAAATTTTGTAGCTGGATTTTCAAGGGAAAAAATGAGTGAAGAAAAATTGCTTCCTATTAACTCTGGAATATAAAACACTGTAATCCTGTAAAAGCAGCATTTTGTTTTACCAGTTCATTATTTGAACAGTGTAGAGAAAGAAAACTGTCAAAATGAAGGCTTTATTACCCATCAGAAGCTAGCTTTGCTCAGAATATTGCTCAATACATTATATAAAGAGCAGGAAAGAGAAAGAATTCAAAAACAATAAACAAAAAAACATAGATAATATACATTGACAAATAAAGGTGTCTCTTTATCATGAGGACTGGAAATCCTTACATAAATAATGAATATGTATGAATTAAATATGATTTGAAGATAAGTATTAAAGAAAAGCTAGCTACTCCAACTTGAGTGGCATAATTTGTAACAATACGTCAGCAGAAAAACATTATTGTAAAATCAATTCAAGGCCAAGTGATTATGAGGGAAGGGGTCTTCCATGCCCTCAAAGTTTGGCTTCATTTCACTGGTTATAAGAACACAAGCATGTTGCTCAGGTCAACACGCCCTTGTATAATTGGAAGAAATCTTGACGTCTAAGGCCACTTAAAATGTGAACTGTCTTCCGGAAATATCAGCCTCTTTCTATTTGTTGTAGTGATAACTTACAAAGAAGTTACCAGTAACTGTGACATGTTAGTATGGTTTCTAAAACTTCAAGGTGTGAAAAACACATTTTTATATCTATATCTTGTTATTATTAAGTATGGTACACTTACATACATATGTTCTGGAGAATGATGACTGCAAGAATCTTCTACTCCCAGCCGATCCTGAAATTGCATGGGATCTGTTGCTCAAGCTGGATCCCTACAAATCTATGGGACTTGATGGGACTGATCCAAGACTATTCAAAGAGCAGGCTGTTACAAACACTGGGCTTTGGAAAAAGGACACATCTCGGTTCTCCTGGAGGGTTTTATCACCCCTGATCTCCACTGTTGTTTGGGAGCCTTCAAACACATCTACAAGGATCTTATCTTCCCATGGCAGGGAGAGCTTCCCCGGAAAATAGTGGAAGAAAAACATTCAGCTATCTCTGTGAGGGGTGCCTGTTCACAGGTTATTCTGAATTGGAAGGGACTCTTCTAGGCAGGAGAGACTTCCTAAGCAAAGTGAAACCCCCAAACTGCTCAAAATAATGTTGCAGAAAAGGTCTTCTACACTTACAAACATCTTCATAAATTACTTGGACACAGGAATCATAAGGATATCGAGGAATACCAGGCAACTTTGTAGATGACAAAAAAACTGGGTGGAGCTGTTGACTCCTTCAAAGGCAGGGACACCCTTCAGAGAGACCTTGTCAAATTACAGGACTAGGCAATCACCAATCATGTGAATTTCAACAAAAGGAAATGATGGATTCTGCACCTGGGAAGGAACTGCTCTGGCATACATACAAACAGTGGACTGACTGGTGAATGAGATGCTGGAAAGCAGTGCTATGGAAAGGAACCTAGAGGTCCTGGTTGATCGCAAGTTGAATATGAGTCAGCAGTGCTATGGCAGCCAGGAGGGCCAACCAAGTCCTGGGGGCATTCAGACAAAGCATCGCCAGCAGTTTGTGGGGGAAGTGCNGAGCTGTTGACTCCTTCAAAGGCAGGGACACCCTTCAGAGAGACCTTGTCAAATTACAGGACTAGGCAATCACCAATCATGTGAATTTCAACAAAAGGAAATGATGGATTCTGCACCTGGGAAGGAACTGCTCTGGCATACATACAAACAGTGGACTGACTGGTGAATGAGATGCTGGAAAGCAGTGCTATGGAAAGGAACCTAGAGGTCCTGGTTGATCGCAAGTTGAATATGAGTCAGCAGTGCTATGGCAGCCAGGAGGGCCAACCAAGTCCTGGGGGCATTCAGACAAAGCATCGCCAGCAGTTTGTGGGGGAAGTGCTTGTCCTGCTCTGCTCTGCACTTGTGCAGCCTCACCTTGAATATTGTGTGCAGTTTTGGGCATCACAATGTGAAAAAAAAAATGAAGACATTAAGGTCTTAGAGAGTGTCCAAAGGAGGGCAACATAGAAGGTGGAGNATGCTGGAAAGCAGTGCTATGGAAAGGAACCTAGAGGTCCTGGTTGATCGCAAGTTGAATATGAGTCAGCAGTGCTATGGCAGCCAGGAGGGCCAACCAAGTCCTGGGGGCATTCAGACAAAGCATCGCCAGCCGTTTGTGGGGGAAGTGCTTGTCCTGCTCTGCTCTGCACTTGTGCAGCCTCACCTTGAATATTGTGTGCAGTTTTGGGCATCACAATGTGAAAAAAAAAATGAAGACATTAAGGTCTTAGAGAGTGTCCAAAGGAGGGCAACATAGAAGGTGGAGGGCCTTAAGGGGAAATCTATATGAGGGGTGGCTGAAATCACTTGATCTGTGCGGCCAGAAGAAGAGAGGAGACTGAGGGAAGACCCCATTGCAGTTACAACTTCTTTGTGAGGGGAAGAAGAGGCAGACATTTATTTTTCTTCTGTGCTGAACAGTGGAAGTCCTTGAGGGACTGGCCTGAAGTTATGTCAGAGGTGGTTTAGATTGAATATTAGAAAGACATTCTTCATCCAGAGCATCTCTGAGGACTGGAACAGGGTCCCCAGAGAAGGTATCTCAGCACCAAGCCTGATAGAGTTTGAGAAGCATTTGGAGGATATTCTTAGACATATGGTGTGACTCTTGGAGATGGTCCTACCCTTCCAACTCAGCATAATCTGTAATTTTGTTATATGTTTTATCAAATCCACTTTAGTACAGTGGTAAGTGTCCCCACCTGGCGTGTGGGAGACCCGGGTTCGTTTCCCGCCAGGGAGACAGTGTTAAGAGTTGGACTCGATGATCCTTGTGGGTCCCTTCCAACTCAGAATATTCTGTGATTCTGTGATATTCGCATCAAGAAAGCTGAATATGATACTTCAACCAAGTTTATTAGCTTTACAATATTGAGTAAAGATGGAACAATGCTATACTTTTCTCCTTTTTTACTTTCATTTTGGGATACTCAAACACATAACTGTTGTGTTTGGGACCAATACTATTATCGGACCAATATTATTATCCCTTATTAATTTCCCTTCTCTTATTTATATATACACCCCAGAATTTTTGGCAATCGATCCTTTAATTTGATCTTTTAGTTTCACAGATTTTTTGTAATTACTTTGGTAAAGATAAGCAAGAATTGAATCAGCTATTTTATCAATCATAAGACCGATATCAATCAGCTGTTTTATCAACAATAAGAAACAGCATTTGTGAGGTCCTAAATGTGGAAAGAATTTACTGCACTGTAAGCATTGAGTTGTTTTGTTTCATGTCTTTCACAGGTTCACAGGTTACTCTGAGTTCGAAGGGACCCTCAGGATCATCTAGTCCAACTCCCAAGGGAGCACGCACCCAGAGACCAGGTGCAAAAGCGGGGAACCATGAGCACCAAGCCTCCCACCAACTAGACCATGTCACTGAGCTCATCATCGAGTCTTCTCTTAAACACCTCCAGGGATGGCGACTCCACCACCTCCCTGGGCAGANATGGCATCCTGGCCTGTATTGGGAACAGTGTGGTCAGTTGGACTAGAGAAGTTATCCTTCCACTGTACTTGGCGCTGGTCAGACCACATCTTAAGTACTGCGTGCAGTTCTGGTCTCCCCAGTTTAAGAAGGATGTTGAGCTGCCTGAGAGGGTCCAGAGAAAGGCTACACGGATGGTGAAAGGACTGGAGGAAAAGGACTATGCAGAGTGGCAACGGGAACTGGGATTGTTCAGCCTGGAGAAGAGGAGGCTTAGAGGCGGCCTAATTGCTGTTTACAACTACCTGAGAGGAGGTTGCCACCAGATGGGTGAGGATCTCTTCTCTGAGGCCGACATCACCAGAATGAGAGGACATGGCCTTAAGCTCTGCCAGGGGAGGTTTAGACTGAATGTTAAAGTATACTTTTAAGTATTTGCCAGGTATATTGTTGCTTTTGTCAGTTTTGAGTGAGTTAATATTCTTTTTAATGGCTCAGTGCTTTTGCTACTGAAAATGCTTTGAAGTGCTCCATTTTAATCATAATCCAACCTGTCTGAAGATTTATTCTTACACATATGCACACAAAGACATATTTCTCCCTTTACTGAACAGAAAAATAAAAAAACAGCCAAACAAAGCAAAACAACTCACAAGATCTTAGGAATAAGAGGGTTAAAAATAAGACCAATGTGAAGTAATACACCTGACATGCAGTCACTGTCTCTGACTGTATATGTACTAATGAATAGTTGCAAAGAATAAGAGCCTGAATTTTAAAATACTCAGCTAAGCTCCTCAACCATCATAAAATTGTAAATCCATGCAAAAGCTATCTGATGACAAAGATCCTGAACTTTAAATGCCCAAGAACATGTCCAATACCTATGAAAATTGCCCATTTATAGGAAATGGTAGTTGAAACAGTGTAATTATGTTAAAATGATTCAAGAGGGGTGACAGTCTTTCATGAAACCTAATCAGTACCTTTACTGTTATCTATGGACACAGAGTGGTCAGGAGCAATCTACTGAACTGCTACTCCTCAATTATCATCATCTTTGACTTGTTGACTAAGTGTATGCAGTATTTCAGGGTCAGTGCTTATGCAGTTTGGATGTGTGACTAACCATCCTTGAGGACATTCAAACACAATTTTTATTGTCTTTTCAGTTCCTTTTATACAATTTCAGTAGTAAAGTAATACAAAAAAATCTTGCCACAGGATAACCTGATCNCCCGTAGTCGCTCCCCATAGGGTTTGTCCTCCAGTCCTTTCACCATCCTTGTTGCCCTTCTCTGAACCCTCTCAGGCAGTTCAACATCCTTCTTAAACTGGGGAGCCCAGAACTGGACACAGTACTCAAGATGTGGTCTGACCAGCGCCGAGTACACCTTTCTCCATTATAGTTTTAGTTTGCTAGATTTATCAGTGTTGCAGTTCTCTTTCATTTATGATTTGCAGCAATAGAAATACTTAGTTTTTCAGCTGTCTTAGAGGCTTGTGGTTATGCTGTTAATTGTATTCTGGTGCCAAATCCAGTTTAGGAAAACAACCTGTTTTAATCAGCACTGTAAAAATAAATACCTGAATAATGTTTTTAGGCTTGGTAGATGTGTTCTATGTAGTATATAGTGTTTACTTTTATGGTTTTAATTGATCTTTTCCATCTCTTCAGCACTGTTCTACTTTTAAAATAATTTATTATAGTTTCCCTGATAACTTGTTTTTATTTCAATAGGATACAATTCCAATTTGATAATCTTACCCTTTAAAAAGAAAAATTAATCAAATAGACATTCTACTCATGTTATCCCTTATTTTCTTAGCGTTTAATCTATAGGTAAAATAATACTGTTCTTCTACACTTTTTGTTTGTATTGTTTTCCCCCAGCCTCATATCTTTTACTAGCATAAACAATTTAAAACTGCCAGTCTTTCTTATTATTATATCTCCACTTCATAGTATTTGGTTTCACATCCTACACTGTAAATTCTTATTTTATCAGTCAAGTTCTTGACATTTTAGGGCACAAGTATTTATAATGTTTCTTTCAGAACATGCTAAGTCTCATAATAACATAAGGCAGTGAAAATCCCCTGATTACTTATTTGATTACTATGAGTACTAATTCTGTTCTGGAATCCTTTCTTTTTATATATTGATATGGGATTGACTGTTGTAGTTTTGTATACTGCTCTCTACATATTAAAAAAGCCTATGATTCATTTCAGTCACTTTCTCAGTCTTCTCCTCAGTTAATTTTCTTCTTATCATCTGCACCAGACTAAAACCCCAAATAAATACAATCCCAACTGCTCTCAGAGGGTACATCCATTAGCAACGTGTCTCAATAGATATCCATGTAATTTAAATAACACCTCTCTTGGCTTTATCTGTTGATCTCATTATCTTGTTCCCTTTACTATCTCCCCTAAAGGATAAAGTGAATGTAACTGGAAACCATATGAGCTATCATTTTGCTGTGGTGTTCGGTCATGCTTCGTCTGTTTCACTGGGGAACCCTGAAGCGTAATTTGCAGTGGTTTTGTCATGCAAAATCAAATCCCAAACCAAAAAAGTTTTGGGATAACTTTCTGATTCTGGGGGTACCTGTTTTCTGCTGAAAATTCTTTTAATTTCTCTGGTTTGGGTAGGGGAGGGAGGTAGTGACTTCTCATGTCCCCTGGGCCCTTCAAGGGTGGGGGCCGCTATCGCTGCTGCTGGCTGCAGCTCAAGATGGGGTGGTGAGGCACAGTGGGGCCCCTTCCGGCTCTGCCTGGCTGCTTCTCTGCAGTGCCAATGGAGATGGCAGCAGACCTGATGGTGAGGTGGCGAGGTTGGATCCACTGCATTCCGATGACAGCTTTAGTGTGCACAGTGACCCTGCTGCTCCTGGCATGTGGCTCTGCACTCCTGGTGGCGGTTTTATTGGATCCAGACTGTGGATCGCATGGCTGGACATGGCGGTGGACATCTTTCCAGCAGCCTCTTCTGCTTCTTGCCAGAAGTCGCCACAAACTCTTTCGTGTTTCCAGCCACAACAACCCTACTCAGTTGCTGATTGGTGAGAGGGGAGAGCAGGACCTGAGCTGGGGTGGAAAGGGTCTTAAAACCCAGTGCATGGCGGGCTCGCTCCAGGGTTTTCTTTCCTTCCTGATGGGAACAGCTGAGACACAGACTCCCTGTGACTGTTCCCTGCCAGTGGACACAGCAGACACATGACAGCTTCCATCAAGGTTCTTGGCACTCATCACTCTTTCACATCCTTCCACATCCCCAGTGGGAAAGGGTAGTCAAGGGATAATTTTTCTTTCTTCCCCCCTCAGTTGTTTTGTTTTGTTCCCTTCCCTTTCTTCATTTTTTTTTCCTTTCCCCCTCTCTCCCTCTCTTCCCCGTTGAGAGGGGGTGGGAAATACCTACAGATTAGATAGATAGATAGATAGATAGATAGATAGATAGATAGATAGATAGATAGATAGAACGAACAGGTCTTTTCCCCCTCAAACCATCCTGAGTAGTTTTTTGTTTTATATTTTTCTAAAAATAAACAGTAACTGTCTTCAATAAAATGAAGACAGGTTTGAAGAAAGATTAGTGGATTTTTTTTCAGTCTTCAGAACCCTTCCCCACTTAATTTCTATAGTTCATATCTTTGCCTCTGATATGAAACACAGTCATGTAGTCTCTAACTCCTCTTTAACTCTAGCTCTTTAACTCTAACTTCTTTAACTCTAACTCTCTTCTCTAACTCTACTTTGCTAAGTAGTTTATTCTACTTAGCAAAAAGCACTGAGCCATCCAGACTCCACTTGATTTTGATCTGGTTCTTCCATCTTCAGACTCTTGTCATATCTCTAAATAAGTTAAAACCAAAATTGTATCTCTGGTACATTACTGACGTGATTACCTATCACACATTTAATATTTGCTTTTATTTTTCACTTGTAAGATATTACAGTTTGCTCTCAGGGTACAGAAATCTAGCATTTATGAATGTACACAGTACACTAAATCTGTACTGACAAGTAATGATGTGGGAAGGAAAACTTTGATGTAAATTAGGCCTTAGTGTGACCTGGTCTATCTAGGAGCTGAAATTCTCACTTAAAGTGTCTGAGGTTTTCCTTTTCTCCCCTTCATGTTCTAAGGTTCTAATTCTTTAATTCACTTAGCTATACCTTGGAAATTCTTCTCTGGCTACCTCTAGCTGTATAGTGGCACTCAACTGAAGACTGATGGTTTAATTTCAACACTGCATTCACCTGAGTGACTACATAGGACTTAGACAGAAGGTTATAAATTATGTAAACAATATTACTATTTTATTCTCCTTTGTATGTTTGTCTTCAACTGTGCCACGAATCAAAGACTGATTTTTTTGAGAGCATAATGCAGTAAAAAGTATTTCTCCCTCATTATGCAAAAAAACTGTGTCCAGTGTGAGGAAATCCAAAATTATTTACCTGAAAAGTCTGAAAGAACTCTGATAAATTCTCTGACTAGTACAACAGAAAAGGCAGGTGATAAGTAGGAACCCCTGCAACTCTGTGTCTGCATAAGAGTCACTGAAAAACTGTTTATGTACACCCCTCACACAGTGCCTGTGAATATAAGGGTTTGGGCAACAGAGGAATTAAGGTCTAATATTTCTCACAGTGATGTGTGGGATGTCCAGAAAAATGAACTCCAGTATACTGAAATAAAATCTGAGAAGAATTTTCCATTTCTTTCTTCTGTGTTTTTCTCAATGTGAGAAAAACTAACAAGGAAAAAAAAAAAGATTTTTTTTCTTGTTTCACAATTAGTTCTTATGGATGAGTTTCTAAATATAATGCACATAAATATAATGCATAGAAATAACTTTTAGGAATGTCCTGGTTTAGGTTTTTTGCTCCTCTGGCAACGAGGGGGTTAACAGTTCAGCTGTTGTCTGGACCTCAGCCACTGCCAGTGATTCAAGGTTATGGAGATAGGCATGGCTCTGTGAATAAACATATTTGGGAGAGAAGAAAAAAACCTTAGTAGCAAGATGTAGAGTGTAGTGTCAGGGCCTATATGGAGAAGCTGAAAGTCATGAANTCAAGCTCTGATCTTGTTAGTTAATAAATAAATCCGTTATTTTCTTTACTTGTAGTTTGCCTTGCTTTTTGCCTGTGACCAGTTTTATTTTCCAGTTTTTCTCCTCCAGGAGAGGTTGTGGATGAATCTCTGGCATCCAGCCAGGGTCAAACCACAACAAGGAAGTATACAATCCATCTTCTTATAGCTCAACAAACCATTGTGGCATTAAAGTTTTATATTATGTATACATCTTACATCAGTAGTGTAGTGGCTTTTCAAGGTAATATATTAAATATTAAATATAGGAAGAGAATAAAATATTTCAAATAGTATTCAGGATATTAAAATATTTAACAAAAACAAATACGCAAGTAAAATCTTGGATTTAAATGATTTATGTATATACAGTGAATCCCCTGTTTTTGTGGGGTACTGTGTCCGACTCATGAAATCCATGAATATTCAGTTAGGCCCCAACTGTAGCCATGCCTCCTCCAATGAACTCTAGATGGTGGTCCTGGAAGCACCGCGCGCCCTGTAGCACCTCATTATAACCAAGGAATTGCCTTTGGCCGCTTCACAGCTGCAGAATTCCAGCCCCTAGACCAGAGCTGCATTTCTGAGTACAGAAATCCCGCAGCAGCTGGCCCTGCCTACAATGAAGGATGAGGTATGGACCCAGGATGCATTTGAACACACTGAATCAGTTTGTTGAAAACTCGTGCTATTCTTATACAGTGGAGTAATAATGTTTTTCACACTAGTTGTTTCCCACACTATTTTTGGCAACTTGTTTTTCACCCTGCAGGTGGTGTTTTTCAAACTAGGTTTTTTTCTGATTACGACGATAGGTTTTCACCTACCTTCAGGCCTGTTAAAAATTCTACATTGCACAATCAGAGAATCACAGAATATGCTGAGTTAGGAGAGAGACATGAGGATCATCACGTCAAACTCCCAGCCCTGCACAGGACCATCCTCAAGAGTCACACTGTGTGCCCAAAAGTATTGTCCAAATGCTTCTTGAACTCCGTCAAGCTTTGTGTTGTGTCCACTTCCCTGGGGATCCCGTTCCAGTGATCAACCACACTCTGATTACAAATTACAAGAAAGGATAGAAAAGGAGTAGCTTACATATAATTTTTTTCTAAAGAGGGGAAAATCACCCTCCCTCCAAAAAAATTTACTTAGAAACAACTGAGTAAAAAGAGGAAATCTGCATTTGATACCTAAATGTGCATCTGTTAGGTGGCAGCCCAACTTTCTTACAGTTTTCAAGTGAACTGACAGTTAGCATCAATGATAACATGAACATTTCCTACTGCTTGCTTCCTTTTGACGATATTACAGGACTGCTTGAAGACTCTCTTTTCTTTTTTTTTTAATATCTATGATATTAATCAGTTCTTATGTCTCCTATGAGTGTGAAGAATTTCAGCTGTCTCAATAAGCTTTCCATGTCTCTCATCAACCACTAAAGATGATAGAAAGAAAACACATAGGAAGGGTTTCTAAATTCCGTAGTCCTGTCATCTTTTCAGTATCTCCTTATAATGCCACCCATACTACTTCAACTGCTTTCAAATAGATTTTAAACTATTTTTAGACTTCAAATAGTTTTTAAACTACTTTCAAATAGTTTCTTACTAAATGTGAGACACCATTCATAATGCACATAGAGGAATTTCATGATTATCTGAAATATTTTTTAAGGGAAAAAGGACTTAAGAATATAGAGTACAATCTTGCTGACAAAGTTTGAGGCAAATTTGGGGCTGAGCCAAAGGAAAAAAAAAATAAACCACCCTTCCCCCTCACCAGGTTCGGAAAAAAAACCACAAGGAAAGTGTGAAAAGTATAAATTATTTACTTTAGTAAACAGACAAGATACAACAGTATTAAACAACAAAACCTGAGATATCCCACAAGTCCGGTGATGTGAAGAGTCCTGTGATGTGGAAAGTCCTGTATTAGAAGAGTCCTGTCGGTCTCGATGAGATTCCAACAGACAGTCCCAGAAGAAACTCCTCGGGTGCACAGAGAGCAGCTAGAGCCGAGTGTCCTGATGCAGGCACTCCAGGGGAAAGCAAGAGATGATGAAGAAGAACCCCTGGGGGCAAGGGAAGGGAATTGCAGGCCCTCTTCCCCTCTTCTAGTGGCTGGAGTGCAGCAAGAAATACGCCCAAGGAAAAAAAGCAAAAAAAGAAAAAGAAAAAAGAAAAAGGAAAAAATATGGGGCTCTCCCAAAAGCTGGAGAA
>WEKX01003581.1:0-12138 GCA_013390025.1 Pitta sordida | reverse complement strand
TCCCTGGACCAACTGACCACACTGTTCCTGATGCAGGCCAAAACTACGTGAACTTCAAACTCCTGCTTTCAAAAAAAACAAGCAAACAGACAAAACAAAATCTTTGTAGAAAAGGTGACAAAATAATCAATTAAGCTGGAATGTGTCTGGCTTTTAAGCTCATATTCTCTGTTCGGGCCGAGGAGAGTGAGCCCCCCTGCTGGCTGGGCCACCCTGCTTGGGCAGAGGAGAGTGAATAGCTGGCTCTGCCTGGGCAGCCCATCACCATGGCAATGGTGCTGGCACAGTCAGAGGCCAAGCCAGCCCTGCTGTCTCTCTTGGGGTGCTGCTAGCACGGGCAGGCGTGACCGCATCCACCTGCGTGGCATGGGCAGACATCATGTGGCACCAGCATGGGTGGGCACCATGCAACACCAGCACGGGCAGCTGCCGGGGGGGGCGGGGGTCGGAGGGAATTTGCATATTCATGACTGCTTACTTTGAATATTCATGCGTTTCAGGTCGCACATGCACAGTCCCAAAGAACAAACCTCCTTAATCGATGAAAATTTTGCTACAAATATGTAAAGCTGCTATCTGGGAAGCACAAAGTGGAAGAGGGCTGACTGTATTCATTTCCATCCGTTAAACAAATTTGCCAGTTATTTATCATTATTTACTAAGCATTTGCTACATTTTGATTTATAACACTCATCTTCTTCTTCCTATACCTTAAAGGAGCACTAGTAGTTATCTTCTGCATTTCTTTTATAGGTCAGATTTTTTTGAGTACCTGCAAAATATAAATTAGGATGTTACAATGAAATTGCTTCTCTATCACAAATGTTCAAATTTAGTTTTCATAATGTGTGCTTCACATTAAAATTTCCTTTTCCCATTTTCAAAGGGATGAGAGTGGTAATATTTTCACCTAAATTTTCACCTAACTATTAAGTACTAGAAAGTTTTTGAAGTTTTACTTTTAGAATATAAAATATCTTCTTTACATAATTCATCGTTATAACTAGGATTAATGTTGAGAATACAAATCCTATCTCAATCCTTTTGTGTCAAAAAGTTTTATAGTTTGAAAGAAACTAAAATCTTGAGAGCTTCATTTATTTTCCTTTAAGCTTTTGAATAAGTAAGGATGTGCAGTTTTTACAACTAAAGGGATCTTCAGTTTTCACAGGTTAACAGATTATTACAAACACATATATAATACATATATAATATATAATACATAATTTCCAAACTCTGTTCTAGATATAGCAAGAAGAGACTGGAATTTGTCTGCTATTCTTACCAATATTTATTAAAAATCTCTAAGAAAAATCATAAACATTTTGTTAAGATTTCATTTTCATTCATGTCTGGTTGATTTCTGCTCTCAACCAGCATACCATCACTAACTGAAATGAGCCAGATCTTCAGGAAACTACTAATGTGAGAATTTGGGTGATTGCTTTTGTCTTTCTGCAAAGCTTATTTATATGTACACAGTTTTAGATTTAAAGGAAATATTCACAGAACATGCAGGCCCCCTAATATCCATGTTCAAATAGAGATGTTGAAATTTCTCTGTTTACAGTGAATCGCCACTGCATCGCGACCTCTCCATTATGACCCTGCCCATTTGCGAAGCAAATTTTTCGTAATTATGATTCAGCGATCCGAGAGCTCAGCTGCCTGACACATGCGCAGTTTGGCTCTGCTCTGCCGAGGGGCGGTGCCGCGGTGCCTGTGGGGAGGGACTCACCTCGCCCTGCGGGGAGGAGGCTCGCAATGGTGGCATCATGTCCCCTGAATGGGGAAATTTGCCGCACGAAAGTGAGGCAAGCTGTGTGCTGAGAGGGCAGCAGCTCACAGCAGCGTTTAGAGCCCTGATCCGCTCCTGTGTTCTCCGCTGAGACCCAGTGCAGCACAACCACAAGACATGCCATTCCTTGTTACTCAAAGGCCAGTCAAAGCCCAGGCAGCACTGCCTCTACTGGGACTGGTGGATGTTAAAGGGAAAGAAGCTCCCATACCAACGCCTCCCCCTTGCCATAAGTGCACGGGGTGTTCAGTGTTTCAAAGTTAAGGTTTTTCCAGGCTCCAAGAATGCCGACCAGAGCTCAGGGACACGCCTTCCCAGCCACTGAGGCACGCGTGGGCTGGCGCGGGGCCCCCGGGGTCAGCGTGAGCACAGGGGCCGGGCCGGGCCAGGCTGGGGGGCTGGGGGAGGAGCGGCGCGGGGTTTGGGCTGTGGTCACAGCAGCCGCTCAGAAACTGTTCCCTTTGCTCGCCTGTGCCGAGACAGACTATGGGAAGGAGCAAAGAATTGTCCACAGCGCTTTGGAGTTCCTGGGGGTGGAGCAATGGGCGTGGCCTGCATGCATATTAACGACCTGCAGTTCTTTGCGAGTTTAGTGTTTTGCGATGGCATTGGCCTGTCCCTTTCCTTGCAATGGAGGGGGTATAACTGTACTTCATAAAGAAGGACGCACTCCTAGAGATTTATCTGGTGACTAATTACCTGTAAAATTCCAGACCAGTTTTAAGTAACTGAATTGTCAAAAGTTTTTTGCCAGGGTTGCCAAAAAATCATTTTAACCTTCTTTTAGGAATGAAGTGCTTATTGATTACTGCCGAAGGTACTGTAACCTTTAAGATTGAATGAAGAAAACATGCTGAACACCACTACAGATTTTATAATACAAAAACAATTTTCAGAAAGCATTTTTGACAAAGTTTCATAATAAAATTTATTGTAAAACCTATGGTCCAAAAACTCAGATGAAGTGTCAGCTTGAATATGAAAAGTTGAGATAGCATGAGAATTTTAAATGGATGGACCGGTAGTGGTGTGAGTAGTAGACAAAGCACTGTGATGACTATGCATATGCATTGAGTTTAGAAATTTGTTCATGTGTATCATTATTGAGAAAGTAAAGGAAATCCATCAAGTTGTTCAAACATTAGTGGTACTTGACTATCCACATCCACAGACCTCTTAAATAAAAGGAAAATTTGTGAAAGTATGAAAAAGATTTAGTGGAAGTTGATGCAAAACACTATTCTGACAGCATTTTTCTCTTCAGTGAATGTGTGTAAAAGTACTTCCTTGGTGTTTCTAACAAATACTTATCTTCCAGCAATGCCAGTTCTGCACTCTGGATGGAAGGTGTGAGCAGGCTCCCTGAGCCCCCAGAGTGTGTGTTGAAATATCCCTAAACCTGAGCTCCAACAGAGCTTTGGGGAGAGGGAACCTTAAGAATAGTTAATGAGAATCACACTATGATCTTTGTAATTTGTAATTGAATTTAATTTGTACAGTTATGTGCCTAGGCATCCTGGGCCTTTGATCAATTAGGAATTTGAAGTTTATCAGTAATTAATTTCCCCATGAAAGTATGGAGGAAGAATTAAATATTGAAAATTTATTTTAAAAAATACAAGATACTAGTTGGAAGAACTGTATTCAAATAAGAACTCGTTTCCAGGAGCCTGAGTAATAAATTATAGCAACTAAAATTCCTGATCCATGAGTATACATTTCATCTATCCAGTATTGCTGAAATCTGAAGAGGTGATCTGACTGATGCTCAAATCACTGATTCTAACCTAATTAGAAGATATTTTGAGGGCAAAAGAGGTTACGTGCAGAGGGAAAGTCTCACTGTTCAAAAGTATTTTCTATGACCGGTAGACCTAAAGAGATGCACTACTAACTCGAGCATTTCCCTTGGCTGTCTACGTTAGGCAACTTTAATTTCTTCCTTCTAAGTCACCGATTTCAAATGTCTTTGACATCAGATGCAAGGGAAACAAAGACCTTCACCAGAATCAAGTATAAAATGAAGTAGTAGTGTCACCCTGTGACCATGCTGCACCAGAAAGTAGGACATACTAGGTATTTCAAACCTTCAAGGGTATGGCTTATATACACTGGAAGAAAAATAAAATACAAATGACAAGTAATAAGTTCTTAGTGTCTCATCACAAAATCATTATACGCTTCCACACACAAACATAAGACTGCATTTATAAAGCATAACTACTCAACTTCTGAAAAAGAGTTTATTACAGAGAACAAAAATTTGAAAATATTTAAAGTAAATATTACGATTGCCAATTAAAAGGCTGGGTTATCCCACATTTGGCCTTATTACAGACAATCCTGTAAAATCTTAAAAATTTACTAGGTTCTGTCAGAACATTAGTAGGGCATATTTTTGTAATTTGAAGCTATTCAAAAACCTCACCTCTTAATGGCAAGCAGGTCTCCTCTAGTTTTCTGTCTCTTCTGGTTTTGTCTATATATGCTCATGGCTTATTCATTCTTACTTTTAAATCTTTGGTGATTTTAATCTTGTTAGTTTCCTTGTATGTTTATACACAAAATAATTAACTTCAATTTAGTTGGTTTTGCAAAGATAAATAATTCAAAGCAATTTAAATATCTTATTTCAAAGGCTCTTTAATATGCATTTCATCTTACAGATTGTCTTTGAAACTCTATTTATGTCTACTTTTCTCAATCATTGAAGTTTAAAATTATAAATGGTATTCTTAATCAAGTCTTTTATGCGTTTGTACAGTAACATAAAAATTTTCCTATGTCAGTTGGAACTATCTTGATTGTTTAATTTCTTTTTTTCATGGCCACATTACCAGGGGAGAAAGAGATCCCACATGGAAATTTCATCTCCTCAGGTATTTCAAACAATGAACTTTAACTCCTTGAAAAAATGTCTACTATTTTTAATCTCTATCTGACTCAACACTTCACTCTGCAAAGCTTCACAGCTTCTGTATATGTATCATTATTTTCTTCTTCATGATATTATTGTTATTCTTTATAAATGCAATTATTCTCATCTTTCAGCCTTCAGAAAGTTTCAAGATGACAGCACTATTTCTTCATGCCAAGGTCATATTCCATAATATTAAATAAAAGCAATCAGTTGACTTGAGATTGTCAACTTATGATTTTCCACAATGTTTTCCTTCCTTTTTTTTTTTTTTAACATTTGTCATTCTATAGTAATTTGATTTATAGACTTACTAAAAATAGGTATAATTTATAACATCAAATAATATCTACCTCATAATAGAAAACATCTTCAGGATGTCTGAAAAACAAAAAAAAAAATTAGGAGAGTCGAAGTTGAGACTAAATGAATTCATATTAGAAGTAGATCCTAAAAATAATTTGGACATTGTGTAATGTCTAAGTGGGATAAAATAATTCTCAGAACAAAAGAATAACATTTATATTATGAGTACTTCTGGAGTGTGTGTGTTTATATGCATTCTTTCAAACATGAATGGCTGTACCTAAATACATGAATCTCTTGCCAAAGTAAAACATGGGTGTAAATTCTGCTAGTCTGGCTGCTGCAGGGTTGATCTGGGAGCCTGCAAAATTCCTGGAGATTGCAGCATGTCCTCAGCACCTCTCCCCAGCACCAGGATGCTACTCTGTCAGTGCGTCATCGGCAGTGTTATCATGGTGACAAGGCAGCCACTGAAGCCCCTGCTCTCGGATGTTTAAGTGCTGGCAGAGCTATGTATGGCTGGCCCCAGCCATCGCTGTGCCCTGCCAGGTGTGTACCCCAGGAGGGAACAGGCTAGGCAGAGCTCAGAAGTATGTACAGCCCCGCGGTGCCTCCACCGCCCGCTGCAGCTCCCATAGCAGCGGCAGCCAAAGCCTGGGACTTGCTTGGTAGGCGGCGTGGGCTCAGAGACCCCTCGGATACAATTCCTGGGGATTCCCCAAGCGTAGACGGGGCAGACAAGACCTCCTTCACTCACCTGAATGAGTGAGGAACTTCCGGGAACACTCCACAGCCATTCTGGAGCTGGTCGGGATGGGCGACCAGGGAAAATTTACATATTAATGAGCTGTCACTCTACGCGGATGGAGGACTGTGCAGGAAGGGGTCAAGACCCCTGGTACCTTGGTATAGGAGGCCCGACTGTATATGAAAATCATCTGAGAGAGGTTCTGTGGTACTTTAGCAAGAACCATGATGTTCAGAAATTGTAGTATGTGAGTATTGGGGCAGAAAGTCAATAATAAGCATGAAGATTTCAATTTAATTGATTTCAGGAAAGCATTTCTGGTAAATGTCAAAAGACATTTCATTTGATAATTTGCTCATTATGGACATCTGCTAGAAAACCTGGGAATTTTTAGAATTTTCATGTCGAGTGACTCCTAATTGTCATTTGATCAAGTTCAGCAATACATTTTTTAAAATGACAAAAAGAACATGATAATTATCTCAATAACTTCCTCTTTGGCACATAACATATATTTCAATATTTAACATCCTTCACATTTAAGGAATTCACCTGAATTATGTGATTTCTATATGTTGGCAGATTTTATCAGAAGTACTAAAATCTCATGAGATATTGCAAGAAAGTTACCTGCATAGAGTGGTATGAATAAAGAGGAAATGTTACTTAACTTAAGCTTCATGGAGCTAATGAGATGCGTTTATCTGTTTTTAAGTTTCACTGATCTTTTTTTTTTCTCTAGGTGAATGTTATCTCATCCTTGCATGATAGATAAACTAGAAAGAAAGTGGAATCAAGGCAGATAGATGATAATGAGTCTTTATAAAAGTAATTGTTTATCTTTAAACCAAATGAGTTAACAAGAGTAGAAAAGTTAAGTGGAACATTGCGTGGTTAATGATAAATGCAGAAATAAAGTGAAGAAAACAGTGCTTTGTTTCTGCACATTCTGTATGATGAAGCACTACTACCAGGCAGTAGAAAGAGAGTTGACATAAACTGGTAACACCTATGTGTCTAAAGTAGCTTAAGGATGAATATATTATCTGCTAAATAATTTTCATTTAGAAACTCTTTCAAAAGGAAAGAACAAATAATATGGGTTTTGATTTAAAACTTATCAGAGTATTTTAACAGATGTTTTTTATTCTTTTTGGGAGTTTCCATGAAGACTAAATTAGAATTTATGTCTGCCAGAAAATAGATGATGTATAATAAGACTCTAGATGGGTAGAAAAAGCATTTAAACATTTAACAGATGGAACAGTACAATGAATATAAATATAAGATAATTATGACTTTGATAGGTCTTTATCACACAAGGCCATGTTAATCATAAATTATAAACTATAAAAAAGGATTTCCATAGTCAAAAGACAAGTCTGTTTGTATCATAAATGAATGATGAACAACAGAGACACAACCCCCAAATCTCAATATGAAGAATAATGACAACTTTGGTAAGTCTATTGCGCAGGCATGTGCAATGTAAATTATGCTTTGTAAAATATGTAGAATTAAAAGTACAAAGAATTTTGCTTTAAATCCCACAAGAAAAGCCTTTATGTGATTAAAATTTAGTGCTTTGCTGTAACAATTTTTACATGAAATAATGAAACCACTTAAAACTGAGAAGTAGATCACAGGCTTAATTAAAACAAATCAGAGTGAAAAGGAATTCAACATTAATTTATTCTAAAGTGCACTTATCGACATTTCATGAATAATGCATTATTATTTAAGTGAATGGTGTCATATATTACATATCTTATACATAGTATATCCTCTCATTAGCTCAGTACAAGAATCCTCAAAAATTTTGTGCCTCAGTATCTATTTCAACAGATGTAAAAAACTGTTAGGGGCAACCATCAAAAAACTGGTTTACATTTGCTAAATGATTAAGCTGCTGTCATAAATTATTATGATAAATAAATTACATAAATATATAAATTACATAAATTACTACTTGATGCATCAAGAATGGAGTGGCTAGTACGTCAAGAGAGGTTATCCTTCCCCTGCACTTGACACTGGTTAGACCACACCTTGATTATTGCAAACAGTTCTGGGCCTCTCAGTTTAAGAAAGATGTTGAGGTGCTGGAGTGAGTTCAGAGAAGAGCAACTAGGATGGTAAAGAGGCTGGAAGATAAACCCTATGAGGAAGGCCGAAGGAGCTTTGTCTGTTTAACCTAGAAAAGATAAGGCTCAGGGGTGACCTTATTGCTGTCTAACTATCTAAAAGGAGGTTGTAGTCAGGCGGGGGCTGGTCTTCTCTCCTTGGTCTTTGGTGGCAGGACAAGAGGTCATAGTCTTAAGCTTCAACACCAAAAGTTTGAACTTGATATTAGGTAAAGGTTTTTTACTGAAAGAGTGATCTGGATTTGGAATGGGTTGCCCACAGAGGTGGTTGACTCACCAACCCTGGAGGTGTTTAAGGGTAGGCTGGATGAGGTATTAAGCGATATGATCTAGATGTAGACGCTAGGTTAATTGGATTATAGGTTGGACTAGATGATCTTCAAGGTCCTTTCCAGCCTTATCTATGCTGTGATACTGCGATACTGTGAAAGTATACATCTATAAATAACTTTCACTGGTACAAATTTTGAAATTCTGCAAAGAGCTTGGTAAATACTCAGAGGGGATATAGTGCCCAATTAAATTTTTTTGGAGATCAAGAAGTTTCCAGGCCTTTCCATTATTTTTGCTGTCCCAAAGGCTTCCATTCTTTGATGTCCTATAAGGGAAGCCAGGTGGACGTGAACTACAGGTATTGCTTAACCATTGAATCACATGTAACACTACTCATCCAATCAGTTTGAAAGAAAGCAGTCACAGCACAGCCAATGGCAGCAGCAGTAGGCTGTATATAAAAGCTGGTAACTTCCCTAATAAATTTGTCTTTGTTGGTTAATCCCTTTGGAGTCCATGCACTGACTGCAACTGTCCTGTCTCCCAAAGAACTACTGTGAGTCTTTGATGGGGTGAATTCTCAGATTATTTGATTCTAAACTTGGCTGAAAGAGGATATATATATGAGGTAATAAATGAGTCTGGAAGAATGGTAATAGTGTTACTCTGGTTTTGTTATCTGCAAAATTGCTGTATTTCTTGTAAGGTGTTGCTTAGAAACAACAATAAAGACTAATGAAATAGATAGCCAAAGTCAGGCTTTGGAAAATGTATTCATACCTGAAATGTAAATAATTTCTATCTGAATGTTCTGAGTAAGATTTTGAAAAATACCTTCAGGGAATAATTTAGATACCTACTGCAACTTCCTTCTCAAAACTGTATCTTTATAAAGTTCCTTATAGCTTTACTGTTCCTGATTTCATAGAAATTATAAGAGAGATAATGATATGAGATATCAATATAAAGGATATCGCTTATATTTTTTAATATTTTTGATGTTTATTACTGTAATTCAGTTTTTCAATATTTCTCATTATATGTGTAATTTAAAAAAATTTTGATGATAACATCTCATGAATAATTTTATATCTAGGGATACAAAAAAGAGGAGTTAAGATTTTTTTCGTATCTGCTAAGAAAAAAAAGATGAATATTTATGTTCTGTATTCAAAAAATATGTTTGTTTTCCTTATAATCAAAGGTAAAACTAACAACTTCCTGGGATGCAAAGGGTGTTGATCTTAGAATTCCATTGTAGACAAAAATATTACCATTCTTTTTGTGTGAATGATAAAATAAAACATGATGACAGATGCTTAGAACCTCTTTTGACAAAAAAGATAATATTTTTTAATAACAGTATCTCAGTTTTTTTTAAATTTATGGTTTTGTCCCTGTGAAAGAAAAAGCAAGAAGCTCTGAGTCTCTTCTTGCATGCTTTGATGTATGCCATTGTAAGTGTGCATGTAGTTTTTTGTTGGTCACAAATGCAATAAGAATCACTTTGGAGGTACAGATTTTTTCTGACCGTTAATGAGTATTATATTAATAGACTTGGCCTGAATGATATTTGAAAATTTCTTTAATCAATTTTAAGCAAATATCAAATATGTTTGATATTTGAAGTTGACCAGCTGAATCAGGAATTATTGCCAGTTCTTTGTCTATGATTGTACTCAAGGCTTTCACCTACCCTCTGATGTTATTTTGTTTTCTAGCATTATTGTGCCTTCCAGGACTTCCAGTTGTTAACTTCCTTCTTGCAAATTATTATTTGGAAATAAAAATACAATTATTAGAATATACATTTCCGAGACATCCGGTTTCAGACTATACAGTGAGCCCCCACTTATTCGCGATCCGGTATTTGCGAGATTCAGTATTTGTGGGTGACTTTTCAGCGAGCTGTGTGACCTCGGTGTATGTGCAGAACCTACCGCGGCCTCAGTCTGAACAGCTGCCAGTCCTGCTGCTTGCGGGCCGCCTGGACAAGCCATGGCGCAGGTATGACTAGCTGCGTCGTGGCGTAGGGACTAGTGGCCACTCGGGGACAAGGCACCGGGACCCCTCCGCTTGACCCCTGACCTGGCGGAGCACAGCCAGACATCTGAAACAAGCCCCACTGAAGTACAAGTCAGGCCAAAGTCATTCATGAATCTTCATAAAAGTATGGCGAATGCTCAGTGTATTGTAAACAAACTATCCCCTTTATCCCTTTTCTATTTCCATACATGCACCACATGAGTCTAATTCTATTCTAACATTGCTTTCTAGACTAACTGCATACGCCTTACTAATACCTGATTGGAGGGTTCCTCTAGGATAGTCTGCCGGCACTTTCGAACATTCTTTCCTTTCCAGTTATCTCTGCTAGCTTCTTTCTTTAGCTGGATTCAAGGTCATGTTACTGTGGTTACCTGGAAAGTCCTGAGCTGTTGTAACAGAGTGAATATTTCTATTCTTTAAAAATTGTTCTCCTGCACCCCACTCTCAGGACCGTCCTCCAAACCTTATATGGCTACTGGTGTGGCGTACTTGACTACATAGTGGGTTCATCATATTTGCAGATTTCACCACTCGTGTGAGGCGGACCAGACCTAACAGCCCGCGAGTAACGGGGGTTCACTGTATTACCTTTCTTATGAGGAGACTAGAATGCCTCAAGAGATACTTCACTTTTCAGAAAGACTATTAAGAAAACATGTGAACATGAGAAACTTTGATGTTGGTTTCAAGGGGGAAGAACTGCAGAGAGATAATTTGGACTGAAACTAATAGGCTGTTAAACTTGCTAGAGACTCGAAAGATTCTTGGAAAAGGATCTCAGAGCTGTATGTGAATTTCCTTTATCTGGATCAGATTCTTATAAATACTTTACTTTATTTGGATTTTAAGAGCCAGATATCTAGCATTTACAGTTTGCTGAAAGATTGCTCTAGGATGCTGATATGATTAACTTTTTCAATATAACGGGATATGTTGATTTCTCTGCACTTGTACCTTATATTATCAGTTCAGAATGAAGCCGTAGGAGAAATGCAGTTTTGCATGCCTTTATCTTTTAATGTCATAAAACTGAAAACTTCGCCTGATTCATCTACATTCTCAAACAATCCAATATGTTTCAAGTCACAGTTTCAGTAAAGGAGAACGTGTGACAAAACCATGTGGTCTTTATTTTCCTGTTCGGGTATTGCTATGGTTTAGGGGTTTTTTGCTGCTCTGGCAGCGAGGGGGTTAACAGCTCAGTTCTTGCCTGGGCCCTCCGTACTGCCATGGCATTCAAGGTTATAGAGATAGAAACGTCTCTCTGAATAACATATTTGGGAGAGAATAAAAAAACCTCAGTAGCAAGATGTAGGGGCCAGCTCAGAACCTGTGTCGGGAGGCTGAGAGATCGAAGGCCCCCAGGCCCACGAGAGAAGGGGTAGAGATGTTCTTCCAGGCATCCCACTGCTGCTCGTGAATTGGACCGACCATGGTGGAAAACCTATGGACGAGAGAGACAGGAACCAGTAATGCAGAATCCATCTCAGCCATGACTGAAGATCACAGAATCACAGAATATTACGAGTTGGAAGGGACCCACAAGGAACATCTAGTCCAACTCACCATCTAACACCCGTACAGAGACCGAAAGCACATCCCAGAGCGGTAACACAAACCTAGAGGTAAAGCTGGAAAAACTGCCAATGTTTTTCGGAGCCCAGAAACAGAAGCCTGGAGCTAGCTGAGAGCTCGGCAGAGATCCTGTGGACAGACTTTTTGTGCATTGTGGTAGGATCTGAACTGTATACTTTGGGATGGGCTCATGTATGAAGCAGAAAAAAGCCAGTGCTTAAAAGCTGCATGCTGTGCTGTGACACTTGGGCAACAGAGAATTTTGGANTTAAAAGCTGCATGCTGTGCTGTGACACTTGGGCAACAGAGAATTTTGGAAGAGCTGTCA